>OY740784.1:97182305-97582367 GCA_963514005.1 Raja brachyura | reverse complement strand
GTGTGCGTGTGCGTGTGTGTGTGGTCAATCCAGCTCGCGGTTTCAGATGGTCAATCCAGCTCGAGGTTTTTCAGCCGAGTGCCCTCGAGCTTGAAGGTCGAAGACCGTCGCTGAAAAGTCGTGATAGTGGGACAGGCCCTTTAGCCCCATTTCCAGATCTGCACTATAACCTATGACTTTGAATGTTGGCGCTCCACAGGACACTATGGCTGGTTGTTCTTTCGTCCTTTCAATAATCCCATCCAGGAGCTAATTGACCACAAATTCAATATATTGTTGGATTTGAAAGTCCACCATGACTCAAGGGAAAATAATCTGTTCCACAGGCATGTGAGGGTTAAGGTTCAATAGGAAATCCATGACGTAAAGAACAGATGGTGAGTGGAAAGAGTGCAGGAGGTCAGCCAAATTATCAATAACTATGATGTGCATGGATTCTCCAGCACAGTCAGTGTGCCCAAACACCCGATGATCTTCACACTGAAAGCCGGGTACATAGGCAAAACCTTTAGTTTGACAGATCTTCGATCTTCAGATTTTGACGATCATTTCCTCCACAGTGATATGAAAATCCTTGGCTCCATTCCAGCTTATCTGTTAGATTTGACTGAAGCAAAGTTGCAAAACCAACATGCTAACTGAGAAAGACCAAGTTTTCAGGAGCAGAGAGCATCTCGTGATGTTGAGTGTACCAATTCTAGAGACCTACACTTAACCACGTTTAATTCTGAGGACTAATTTTCAACAAAGATTATAATATACATTAGATTTCTAAAACACAAGTACAATTCTTCCAAACTAGAAAAAAAACCATACTAATGAGTTGCAAATGAACAAGTGCATCACAAAACTCTGGGGAGAGAGTTTCCATTTGATCAGCCCAAGAGGGTCAGTAAAGGGTTCTAGTTAGAAGTTTAAACTAATTAATGATAAGAATCTTAGGATACTTGGTGTGCTAAAAAGCAAGCACCCAGCATTTTGGGCTCGGATCAAGAATATCTATCATAATCCCCATTGAAGTTTTGTTGACAGATTTTAATTAAAGTCTGAAATTATGTTGTCCTGGGTGATAAAGTTTGCAGTTCAATACTGTTTCTAACAGCACTGAAAGCCAAAGTGCTTTTGATAAAGAGATCAAGTAAACAGCAGGAAACATGCCATAGTTCATAAACAGTGATATGCGTGGTTTTTAGCCTGTTGAACTCCAGCAGAATTCACTCATATTATGGGTATTTTTCAGGGTTTGTTCTACCGCTGTGTACTTGCATTGTTTAAACTGAGTTAAAAAGTCAACCTTCTTATGGAAAGTGCCCTATATGTCAGGAAAGTAAACTTTAATCAAAGGCTTTGAAGGAAATGTCCAAATGCTCTGAACCTGCTGTCTCACAGTGCCTGAGACCCTGGTTCAATCCTGACCTCACATACTGTGTGGAGTTTGCACATTTTCCCTCTGTCCGCATGGGTTTCCTCCCACATCCTAAATACGTGCAGGTTTGTAGGTGAATTGGCCTCTATAAATTGCCCCTAGTTGCAGGGAATTGATGAGCAAGTGGGATAGCATAGAACTAGTGTGGACAGGTGACCGATGTTTGGCATGTACTCCAAGGGCTGGAGAGCCTGTTTCGTTAGTGTGTCTCAAAACTAAAGAAAATGGTAGGACGTTTTGCCATCATTAAGCATATCTGAAAAAAATAGCATGTTAGGTCAACTATTTAACATTTTTATCTTGCTTTGTCAAGAAATTAATAATTTTATCATGGAATGTCAGTGAGTTAAAGAGATAGAAGGATCCGAGAAATTTCAACTGATCGCAACAGATGAATACATTTGAATCTATAATCCACAAATGTGCTGGTGATTCCTCTTCTGAACTCTGCTTGGTGGATACAAATGTGGATTTAGTTCAGCTTAGTTTCGAGATACAGCGTGGAAACAGGCCCACTGGCCACTGCCAGTTCATTTTAGTTTATTGTCACGTGAACCAAGGTACAGTAAAAAACTTTTCAGCAGTGATCAGCAATCCCCGTACACCAGCACTATCCTACACACTAAGGGCAATTTTAAAACTTTATTGAAGCCAATTAACCTACAAACCTGTATGCCTTCGGAATGTGGGAGGAAACTGGAGCACCGGGAGAAACCACACATGGTATGAGGAAAATGTACAAACTCGATTGACTTCCGGTGGTGCTATGGAGTAGGAGGAACCAGCACCGTCTAGCTCCGTAAAAATTGTATTAAAAAACAGGATAAAACGGGGTTATTTATAGCTACTTATCAGAGAGGAGTTTTTGTGAACGGCACCGGCAGCAGATAAGACCTCTGACGTTATCAGGCGAGCGACTTTTAAAGCAGTAATGTCGATGAAAAGAACTCCCCCTCCCAAAGAGAAAAAATCTGTGCTGAAAAAAGAGGTAGGCCCAGTTGAAGTCTCGACCGCGAGTTTGACTGGCTCTCTGGAGGATATCCCAAGGAAGAAATCTGAAATGGAGGATCTGAAAACTACCATTATGGGTGAGCTTAGAAAAATGAAAAAAGAATATAAGGAAGAATTTAAGCTGCTCAGAGCTGACATCGAATTATTTAAAGAACAATTTAAAGAGGAGTTGAAAAATGAAGTTGTAACCACAGTTAAAATTATGATGGATGAATGGAAGATAAAAGCAGATGCTGATCTAAAACAACAGATGCATGAAGTTAATCAGAAAGTTGGTGGTTTGGAACTCTCAGTTGATCGCAAGTTGGAACCTATTATGAGAACACTTGATTAACAACACGATGCAATAAAGGAACTGACCAATATTGCGGATTCAAGTGCTAAGGCGAATGAGAAACTTCTCTCCGAGAACAAGCGTTTAACAGATTTATTGAATAAAATAACTGAGAAATGTATTGACTTGGAGGGAAGGCAACGACGTAAGAACTTGCGTATCGTGGGTGTGCGTGAAGGCAAGGAGGGAGCTCAAGACACCAGAGAGTTTGCTGCAAATCTTCTGAAGAATGTCTTGAATCTGGATCAAGCACCCCTACTTGGCCGAGCGCACAGAGCACTGAGACGACGTCCAAAGACGGGTTCGCCACCAAGACAACTGATTGTGAAAGTGGTTTACGATCATGTTTTGGAAGATATGATGAAGATAATAATTCGCAAACAGAATCTGTTTTATGATGGTGATAAGATCGGCATATTCAGAGATTATCCTGCGGAAGTTGCCAGGAGAAGAGCCCTTTTTACTGAAACAAGGCACATCCTCAGGAATATAAAGGGCGTGAGATATGGCCTGATGTATCCTGCCACACTACGAGTGAGCTACGACAACAAAGAGCACCACTTCACTAAACATACCGAAGCTCTGGAGTTCGCACATAAAATCGAGAAGGAGTTGGATGAGGAAGAAGAAGAAGCAGAGGGAACACAGAGAGAAGACGATGATGAGGAAGAGGAGGAAGAATAACGAACTTGAATTATACTCAACACTTACCTGATGCCGATCCACAACCAGCATTAAGGAGGAAGAATGATGATCTTGTAAAATTATTGGACTTGAAGAGCACAATGATTATTAATAATAAACTAATATATAATAGTATTAGTTCAGTACTAAACATTATTAATAAATATGCGATACCTCCTTAAATTATCTAAAACGATAACAGCAAATTAAATCAATAAAGTATTAATAAGAATGGAAATGTAATACCCCGCCCCTAAATATATTGCCCTTAAGGCATTTACGGAACTGGAAATACAAACATCTTTTTTTTTCCCAACGGAAGTCCGTAGTTTAACAGCCACGCTAGTGTGGCTTACACTAACACCACTTTATGTAGCTTTAGACACTCTTTTTTTCCTGCACCTTTCCAATAATATTACTAACTTTTTCTTTTCTCTTTTTTATATTATCTTTTTTAATATATTATATGTGGAATTATATTATTTTACTTTTGAATGGAATTATACTGTAGACTGGAGAGGATATGTATGCCAAATAATGTTATTAGTATTAGTTGATCATAAACTAGGGTGCGAAATTGGGATATATGTGCTGAGACATCTACCTCATTATAATCCACCATAACATCCTAATGCAAGACACTAACAAGAAAAAGGGGGGTGATGGAATCACCTTCTGTAGTTGGAATGTAAAAGGTATTAATGAACCAATCAAAAGAGGTAAGGTTTTGGCGCAATTAAATAGAATACAAGCTGACATAATCTATCTTCAAGAGACTCATCTAAAAAAGGAGGCACAATATAGGTTAACGGCAAATTGGATTTCTAGGGTGTATCATTCATCATTCACTCATAAATCTCGAGGAGTTGCCATTCTTATTCGTAAAGGTATTCAATTTAAACATAGTTCAATAATAGAGGACCCAGAAGGTAGATATATAATAGTCACGGGTGAATTATACTCGAAGAAGGTCGTATTTATGAATATATATGGCCCAAATTTTGATAATCCACTATTCTTTAAGAAAATATTTAATACTATCCCTACAGTAACACAGAACAATTTAATAATTGGGGGCGACTTAAATTGCACTTTGGATAATTATTTAGACAGATCTTCAATCAAAAGGAAGGTTATTTCTAGATCAAGCGAATTCATAAATCCTTTTATTAAATCAGCTAATGTCAAAGATATTTGGAGAAATGTAAATCCTAATGGCCGAGAATACTCATTTTACTCGCCGGTATTTGGAACATACTCCAGGATAGATTATTTTCTAATAGATTCAAAACTTGTCCCATTTACGTATGACTCAAAATACCATAATATTATTATTTCGGATCATGCTCCATTAACATTTAAGATTAACTTAAAGGGTATAACTAAAGGATATTCGCAATGGAGACTTAATCCTCATATTTTAAACGATAAAAGGTGCTCAGATTATCTGGTTAAACAGATTGAATTATTTTTTGAAACCAATGACAAACCTGGAATTTCATCATCTCTCTTATGGGACACATTTAAAGCTTTTATACGGGGTGCTACAATCTCAGCGCAGGCATATCTGAATAAGGAAAATAGAAAGATTCAACAGAAATTGGAAAATGAAATAAGGCAGTTGGACATGGAAAATGCTATGTCTCCATCTAGGGATATACATAATAAAATTGTAACATTAAAATACAAATTAAATGAGATACATTCAAAGTACGTTATTAAACTTTTTCAAAAGACCAAACAAATACATTTTGAATTTGGGGATAAACCACATAAATTGTTAGCTCGGCAACTAAGAAAAACAGAAGAAGAGAAAATGATACATAAGGTCAAATCTGAACAAGGAGATATATTAACTTTACCAAAAGATATTAATGATAGATTTCAAAAATACTATCAAAAACTATATACATCAAAAGTGACGGATCAACCCGAGAAAATAGAAACATTTCTCCAGAAATGTAACATTAATGGATTAGATCGGGAAGGTAGAGAATTATTAGATGCCGAAATATCAGCAAAAGATATTGAGGAATCAATTAGATCATTGAAGAATGGTAAAGCTGCAGGACCCGATGGTTTGGGGGTTGAATTTTATAAGAAGTTTCATGATTTGATCGTCCCACGGTTACAAATTATGTACAAAGTTGCCTACGAACAAGAACAACTTCCAGAAACCTTAAAAGAATCCACAATTACACTTATTCCTAAAGCAGACAAAGATCCAGAAGACCCAGGATCATACAGAGCAATAGCTCTTTTAAATACAGATCAAAAAATATTAACAAAAATGTTATCTCAACGGTTAAGTTTAGTGATCAATAGATTAATACATCATGATCAAACAGGTTTTATTCCTAAATGTTATTCTACTTATAACTTAAGACGTCTGTTTAATATTATCTACTCGAAAAGAATGACTGATGTTGAACTAGCAGTTATATCCCTGGATGCGGAGAAGGCGTTTGACCAGGTTGAATGGCCTTATTTATTTAGGATAATGCAGAAATTTCAACTGGGAGAAGGATTTTGCAAATGGGTTAGAATTTTATATTCAGGCCCAACAGCAAGAATCCTAACAAACCAAATGTTATCAGCAAAATTCAATCTTTCTAGGGGTCGTAGACAAGGTTGCCCGTTATCACCGTTACTATTTGCACTCACTATAGAATTATTAGCCGAAAGGATTAGAGTAGAACCAGAAATTTATGGATATAATACTAAAACTACAATTAATAAAATATCTTTATATGCAGATGATGTTTTATTGTATATAACAAAACCAGAGGTTAGCATCCCTAAAGTACTTGAAGTGATAAATGAATTTAGTGAGTTCTCAGGATATAGAATTAACTGGAACAAAAGTGAAATTATGCCTATAACAGGAATTAAATTGAATAAATTACAAAAATTTCCATTTAAAATAGCTAATAATCAAATTAAATATCTTGGAATTAATGTATCAAAATCTTATAATTCTTTATTTAAATCTAATTTTCCTCAATTATTAAATAAATTAAAAACAAATATTTTATATTGGAAAACATTACCGATATCAATGATCGGTAGAATAAATGCCATTAAAATGATTTTTCTGCCTCAATTACTATATTTATTTCAAGCCATTCCGTTATATCTTCCTAAATTTTTTTTTTTTTTAATTGATTCTATAGTTAATAGCTTCATTTGGGATTACAAAAATCATAGAATAAGTAAAATACACTTATGTAAATCTAAGATAAATGGTGGATTAGCTTTACCTAATTTTTTATATTATATTTGGGCGGTTCAGATTAAGAACTTTAATTATTGGTTGATACAGATGGAACAAGACCCAGCTTGGTTAAGAATAGAAAAAGAAGATTGTTTCCCTTTCGACATAAGCACAATACTCCTTGCCCCTGGGGTGGTACAAAAAAAATTATATAAGGCAAACCCTATAATTTTAAATAATATACGTACCTGGAAACAAATCATTAAGACTTTACATTTAGAAACTATACCACTTTGTTTACCAATTATGAATAATCCTATGTTCAAACCTTCGACATTGGATGTGGGGTTTAGACATTGGAAAAACTTAGGAATAATAAGGATAGAACATCTTTACAGGAATGGGAAATTCATCTCATTCCAGGAGTTGAAAGAGATTTATGGACTGCAAGCAAATAATCAATTTAGATATTTACAAATTAGAGATTATGTCAAATTAAATACGCTAAATTACAGAAATAGAGAGCCAGGTATACTGGATGAAGTACTTAACAAGCATCCAACAACAGAAAAATTAATAGCATATATATATAATATTTTTTTGGACAGGGAATTGCCAAAAACGGAATTATTCCGACAAAAATGGGAAAATGAAATTGGTTTACCTATAACAGAAGATTTATGGGAAGAAAGCTTACAATGAATTCATCGCTGTTCGTTAAATGCCAGACATACCTTGATACAATTCAAAGTAATACATAGATTACACTACTCAAAAAAGAAATTAAATAGAATTTTTCCTACTATATCACCATTATGTGATAAATGTCAGCACATAGAAGCCGATTTAAATCATAGTTTTGCAATATGTACAAAACTTAAAAGTTATTGGACTGAGATTTTTAAAATTATTTCCACAGTTTTAAAGATCACATTAAGCCCTGACTCAAAATTAATTATATTTGGGGTTTTAGATTCCACTCAAATTTTAACAGTAAATCAAAGAAATTTTCTGGATTACTGTTTAATAATTGGAAAAAAATTAATATTACAATTTTGGAAGGGACCATTATCCCCGACAATTAAAATGTGGACAGTAGAAATGTTGGAGACATTACAATTGGAGAGAATTAGATTTATCCTAATGGATAAACCTGAGATTTTTGAACAAATATGGTCTCCATTCACTGATTGTATGAAGGGGTAGCTGGGCTCAGCATTGAAACTCAATGAGTACCCGGTGGAAAGATCAAACAAAAATGTTTAAGATCAGATTTATATACTTGTCTCCATATATTATAATTAGAAATTGTTCCACTCATTGACAAGTTGTATACCGTTTTCTTTTCCACAAATATTTTTATTTTTATTTTTATTTTTTTTGTTTTTTGTTTTTGTTTATTTTATTTTATTTTATTATTTTTTTTTTTTCTTCTCTCTCTTCTTTATATTAATCAACTATAATCATACTCTTATAATTATTCACTATTCTTTCTTTATACTTTTTTCACTCTATAAAAAAAAGTGAGGCCAATATATATATTTTGTTAACATTTATATAATTTTGGAAAGATGTATCAACTATATTTGGAAAAAAATGCTATATTATTTGTTATATGTATGGCCTCTAATAAAAATATATTCAAAAAAAAAAAAAGAAAATGTACAAACTCCGTATAGACAGCACCTGTGGTCGGGATCGAACCAAGGTCTCTGGCGCTGTAAGGCAGCAACTCTACCATTGCACCATCATGTTGCCTTTTTACGATATAAGATAAGACTATGCAGGCTGAGCTAGGATAGACCAGCATTAAATTACAGCACCATGCTTATTTCTGAACCTTTCTACTTAAAATTCCCTTTGTTAGTAAAATAACAAAGTGACCCTAGTCTGAGGGAGTGCTGGAGTCACCTTTTCCTTTCAGGAGAAAACTTTTACAAAAACAAAAGTTCAGGAGGAGATCTTGAAAGTCTCCAATGCTGTATCCTGGTCTTGGAGATGAAGCCTAAACTAACAATTCATCGTAGCATGGCAAAGAGTTCCTGTTCAGAGGTGGCATCCTTTGAGTAAGCTTTAAACATAAAATCTGTCTTCATGTTCTTAGGAAGTTGAATATCACAGTACTCTTCACTTCAAGCAGAACAGATCTCTTCTGATATTCAGGTCATGAAAGCAAAGCATCATATATTTTTTGAAGATTCAGTCCTTTGCCAACTAAATATTGTTGGTATCCTGGTCAATAATTACATACTGGCTTTGGGAGCTCAGCACAGCATGTCTCCTAATGGAAACAATCAGGGTTTCTCAAAAAGAGAATGTACTCCAAACAGGAAAACATGTACCAAAGTCACAATTACATCTGAAATAACACAAGGTGACATCAAAGGATGTAATTTTTCTTCTATTTCAGTTTAATTTTTGACTGAACTCAACACCTTTTTAAATGTAAACCTCCAAATAGCAAGTTTGCAAGGAAATTAAAAGCAAATGCACTACTTTGATATTACAAAATACACCTTCACTAGATGGATGATAAAGCCTTCTGCTAAATAAAGGTGCTTCATTAGGTTAATCCAGTAAAAACTATGCTATACTTTACTGATGAAGACTTTCTCATTGACCATAAAGGTCTATGCCTTATGGGTGCTTTACACACTGTTTTTTATTAAGACAGTTACACACAAAGAGCTACTGACTTATAAATGGTTTCTTGTGAGCCTATTTTATGCTTGCAATAGAAGAAATATAATTCAGACTTTTAAACTTGACATATACAAATATGATTCAATTTAAGTCGTGACATTCATTTGTTTATAAACAAATGAGACTGTTTGCAAAATACTTTGAGAAAATGGTCCTTTAAACAGATGGTTAAACTCATTTCAAATCATGTGGTGAGATTTGCATTGGCAGACACTTTAATTAAATTTGAGGAGATTTGGCTTGTGAGTCTTAATATAAGCAAACTTATTTTAATATATGGATATTCTGTTACTATTTCCAAAAGAATGAAGAGAATGGGTTGCACCATAAAGTGCATGTGCAAGTTAAACAGTTTATTCACATAAAAATGCAGCTGAAATGAGGCAGTATCTCTGGGAAAACAAGTGGAAGACACAGAGATGCCAACAATGATGCTGTTTACTTTGGAACTGATGAATAGGTATGTAATTGCTGCGTAAAGTAAAATACCATTAATTTGTTCATCAGAGGCCTCACTTTTGTTCCCCTCTGTCCCCACCTCAATGCATTCCGTGTCCGCCACGATGTGGAGCTCTTCTTCCGTTGCCTCCGCATCAAATAATTTTTCCATGGGAAGGCGTCCTCGCCCCCCAGTGATGACCCCTTCTCCCATCTCCAACGGACCCCCTCCTCTTGGACTCCCCTCATGGCCTTCTACTGTATTTAGACCTTAATATTTTAAACTGCCGGTGGGACATCATCCGCCTCAACTTCTCTACGCCCTTTTCTCACTCTAAACTCTCCTGCCCTGAATGTACAGTCCTCCATGCATTCTGCAACAACCCAGACTTGGTTCTCAAACCTGCCAACAAGGGAGGTGCCGTGGTAGTCTGGCATGCTGATCTCTACAAGGCTGATAGAATTGTGCAATACAGTTGGAAGAAAGAAAGCTCTAAAAGAAAGTAAACAAGAACAAACATTGAAACATGTGCCCCAATTTTTCCAAGGCACAACAGTTTGACCAATCATCGATTAACAGGGTGACCCTCTTGCAACATTATGTATACTATTTACAATGCTTTTGCAGTGGTCCAATCAAAATGATGCATTTAAGGTACCTTTGCAAAACTGCTATACATGTTATTAATTTAGGAGAAACAGGGAGAATACCTGGACCCCTCACCATCCTGCATACCAGTCTGAGCCTAGACTGGCTGGCACCAATCAAAGCCTGTAAAGTTCAGCTGACAAGGGTTAAGGAATTCTGACAAGTGCAGGGATCCTCCATTTTATGGTGTCTTTAATTTAGCCATTAACATTATTAACATTCCACCATTTTATCATTCATATTAACCCTCACCATAAATGATAAACCCAGAATACAATGCTAACTGCTATACTTCAACAATGTTCTAACAGGAAGATGTTGATGTAGCTTCTCAGAATTTCATCGAGCTTCACGAGTTTTCGTGAACGTTGCTCCATAATTTATGTCTGATATGTATCCCCCTCCTGAGTTTTTGTGGGTACGAATTCCCATCTATCAGTCGGTCGGTGGGGGCGCTGCAAGTCGGCAGCCCTGTTAGCAGCTGTCCTTCTTTTTTCTACTTCGTTTTTTTGCTTTTAGTATGTTTTAGTGTACTGTTTAAATGTTTATTGGTGTGTCTTGTGTGGGGGTGGTGAGGGGGGGTAAGGGGGAAACCATTTTGGCCGCCACCTCCACGGAGAGGCGACTTTTTTTCCTTGTCGTCTCCCCCGTGGCCTAACAGCATGGATTGGCGCAGCCTTTCCCGGAGATGCGCCCGGAACTTCAGCGGTGGGCGCAGCGCGGACAATTGGCGGGGAGCGGGTGAGCCCTCGCTGGGGCTCGCTGGAGTGGAGCGCTTTGTTTCGTTAGCCCGTGGCAGTCGGCAGCCTGAAGCCGCGGTCTGCAGGGCTCCAGCGGGGAGCGGCGTCCGCAGCCTGGGATTCCTCGTGGAGGACCCGGGGGAAGAAGGAGCCACCACCGCCGGCTCACAGCTTACTTCTACCGCGGGTCTGTATGGACTTACTATCACCCCCGGAGGGGAGCTTCGACCGCCGGCCATGCTGTCTGCGGTGCTTCTGGCAGTGGCGGGAACTTTAAATCTTCAACCGCCGGTCTGCGGCCTATACCATCCTGAAGCCGCGGGGAAGAGCTGACCCTGGACTTTACTTGTTCGGCCCGACCACGGGGGGATGTGGAGGAGGACTGGCAAATGTTTGTGCCTTCCACCACAGTAACGAATGCTGTGGTGGATGCTTATGTTACATTTTTATTGTGTATTTGTGTGATATTTCACTACTCACCCTTCGAAGGATTGTAAACCTTTATGACTGGGATGTCACAAATAAAATATATTTCATTGTTGAAAACACAAGCTTCCTGGAACTGTTCTTTATTATTATATGCTGCTGACAAATTCATTTCACCTGCACTTTATGTGCAATGTGACAAATAAATTGTATTGCATTGTATTGTATCAATCTTGATAGTCCATTGGTCCTTGATTCATAATAGAGTGGAGAATTTCTAAGAAAAATTGGGAAGAAACAAGTTAACAACTGATACCATCTCTAATACTTTTACAATGATGAAGATGCACCCAGGCATTTCTTCCCTCTACTTTTACTGCTGTCGGAGTCATTAGAAGAACTTGGTACTGTTCACAATTTTTTATTAATTTGTCCAATAAAGTGTGGACCATTACTGAGCTAAGTCGAATAGGAATGCCGAATCTAGGGACAATTTCTCTCATTAGCACATTGACAACAGTAGCCGCTTTATTGTCAAGGGTTGGGTATGCTTCGATCCACCAGCTGAATACATCGACTATGACAATAACGTATTTATATCCTTGGCATCTTTCTAATTCAATATAGTCCATTTGCAATGACTCAAAATGACCCATAGGCAATGGTGTTTTCCCTGCTTCACATCCTATTCCTTTCCCTGGATTGTGTTGCTGGCAGACCAGACAATTACTGCTTACCTTTTCAACAAAATATTGTAATTTTGGATGCCACCAAGTAGCTAATAGTGTGTCCCCTACTGCCCTTGCACCAAAATGGGTTGCAAAGAGCAAACACTCGATAACCCATACAGCCAATGAGTCTGTCATTGAGGTTTGCTCTGCTGGAGTGGTCCATAGCCCAGTCATACAATCCAGCACACATCCCAGTTGGCTCCATCTCTCATTATCTTCCTCAGTAGCCTCTTGTAATCGAACAAATTCTTGGATGGTTGGTATCAGTTTCTCCAAGGGAGACTTGGTAGTTACACTTTTATGCTGCCTCATCATTCTAGGTACCACCAGCTTATGTTCCCATGATACTTTTTTGGCTACTAAATCGGCATTATGATTTTCAATTTCTACTGGTGTCTCCTTTATTATGGGCGCTACATTTTATTACAGAGATTTGTCTGCATAGCATTAAGGCCTTCAATTAATTTGTCACCAATTCTTTGTGTGATATTTGGGTTCCCGCAAATGTTAGGAATCTCCTATTTTTCCATAATTGTACAAAATTATGCACCACCCCAAATGCATATCGAGAAATTAGTGTAAATATTTACTTTTACATCTTCCCCAATAATACAAGCCAGAATTAAAGCTAATAATTCAGCTTGTTGTGCTGAATAGGGTGATTCAAAAGCAGCTGTTTCTACAATCTCCATCTTTTGATTAACAATTGCATACCGAGACAACCTCTCACCCCGCCGTCCAATGGATGCACTACCGTCTACATATAATGTGATGTCAGGGTCTTCTATGGGTGCATCCCTCAAGTCCTCTTTCACTGATGTTTCGTCCTCTATAACAACTAGACAGTCGTGTCCTGCTTCTGCTTGTTCGTTTGTGGGTGAAATCAGAAAAGAGGCTGGGTTAATCAATTTACAGTGTTTAAACTGAAATTTCAGATTGTTCAAGAG
Organism: Raja brachyura; assembly: GCA_963514005.1. The sequence continues at coordinate 97,569,064 of OY740784.1, read as the reverse complement.
ATAGATCTCATACTTATTTTTTGCGGGCCATTGTCAAGTGCTGGGTTTGAAGCTGCCACAACAATGCCAATACCGAATGTGAACTGTACACTACAATTTCTTGCTGGAGTGTCAAATTAGCAGCCGATTGTAAACTGTTGTAAATTGAAGATAAGATTTTAGTGAAAAGAGGATGTCCCCTAGCTACTGGATCTAATTTGGAGGAGTAATATGCAACTGGTCTATGTCTATCCCCATGCTTTTGCGTCAATACCGAAGTGGCAAAATCTGATAGAATTGTACAATACAGCTGGAAAGAACTATCGTATAATGGCCTTCCCAATGCCGGAGCTTGCATCAATTATCCTTTTAAGTTCTAAATGCCTCCTGTGCCTCCTTTGTTAATTTAAATTTGCCCTCCTTGCTGGTGTAAGGTGTTAGCTCCTTGGTTTCTTGAGCTACATTTGTAATCCAGGGTCTGCAATAATTAACCATGCCCAGCTTTGACTCATTTGTTTGGCTTCTTTTAGGATTGGAATTTTTGCAGATAGGTGCGAGTCTGCTCTTCTCAAGACTTCTTTCAGTGGCTGAAATTATAATCCCTAGAAATTTTACTTTCTCCTGTGCTACCACTGCTTTTGATGGTGAGACCACATATCCTAGGTCGGCTAGATGATTTAGTGGTTGTGCAGTGTCTTTCCGATTACTGTATTCATCTTTACTAGCCACTAATATGTCATTAACATACTGCAGTAGTGTTGAATTCATTTTAAATTTCAAAGTACTTAGCTGATCCTGCAAAAGTGATTCTCCAACAGAATTGATTACCCTTAAGTCTTGTACAAGTCTATGTTGGCCCTCCCGGTTTTGGAACGGCAAGAATAGGGGTGTTACAGTTTAAACTTCAGGTAAGTTGCATTTCTTACCTGATTTACGTCTCCTGCAGGAACCTCGGTTTTCAGAGGTTTTTGCCGGATGCTTCGCGACAGCCGATGAGGGAACCAGCTAAGGGCTGTGGGGAAACCCTGGTCCGACCGCGGAAGCGGGGAGCTGGCGAATGTCGGGGTTCGCGATCGGAGTCACTGATAAGAATGGTCAGTGACTCTACACGTTGGGTTCCCGGGGAGGGGAAATCCAATAGTAATCCAATAGCTCAGGGCTGCTTCATGGGGATGCCACGTTTATGGCAGTGCCATCCATTGGGAGAGACCACACCAGCAGCACCTTTGCTCAGGGCTGCTTCATGGGGATGCCAAGTCTATGGCAGTACTGTTATATGGGAGAGGCCATGCCTGCAGCACATTTAATCAGGGCTGCTTCATGGGCGTCAGCAGCACCTTTGCTCAGGGTAGCTTCATGGGCGCCAGCAGCACCTTTGCTCAGGGCTGCTTCATGGGGATGCCGAGGCTATGGCAGTACTGGCCTATGAGAGAGGCCAGTACCAGCAGCACCTTAGATGGGGCTGCTTTGTGGGGATGCTAAGTCTATAGCAGTGTGGCCTATGGGAGAGGCCGCGCCAGCAGCGCCTTGTAGCGGGCCTGCTTAATGTCTCCCTCATGTAAGAGGAGAGCATGCCAGGTCAGTATTAGGCTAACGCCGAGTCCATGGCAAAGTCGGAGTATTGCGGAAACCGCGCCAGCAGCATCTTGTAGCAGGGCTGCTTAATGTCTCCCTCATGTAAGAGGAGTGCATGCGGGGTCAGTGTAATCTAAGGCCAAGTCTGAGGGTATAGCCGTGGAGCATGCCCAAGGGATGAAGGGCATGCGCCAGAGGTACTATGCCTGGCAGCAAGGTTGCCATCCCAACACATTTGCAGTGAACACCACTATCAGGGGGACATTAGAGCCGGCCGCCGAATCTTCTATTCAGGTAAGACCTTTTCACAGGTGAAACCTGGAGGATGAAGCACAAGCTATTGGAACAAGTAAGGCTTCATAGTTTCGGCGACAACGCACCCCATGTCTTCATCGGCAGTAAGCGGTTCATTGAAGCTGGTGGCAGCATGAAAGCTGGCCAGAGGTTCCACGCACTCTACAACTAAGGGACCACTTACAAATTGTTAAGATGTACACTTGGTTGTACAATACAAATGATTGAGAATTTATCATCTACTTCGATGGACAATACTAGCATTCCAAGCAGGTTGGAATTGGGCAGGCTCAGTATAATGGCCAGGATTGTCTTGCAAGACTGGCTCGGAAATTGGGCCAGAGTTGCCATTCACGGCAGACACAAAATGATGGCAGGCATGGCCTGTTCATTATGAAAGATGGCTGATTAACAACTGATTTTATAGTGTATCCCTGGTTATGTATTGTCTCAATGATATTTTAACGCTGTATCTTGCTAACATCCACTGTTTAAATCTCAAACTATATTTGAGAAATTGGGCTCCTCTATCCAGTTAAGATTGTTATCAAATAGACATGTTGGTCATTGGGATTTACCTTTAGCTATTCAATTGGCTGTTGACGCCAGCCTGGGCAACAGGTTGCAATCAATAGACTCCTGCAACAGCCTTGTTGTTAAAAAGCAGCCTTCTATTTCATGAAGACTAATTGGCAATATAATATGTGATTCAGCTGTGCAAGTTGGAGATCTGTCATCCTGCTAAATGGTAAACTGTGAAGTGCCATATAGGTAATTAATAACACAACTTTGTTATTACCAGCTGAAGCTACCAAAGGCATAATGATGGACAAACAGTATTAATTATTGCTCCAGTAGCTTGTTCCGTAAATATTTCATTACATTGCAAAATGATGCTAATGGCCCTAAAATTGGAAATTGCAAATACCATTTGGAGCAGATTTGCATGACTTACCAATTATTCACTTATTGGTATCAACTATCTACAGACCCTACGGGCATTGTATGGGTTAAAGAGTGATTGAGCGAATATGCATATCTGCATTAATGTGGTGGCATATGTTAGTCACATGGGTGCAATCAATTAAATATTCTTGTAATGGTTACATCATCTCGTTTGCCACAGGAGAATCATCAAGTATAGGGCAATGACAACACAGAATTGGTGTTGAATCACACCGTATTATGAAACTCTGGTTCAATGGAACACCAAATATAGATATGTTTGTTTTCATGCTTATTCACAGGTTGCAAAATATGTGGCATAACAGTGGTGAAAGATACAGTCTCGCTACAAGGAGAAGGAAGGTCCTTTATGTCTTCCTCCATTTTGCTTCATCAATCGGGGCTTTAAATAAAGTCATTAAGAGCCCGCTTTAGGTTCCTATTGTGTGATTGGCTTATGCACCTTTTTTTCCAGATTTGTCCGGAATAATAATACAACCTTATATGGATATTTTAAACTTAACTTTGCTGGTTCAGCCTGAGGCTTGGGAAATCAGCCGTTGCATGATAAAATCAAATTATGTTCTGCAGATTCAATAAACTGCCCTACGGCTTGGGTTGTTACATCTATCCTTCGATGTGTTCAGAGTGCTTGGATAGCACCAAAAAGCAGGGTTTGTCTTTCCCAGGAGATGAAAAGAGTTTGTTTAATGCTCATGTTACATTGAAAACGGTATAGATTACTGACGTTTGGCGTTCATGTTAAATTATCTTTTGTCAATAATTGAGCTGTATGGCCATTAACTGTGCCAATATGCCTTCTCATTGAATTGGCTGGAGCAAACGAGACCCGCTCTGTCGGGTTCACCCCAGATATCAAGTTTGTAAGGATAGCTTTAACACAAGGTCTCCCAGGACCAGTACAATGCCGTATGGGATGTTGACATTTGTGAACACTATTTCACCAGGGGGCTCCAGCTACATCCTTCACTTTGGCCGGAGCTCATAGGTAGTTATTATTCTGGTGCTGGTTAGCACAGCTGGTTCAGTCGCTACATAATTGCAATGGTACAGGATGATTACATCTGTAAATAATAATATATAATATTTTATGTTTATAAATACTTGAGCAGAGCAGAAGGGGGTCAGGTCTCAAAATAGTTACAGGCATGCCAGGGGGGCTTTGGCAACATAAGCACACATATATACAACAATACATCAAGGTCACCAAGAGCCTTTGCGTTTCTGAACTAGCAATGTTTGTTAGTCACAAAAAACATAGAAGAACGTATCTGTTCATAGAAACATAGAAACATAGAAAATAGGTGCAGGAGTAGGCCATTCGGCCCTTCGAGCCTGCACCGCCATTCAATGTGATCATGGCTGATCATCCAACTCAGTAACCCGTACCTGCCTTCTCTCCATACCCCCTGATCCCTTTAGCCACAAGTGCCACATCTAACGCCCTCTTAAATATAGCCAATGAACTGGCCTCAACTACCTTCTGTGGCAGAGAATTCCAGAGACTCACCACTCTCTGTGTAAAGAATGTTTTCCTCATTTCGGTCCTAAAGGAATTCCCCCTTATCCTTAGACTGTGACCCCTTGTTCTGGACTCCCCCAACATCGGGAACAATCTTCCAGCATCTAGCTTGTCCAACCCCTTAAGAATTTTGTAGGTTTCTATAAGATCCCCCCTCAATCTTCTAAATTCCATCGAGTACAAACCGAGTCTATCCAATCTTTCCTCATATGAAAGTCCTGACATCCCAGGAATCAGTCTGGTGAATCTTCTCTGTACCCCCTCTATGGCAAGGATGTCTTTCCTCAGATTTGGAGACCAAAACTGTACGCAGTACTCCAGGTGTGGCCTCACCAAAACCCTGTACAACTGCAGTAGAACCTCCCTGCTCCTATACTCAAATCCTTTCGCTATGAATGCTAACATACCATTTGCTTTCTTCACTGCCTGCTGCACCTGCATGCCTACTTTCAATGACTGGTGTACCATGACACCCAGGTCTCGTTGCATCTCCCCCTTACCTAATCTGCCACCATTCAGATAATAGTCTACCCTCATGTTTTTGCCACCAAAGTGGATAACCTCACATTTATCCACATTGTACTGCATCTGCCATGCATCTGCCCATTCACTCAGCCTATCCAAGTTACCTTGCAGCCTCCAAGCATCCTCCTCACACCTAACTATACCCCCCAGCTTGGTATCATCTGCAAATTTGGAGATGTTGCATTGAATTCCCTCGTCCAAATCATTAATATATATTGTAAATAGCTGGGGTCCCAGCACTGAGCTTTGCGGCACCCCACTAGTCACTGCCTGCCATTCTGAAAAGGACCCGTTTACTCCTACCCTTTGCCTCCTGTCTGCTAGCCAGTTCTCTATCCACATCAATACTGAACCCCCAATACCGTGTGCTTTAAGTTTGTATGCTAATCTCTTATGCGGGACCTTGTCGAAAGCCTTCTGAAAGTCTAGATATAACACATCCACTGGTTCTCCCTTATCCACTCTACTAGTTACATCCTCGAAAAATTCTATCAGATTTGTCAGACATGATTTACCTTTCGTAAATCCATGCTGACTTTGTCCAATGATTTCACCACTTTCCAAATGCGCTGCTATCCCATCTTTAATAACTGACTCTAGCAGTTTCCCCACTACCGATGTTAGACTAACTGGTCTGTAATTCCCCGCTTTCTCTCTCCCTCCTTTTTTAAAAAGTGGGGTTACATTAGCTACCCTCCAATCCTCAGGAACTACTCCAGAATCTAAGGAATTTTGAAAAATTATCACTAATGCATCCACTATTTCTGTGGCTACCTCCTTGAGTACTCTGGGATGCAGACTATCTGGCCCTGGGGATTTATCGGCCTTCAGTCCGTTCAATTTACCCAACACCACCTCCCGGCTAACCTGGATTTCACTCAGTTCCTCCATCTTATTTGACCCCCGTTCCACTGCTATTTCCGGCAGATTATTTATGTCTTCCTTAGTGAAGACAGAACCAAAGTAGTTATTCACTTGGTCTGCCATGTCCTTGTTCCCCATGATCAATTCACCTGTTTCTGACTGCAAGGGACCAACATTTGTTTTAACTAGTCTCTTTCTCTTTACATATCTATAAAAACTTTTGCAGTCAGTTTTTATGTTCCCTGCCAGTTTCCTTTCATAATCTATTTTCCCTTTCCTAATTAAGCCCTTTGTCCTCCTCTGCTGGATTCTGAATTTCTCCCAGTCCTCCGGTAGGCTGCTTTTTCTGGCAAATTTGTATGCCTCATCTTTTGTTTTTATACTATCCCTGATTTCCCATGTTATCCATGGATGCACCACCTTCCCCGATTTATTCTTTTGCCAAACTGGTATGAACAACTTTTGTACTCCATCCATGCAGTCTTTAAATACCTTCCATTGCACATCCACTGTCAACCCTTTAAGAATCACCTGCCAGTCTATCTTGGCCAATTCACATCTCATACCTTCAAAGTTACCTTTGTTCAAGTTCAGAACCCTTGTTTCTGACTTAATTTTGTCACTCTCCATCCTAATGAAGAACTCAACCATATTATGGTCACTCTTGCCCAAGGGGCCACGCACAACAAGACTGCTAACTAACCCTTCCTCATTACTCAATACCCAGTCTAGAATAGCCTGCTCTCTCGTTGGTTCCTCCACATGTTGGTTGAGAAAACTATCCCGCATACATTCCAGGAAATCCTCTTCCTCAGCACCCCTGCCAATTTGATTCACCCAATCTACATGCAGATTGAAGTCACCCATTATAACCGTGTTACCCTTGTTGCACGCATTTCTAATTTCCTGTTTGATGCCATCCCCAACTCCAATACTACTGTTAGGTGGCCTGTACACAGTTCCCACTAGCGTTTTCTGCCCCTTAGAGTTTCGCAGCTCTACCCATATCGATTCCACATCCTCCACGCTAATGTCCTTCCTTTCTATTGCATTAATCTCCTCTCTCACCAGCAACGCTACCCCACCTCCTTTTCCTTTTCGTCTATCCCTCCTGAATATTGAATATCCCTGGATGTTCAGCTCCCAGCCTTGGTCATCCTGGAGCCAAGTCTCCGTGATTCCAACTATAGCATAGTCATTAATCGCTATCTGCACCTTCAACTCATCCACCTTATTACGAATGCTCCTCGCATTGAGACACAAAGCCTTCAGGCTTGTTTTTACAACACTCTTACTCCTTATACAATTATGTTGACAAGTGGCCCCTTTCACATCGATCCCTATTACACTTGGCCATACTCTCCTATCCCTTTGTGAGCTTTCTTCCCCGTTAATTCTGGGGTCATTAACCATCGCTTTACTCTCTTTCCCTCTAACTCCGTCCTCGACTATCCCATTTGATACCCCACCCCCCTTATTCAGTTTAAAACCATCCGTGTAGCAGTGGCAAACCTGCCGGCCAGAATGCTGGTCCCCCACCTGTTAAGATGCAATCCGTCCCTTTTGTACAGTTCCCCCTTACTATAAAAAAAATCCCAGTGATCTAAGAATCTAAATCCCTGCCCCCTGCACCAGTTCCTCAGCCACACATTCAGGTCCCATATCTCCCTGTTCCTGCTCTCGCCAGCACGAGGAACTGGAAGCAAACCGGAGATAACAACCCTGGAAGTCCTGCTTTTCAGCATTTTTCCGAGCTCTCTGAAGTCCCGCTGCAAAAAATTCATCTCCTTCTTTCCAACATCATTTGTGCCAACATGCACGACCACTTCCGGCTGGTCACCTTCGCCCTTGAGGATTGTCTGCACTCTGTCCGTAACATCCTGGATCCTGGCACCAGGAAGGCAGCACACCATCCTGGAATCCCGTCTGTTGCCGCAAAAACCCCTGTCCGTACCTCTCACAATGGAGTCTCCAACTACAATGGCGTTGCCCGACTTTGGCCTCTGTGGGTTTGGCTCATCAGCCCTTTTTGTTTGGCAAGCCAGTCCGCCGCTCAGTGGGATACCGTCTTCTGTCCCGGCAGCTTCCACGTGGGTTCAGGCCACTCCAGATGATAAAACGGAGTTTGGTTTATATAGGAGTAGATACTGATTCCAGATCTCATTCCACCAGGGCTGCTACAACATCAGCAGCAAGGGTATTTAGATTTCGCTAGACCACATCCTTCTGGCTGCAGCATGGTCCAACGAACGAATCTTCAAACATTTATAACAACCATTGCTAGACATTGGGTATTTGCCAACCATATTTTACGTTCTAGTTATACTTTCCATCCGGATAAGAGATGTGAATACTATTACTTCATTTAAACAGCATCAGCATGTTTTAAATCTATGTCATGACTGTATGCATTATGAATGTTTTTCCCTCATTTGTCAAGGAAGCAGTTGTGGTTGTGTAGACTCGTTCCTCACGGCATGAAATCACAGAGCTTTGAAGTTGTCACGTAGTCACTCACATGACTCCGAAGTAAAATAGTAAGATTAAACGAGAATTTACCAGTTCGAAGTTTGATCTTTACTTTATGAGGAGTTATGATAAGGGACTACGTGCACTCCGTTCCCAACCCTCATAAATGTGATCCGGTAGTTCTAGTCTTCTGTTATCTTACTATTATACTTCAGTCACTATTACCTGTGATTTCACACTGCTGCTTTGAAGATTGATGCACGTGTGGCTGGACGGCGTTCTTCACGTAGTCCCTCATCGTAACTTCGCATAAAATAAAGATCAAACTTCAAACTGGTAAGTTCTCATTTAATCTTACTATTAATTTGTCTATGCTGCTGATGGCCTGCATCAATGGATATTGTTGGATTGAAGGAAGTGTTACCTCTTTCTGGAGAGCTACATGGATGGGATTGATGTTCACACATCCTACCTGAGCAGTATCCTCCGCCCATACTTGTGGGTCCACATACTCATATACCTCACTCCCCAGATGATTATGTAATTGGGTAACAACATTCCTTGGGGCCTGGTAAAATTCAACAACATATTGATTAGACAAATTTCGCTTCTGATAATTATTCGGGTTTGACAAGGTAGTTGCCTTTCTTACCATCATTCCTAGGTCTTTAGCTCTAGCCGGGAAGTTGTGAGGAACAACTTTGTCATTTATTTTCCATAACTGTGCTGGTATTTTAGCATACTCGGCAACTCCCTCTTTTCCTCCTATTAGTGCCAATACTTCTATTTCCTATTCCTGTCCTTTGTATGATTTAAAGAAGGTTTCCAGCTCACTGTCGTTTCCACTCCTAACGTTAGCCAGTGTAATGTGAAGTGGGGGTTCTTCGTCCAGATCTAAGGACCACCTTTGAGGGGTCACTATGGAGTAACATTCTTGTGAAGGGGCCCAGGGTGTCACTATTATGCCTCTATCGCCACATTCTATTTTTAGTTGGAAAGCACAGAGTAGATCTCTCGCCATCAGGTTGCAATCTAATCTTGTAATGACAACTCTATGTTTGATTTCCTTTCCTCCATATACTACTTCGACTGGTTCAGAGATGGGATACTGGCAAACTTGTCTTTGAAACCCGGATAGGTTCTGAACTTCTCTTGATTCTGGTAAATTATGAATTGATTGAAGAGATGACATAGATACGCCTGTGTCTACTAGGAAGGTGCAGATTTTACCTTCAACCTGTAGAGACAACATAGGTTCCTCATCAGACTTGCATCCAGTCACTACCAGGATCGCTAATCATAGGTGAGTGAATGGATTATTCTGAGAAAAGGAGAGTTGTCCCCTTGGCTCCTGATTTTCCTGCCAGTTCCCTCTGTGCTTTCTAGGATCCCGTTGATCCCTCCATTCTCTTTGATCCTGGAGTTTTTTCTGTGACCCCCTCTGACGTTCCTTTCTTTATTTGGGCACCCCCTACTCCAGTGACCTACCCCTCCACAATTATAACACTGGCCCATTCCTGATGGCTGGCATGTCCTCGACCCTGGTCTTTGGAGGACTGGCTCTAGGGCAGATGCTTCTCTATAACATCGGTCTGGATATTCTGGAACTCTAACTTCTCCCAGTCCATTGTTTGCTGGTACTCTAGGCATCCATGATTCAGAGTCGAATTTTGGTACTTTTCTGAACACATTTTCAGTTTTTGGTTTTACTGCAGGCGGGTTATCCTGCTTCTCAATGTCCTTCCAATGATATCTTACAGCACTAGCTATTTGACTGGCACTATTTTCTGTCCAGTCCATGTTATTAGTCTTAATGGCTTCTGCTACATAGGTGGGGAGGGAATTCAGTAAGATGGCACAATATTGTGGGGAATTTACTCCATTTCTATAATTTAAGTCACCCGATTGGTCCATATATAATTCAGAGAATCGCTCTAAAAACTCATTCGCTCCTTCTCCCCTTTTTGGTCTTACATCTAATATACTGGCCAAATCAATTGGTTTTTGAAGGGTGTTGGCAAAAGCTGTTAAAACAGCTTCCTCCCTTGCACTATCGTCCTCTATTATATTTACAAGAGCTTCATGCGACGGATGTCCTAAATTCGTTAGGAATGTGGTATGTTCATTTGGGGTAATTATTTGCTGGATCACCGCCCATGAATCCCGGGAATCGGCGTGATAAGCACGCATTGTAGTTCTTAAGTGATCCACAAAAGAAGGGGGTGATTTTCTACGATCGGGTATTTGACTTAAAATAGCCATCATCTCGTTAGGTTTCCATGGGGAATAGTCTCTAATTGTATGGGGATTATTTGCACTCACTGCATTGGTTGGATCAAAAGAAGGATTAGGCATTTTCCTTATAGGGAACTGTCTAAGGGTTCTTTGTTTAGCTTCAGGATCTACCTCAGCTTATTCAATTATTGTCTCATACCCAGATGTATCTTTCCCTTCACCAGGGGGTTCACGGTACCTTCTAAATGATTTATTTCCTTCCTTAACTGCTTGTTCAATTTGTCTAGGGGTATGCCCTTCTTTTCCATATAAACCATATAACCATATAACCATAAAGTTTTCTCTTAACTAATTGAATTATTTTTCTAGTCTGGCTTCTGGTACCGTTAACTCTAGGATTATCTGTAATAGAAACATAGAAACATAGAAATTAGGTGCAGGAGTAGGCCATTCGGCCCTTCGAGCCTGCACCGCCATTCAATATGATCATGGCTGATTATCCAACTCAGTATCCCGTACCTGCCTTCTCTGCATACCTTCTGATCCCCTTAGCCACAAGGACTACATCTAACTCCCTCTTAAATATAGCCAATTAAATGGACTCAACTACCCTCCGTGGCAGAGAATTCCAGAGACCCACCACTCTCTGTGTGAAAAAAGTCCTTCTCATCTCGGTCCTAAAGGATTTCCCCCTTATCCTTAAGCTGTGACCCCTTGTCCTGGACCTCCCCAACATCGGGAACAATCTTCCTGCATCTAGCCTGTCCAACCCCTTAAGGATTTTGTAAGTTTCTATAAGATCCCCTCTCAATCTCCTAAATTCCAGATAGTATAAACCGAGTCTATGCAGTCTTTGTTCATAAGACAGTCCTGACATCCCAGGAATCAGTCTGGTGAACCTTCTCTGCACTCCCTCTATGGCAATAATGTCCTTCCTCAGATTTGGAGACCAGAACTGTACGCAATACTCCAGGTGTGGTCTCACCAAGACCCTATACAACTGAAGTAGAACCTCCCTGTTCCTATACTAATAATAGCAAAACATAACTACTAATTAATAGCAAAAGGATAACAAGGGATAAAATTGGTCCATTGGAGAGACCGAGTGGACAGCTATCTGCAGAGCCAAAAGAGATGGGGGAGATATTGAACAATTTATTTTCTTCGGTATTCACCAAGGAGAAGGATATTGAATTATGTGAGGTAAGGGAAACTAGTAGAGTAGCTATGGATACTATGAGTTTCAAAGTAAAAGAAGTACTGGCACTTTTGAAAAATATAAAAGTGGATAAGTCTCCAGGTCCTGACAGGATATTCCCTAGGACATTGAGGGAAGTTAGTGTAGAAATAGCCGGGGCTTTGACAGAAATATTTCAAATGTCATTAGAAACGGGAATAGTCCCCGAGGATTGGCGAACTGCGCATGTTGTTCCATTGTTTAAAAAGGGCTCTAAAAGTAAACCTAGCAATTATAGACCGGTTAGTTTGACTTCAGTGGTGGGCAAATTAATGGAAAAGATACTTAGAGATAATATATATAAGTATCTGGATAAAGAGGGTCTAATTAGGAACAGTCAACATGGATTTATGCCTGGAAGGTCATGTTTGACTAATCTTCTTAAATTCTTTGAAGAGGTTACTAGAGAAATTGACGAGGGTAAAGCAGTGGATGTTGTCTATATGGACTTCAGTAAGGCCTTTGACAAGGTTCCTCATGGAAGGTTGGTTAAGAAGGTTCAACTGTTGGGTATAAATGCAGGAATAGCAAGATGGATTCAACAGTGGCTGAATGGGAGAAGCCAGAGGGTAATGGTGGATGGCTGTTTGTCGGGTTGGAGGCAGGTGACTAGTGGGGTGCCTCAGGGATCTGTGTTGGGTCCTTTGTTGTTTGTCATGTACATCAATGATCTGGATGAAGGGGTGGTAAATTGGATTAGTAAGTATGCAGATGATACCAAGATAGGGGGTGTTGTGGATAATGAAGAGGATTTCCAAAGTCTACAGAGTGATTTAGGCCAGTTGGAAAAATGGGCTGAAAGATGGCAGATGGAGTTTAATGCTGATAAATGTGAGGTGCTACACCTTGGCAGGACAAATCAAAATAGGACGTACATGGTAAACGGTAGGGAATTGAAGAATACAGTTGAACAGAGGGATCTGGGAATAACCGTGCATAGTTCCTTGAAGGTAGAATCTCATATAGATAGGGTGGTAAAGAAAGCTTTTGGTATGCAAGCCTTTATAAATCAGAGCATTGAGTATAGAAGCTGGGATGTAATGTTAAAATTGTACAAGACGTTGGTGAGACCAAATCTGGAGTATGGTGTACAATTTTGGTCGCCCAATTATAGGAAGGATGTCAACAAAATAGAGAGGGTACAGAGGAGATTTACTAGAATGTTGCCTGGGTTTCAACAGCTAAGTTACAGAGATAGGTTGAATAAGTTAGGTCTTTATTCTCTGGAGCGCAGAAGGTTAAGGGGTGACTTGATAGAGGTCTTTAAAATGACGAGAGGGATAGACAGAGTTAATGTGGACAAGCTTTTCCCTTTGAGAATAGGGAAGATTCAAACAAGAGGACATTACTTTAGAATTAAGGGACAGAGGTTTAGGGGTAACATGAGGGGGAACTTCTTTACTCAGAGAGTGGTAGCGGTGTGGAATGAGCTTCCAGTGGAAGTGGTGGCGGCAGGTTCGTTGGTATCATTTAAAAATAAATTGGATAGGCATATGGATGAGAAGGGTATGGAGGGTTATGGTATGAGTGCAGGCAGGTGGGACTAAGGGAAAAAAGTTGTTCGGCACGGACTTGAAGGGCCGAGATGGCCTGTTTCCGTGCTGTAATTGTTATATGGTTATATGGTTATACTCAAATCCTTTTGCTATGAAAGCTAACATACCATTCGCTTTCTTCACTGCCTGCTGCACCTGCATGCCTACTTTCAATGACTGGTGTACCATGACACCCAGGTCGCGCTGCATCTCCCCTTTTCCTAATCGGCCTCCATTTAGATAATAGTCTGTTTTCTTATTTTTGCCACCAAAGTGGATAACCTCACATTTACCCACATTATACTGCATCTGCCAAACATTTGCCCACTCACCCAGCCTATCCAAGTCACCATGCAGTCTCCTAGAATCCTCCTCACAGCTAACACTGCCCCCCAGCTTAGTCTCATCCGCAAACTTGGAGATATTGCCTTCAATTCCCTCATCCAGATCATTAATGTATATTGTAAATAGCTGGGGTCCCAGCACTGAGCCTTGCGGTACCCCACTAGTCACTGCCTGCCATTGTGCAAACGACCCGTTTACTCCTACTCTTTGCTTCCTGTTTGCCAGCCAGTTCTCTATCCACATCAATACTGAACCCCCAATGCTGTATGCTTTAAGTTTATATACTAATCTCTTATGTGGAACTTTGTCGAAAGCCTTCTGGAAATCCAGATACACCACATCCACTGGTTCTCCCCTATCCACGCTACTAGTTACATCCTCGAAAAATTCCACAAGATTCGTCAGACATGATTTACCTTTCGTAAATCCATGCTGACTTTGTCCAATGATTTCACCACTTTCCAAATGTGCTGCTATCCCATCTTTAATAACTGACTCTAGCAGTTTCCCCACTACCGATGTTAGACTAACTGGTCTGTAATTCCCCGTTTTCTGTCTCCCCCCCTTCTTAAAAAGAGGGGTTACATTTGCTACCCGCCAATCCTCAGGAACTACTCCAGAATCTAAAGAGTTTTGAAAGATTATCACTAATGCATCCACTATTTCCGGAGCTACTTCCTTAAGTACTCTGGGATGCCGCCTATCTGGCCCTGGGGATTTATCGGCCTTTGATCCATTCAATTTACCCAACACCACTTCCCGACTAACCTGGATTTCACTCAAGTCCTCCTTTGACCCGCGGTCCCCTGCTATTTCTGGCAGGTTATTTATGTCTTCCTTAGTGAAGACGGACCCAAAGTAGTTATTCAATTGGTCCGCCATATCCTTGTTCCCCATGATCAACTCACCTGTTTCTGACTGCAAAGGACCTGCATTTGTTTTAACTAATCTCTTTCTCTTCACATATCTATAAAAACTTTTGCAGTCAGTTTTTATGTTCCATGCCAGTTTTCTTTCCTAATCTATTTTTCCTTTCCAAATCAAGCCCTTTGTCCTCCTCTGCTGGTCTCTGAATTTCTCCCAGTCCTCTGGTATGCTGCTTTTTTTGGCTACTTTGTACGCATCATCCTTTGCTTTGATACTATCCCTGATTTCCCTTGTTATCCACGGATACACTACCTTCCCTGATCTATTCTTTTGCCAAACTGGGATGAACAATATTTGTAGTTCATCCATGCAGTCTTTAAACGTCTTCCATTGCGTATCCACCGTCAACCCTTTTAGAATTGATTGCCAGTCAATCTTGGCCAATTCACGTCTCATACCCTCAAAGTTACCTTTCCTTAAGTTCAGAACCATTGTTTCTGAATTAACAATGTCACTCTCCATCCTAATGAAGAACTCGACCATATTATGGTCACTCTTGCCCAAGGGGGCACGCACAATAAGACTGCTAACTAACCCTTCCTCATTACTCAATACCCAGTCTAAAATAGCCTGCTCTCTCGTTGGTTCCTCTACATGTTGATTTAGATAACTATCCGGCATACTTTCCAAAAAATCCTCTTCCTCAGCGCCCCTGCCAATTTGATTCACCCAATCTATATGTAGATTGAAGTCACCCATTATAACTGTTTTGCCTTTGTCGCACGCATTTCTAATTTCCTGTTTTATACCATCCCCAACTTCACGACTACTGTTAGGTGGCCTGTACACAACTCCCACTAGCGTTTTCTGCCCCTTAGTGTTTCACAGCTCTACCCATACCGATTCCACATACTCCAAGCTAATGTCCTTCCTTTCCATTGCGTTAATCTCCTCTCTACCCAGCAATGCTACCCCACCCCCGTTTCCTTTCTCTCTAACCCTCCTGAATATTGAATATCCCTGGATGTTCAGCTCCCAGCCTTGGTCACACTGGAGCCATGTCTCCGTGATCCCAACTATATCATACTCATTAATAGCTATCTGCACGTTCAACTCATCCACCTTATTACGAATACAAATAGACAGAGCAGTCGGGTTCAAGGAAGTTTGTGCCCCAGAGTTTGATTGTCTATTCCATTCACAAGCTCCGCAATGTGCATCTGAGCTATTGGGATCATAAGATGTATAAGATGGTGGATGTGAATTCCTAATTTTAACACTCTCCCAGTCTTCTAAATAATCATCGTCATCGCCCTCGTAACCAGTGCCAACCATCGGATCCTCACGCTTAAAACTTATGGATGCCAGACTTTGTGAAAGATTTCCTTCTCCCTTTATCTTTAATACTCTCAATCTCTTCCCTTAGGCTACCTGGAGGTTCAAATGCTTCAGTATATTCTAATTTTATCCCCCGTTTTAGAGTTGCTTCCTTCCAACTTGCCATTCTTTCCACTGCTCTACTTGCTTTCTGTTCCTCATAATAATTTATCCACAGTTCAATTAGTTCCTTTGCCTCCGTATTATCGCGGCATTGCCATATAATCTGCTCAATGTATTTTAATCCCTTTTCTGTATCTATTCCCCCTCGGGACAATAGTTCGCTCCCTAATTCTCTATCTAATGATCTTGAAATAATTCTCAATAGATCAGCTTTTTGTGGAAATTCATTGCATATTTCTTGTAAAGGACTTTCCGAGTCAGCGGTCATATCTGTATTTGCGTGGTTCCCCATTCTGTTCGATATGGAAGCACTTCTAAAACAATTTCCCCTTCTAATTCCGAAAATCACCAAAATCGTTTTAAACATTATTCAAATCAAAATGCTCCAGGAAACAACCAATCAAAATCGCACACGTTCTCGCAGCCTGTTTCCTATCCCCGACTCTAATCTAACACATGCAAATGAACTCCAAACACATGAGGAAAATTGAACACAGAAAATAAATTATTCCACTTATTAGAAGTATACCTAACCACGCTCCTGCATAAATCACAAAAACATCCACTTATTATGACTGTAAATCACACTAATAAATCTTCCTTGTGGCGCAGTCGGTCAGCGGAATGACTCCTCCCCCGACACAGCAATCGAAAGAGTGCAATTCCTGATCAAACCACGACTCAGATTCTCACAATACTACACTCTAAATAATAACAAATATTTAACTCAGACACACTTTTACTTCAAGTATCTAAATCGTAAACACTCACACAACTTAACACGCTCTAAATCTTAACTTCTAAATCTTAACTTTGTAGTTGCCTGGACGCGGTCAGAAAAAGGTTAGATGCCAGGCAGGTTCAACGGTTCTTTAATGATGGTTGTGAGCATCCACTAACAAGTTCCACCGAAGGGAAAAAACAAACTCCCAGAAAACCCCTGAGCAGAAACCGGAAGCCTGTGGGCAGTCCCTCGTCACTGTCCCTCAAGTGCCGAAGGGGATGACCCAAGGAGTGGCCTAATATCCAGGGACCGCCACAACTTTCTAAATGTATTTACATACGCAGAATATTTACATTATTTGGCTCCAATAACAACAGAAAAAGCTGTTTACAATTTACAAAAATGATTTAAAGCACTAGCGCACAGTTCACAAACACTCGATCTTAACGCCGCATCACGTTGTTATCACTCAGTGAACCTCTCCCTCTGATACCGAAGATTTTCCCCTTCCTATGTTACTCTTTGCTGAGGGGTACTATCCTTAAATGATTACTTTTCCTCCCGAATATTACTATCCTACCAAGACTGGACTTCTATAGTGGGACCATTATCCCTCCTCTATAAGTTCTATAGAATTGGGGGTACCCTTCGCATTCGGATTACTTTTCACCAAGTAAACCAGGTTCACGTCTCTCAGGTACTCTTTGCTATTAGGTACCAATCAACAATTGATCAGAGGGGTATTATTCACTGTTGATCAGCTGCTATATGGAATCGATCACAGCCATGCACCAACTCCGAAGTTCTACCTACAAGAGTTTGAATTCTACCTTACAGGCAGAACTTCAATATGAAATCCTGTATTTAGAAATTTGACTCTGCAAATCTAGACTCGTTCTCCAACTCCTAGTTTAGAGTGCATACCCCCTCCTCATACGCGGGCAAACTAAAATTGCCCAATTAAATTATCAAATGGACTAGAGTATTCTCAGCCAAACTATACTATGTCCACTGAGCCCAGTACCTTTACGAGGTTGCTCGTCCGTCACCCCAGGGAGGGACTCAGACACCTTCACGCAGACACTCCTATCTGCTGGGCACTGGGGGTTCAGCACCTAGCCTCTTCGTGCTGACAGTTGTCGATGTCAATCTTAACAGCGCACCTTTCCAATCCATGCTCCCCGCAAAGATAGATCGATATGTAGGTCAGACCTGTATTTCAATACCCCACCAATTGGATACCAAATCTAACCTTGGGCACTCCTCGCCCAATGAAGCGCATCAGGCTCTCGTTCAAGTAGCTGCAGTCTGCCAACTATGACCAAGTTCTGGGCCACTCCATGCCCAGTTTTATGGTCCCCTAACCTAAAGGAGTGCTAACCACCCCCCGTGCTTCTAGAGTCTATTCTAATTATCTCGATTAGGCCCTTTGCCAAGCCTGCGAATGATCGATCTGTTCTGACTAACGAATTGCCGAAAACCAATGCGAAAAACGCACAGTGGGCCCGATTTCTGCACTCATGATCGAAGCAGCTCAACACCCTTGATCGCAAACTTGTGTTTGGGGGTCTGTTGAGATCCCGGACGAGCCTCCAATGTAAATAGCTCGTTCTAAGCTTCCCCCCAGTCTAGTTTCTGTCAAAACCCACTGAATCAAGCACTTGTGCAACTAATCTTTATTTTGACAAAACACAATTACAATTCAATCACGCTACCTAACCAACATGGCTTCAATCCTCATATCTGCCTGATCAAGCCGTCTAGGCCTTGATCAAACAGAGACACTCCAGAAGGTCACGCAGTCCCAAGCGCTCCCCCAGAAGATCGCGCAGGACCTCATGGCAGCGGACTTTTATAGGACGCCGAACCACATGGAGGTGGTCTCTTCACAACCAATTACAGATATTGATTAACTCCAGAGATAACAGACATTTCCCTAACCCAATAATACAGTGGCTAATACATTGTATAAGAAAGAAAGCTCTAGAAGGAAGCCAACAAGAACAACCATTGGAACATGTGCCCTGAGATTCAAACAATTTCTCCAAGGCTCAATAGTTTGACCTATCATTGATAAACAAGATGACCATCTTGTAACATTATTCTACTATTTACAATGCTGCAATTTAAGGTTAGTTTGCAAAACTGCTATACATGTTATTGATTTAAGAGAAACAGGGAGAACACCTGGACCCCTCACCATCCTGCATTCCAGTCTGAGCCTAGACTGGCTGGTGCCAATCAAAGCCTGTAAAGTTCAGCTGACAAGGGTTAAGCAATTCGGACAAGCTCAGGGATCCTCCATTTTATGGTGTCTTTAATTTAGCCAATATTAACAGTATTAGCTAATCAAATAAATATTTAATAGATATTCAAATAAAATATCTATCAGAAAGGTTATTTTACAATATAAAATGCCTGCAAATACCCTTCGGTCTTCATTTACTTCTGCTTATATTCATCAGAAACATTTTTGAATACCAAAATAAACATTTAATGAAATTAACTTAAGTTCTATTATAGATTCAGTTGTAATGTCCAAATGTTCCATTCAATTTGACACTATTGATCAGTTTGCGTGGGAAAACCTTGGAAAATGGGCGGCACAGTAATGCAGCTGGTAGAGCTACTGCCTCACAGCGTCAAAGACTGGGGTTCGATCCTGACCTCAGGTGCTGTCTGTGTGGACTTTGCATGTTCTCCCAATGACTATATCGGTTTTCTCTGGATGCTCCAGTTTCCTCCCACATCCCAAAGATGTGCGAGTTTGTAGGTTAATTGCACGCTGTAAATTGCCCCTAATATACAGGGAGTGGATATGAGAGTGAGACAATTTAGAACCAGTGAGAATGGGTGATTGATAGTCAGCATGGATTTGATGAGTTGAATGGCCTGTTTCTATGCTGTTTTTCTAAACTAAACTTACTGTCAAAATCTGCTCGTTTATTTTTGCCACTGACAACAACCTTCAATATATGAAAAATTGTTACCAGTGCTCATTGTTTTGCTCAGAGACAATTCACACTGGAATCAGAGACTGCGCAAAAACTGTAATTTGGGATTAGACAGAGACCAAATGACAAAGTGGAAGTGGTAGAATGGGGTGATAACTGAGCTCGAACATGGATATAGCTCGGGAAGCAATAACTGTTGAGAATGATGAGAGATGTAAGTGGAGTTGTTTCTGCAACTGAGATATTTCTGGATTTGTGAGGAGTTCTCCAACAACAGACAGGACAGGAGCTATTCCTGGGGCTGTGACTGTCAGCAGAGATGTTCCTGAGCTTAAAATATCCCATGTATTGCAATTTATGCATCCAATGTTCAATAGCTCCTTGCAACCTAATTGTTGTTTGTTGTGGCCTTAATATATATTTTTCTGTGCAAAATTAAAAAATATACATTGAGCCAAATCTTTAAAAACCTATTACAGTTTGCTGGTTTTATTGTGTGTCTTTTCATAATCATTCTAGATTTGGGAAGGTAGAAGAATATATACTTATTGGCCAATGGCATCAGCTTAACTCCTGAATAGATATAATGAGCTATTAACTCATGAAAGAATTTGAGAAATGGTACAGTCACATTTTATCAGTTACATGTTTATAGGAAATGTCATACAGTTGCATTTGCAGTGCTAAACTATGGTATAAATCTGAATGCTACATTCTTTGATTTCTCCTAACTCTCAGCGTGCCGCTGTTCGCCTGCAGTAGATCCAGGGAATCGGCCGGGTGTGGGAGCCTCATCCAAGGCTTATCTCCTGATCACCCCCGCAGACTGGGAACTAGAAGGTGGAGGGAATCTGTGGTGTGGGCGGGTGCAAGACAAAGGGCCAGGAAGGATCAACAGGGTTCTTACCTTCTGCACCCTTAAGGTCAGCTGTGGTAGATGCAAACTACATTTTGACTCAGTGGGCTGTTTCTGTACATTCTATATTTATTCGGGGGTTGTATTTATGCATGGCAATAATTTTACTGATCTGTATTCCAAAAACAGAAATTAACTGTACCTTGGTATACATGAGAATAAAATAACTATTGGATAATGAACTATTCAGCCTACATTATTAGTCTGGTCTATCCGTCATACTCTGAAAATTATTCTGGTTTACAAGAGCCTAGCAAATATATTTCACTAAACAAGAAAAATATATTTTAATATCTGACTTTTAAGTATATGAAATCAATCATATTTATAATCACTACCTATATTTGAATTAAAAGATGTTCCTTCTCTTGTATATGATGATTTAAACTGTACCCGGATGGGACGTAGAAGGACGAGAAGCCAAAGCCAAGAAGTGCAAGATACCGAAGGTACATCGCGCCGAAAAGCCAAGATACCGAACTGACATGACGCCGAAAGGATACAAACCCAAACAGGCACGACGCCAAAAGGCCACAAACCCAAACAGATACAACACTGAAAAGATATGAAGCTGAACGGACACGATGCCGAAAGGATATGAAGCCGAATGGATACAACGCTGAACGGACAAGACGCAGAATGGACATGATGTCGAAAAGCCGCCAAACTGACATGAAGTCTCCGGGGACGGAATTAGTCCAACTCCTTGTCAGTCATCGACAAAGGTCAGCGATTGGTCCAGACCCCCCGTGTTCGTTACACCACTGGCCAGGGGAGACACAAAGTAGCTTGAGCTTGCGTTTGTAAAATTGTGGCAGTGACTCCAATCTACTGCGATTGCCACAGAGGCAGTGATGTGCATCACTGGTTGGGGGTAGACGGGAGGATGGGGGGGAGCTTGAGCTTGCCTTTGTAAAATGGTGGCAAACTCCAAGCTTGACGTGATGTCCGTTCAGCGTCAAATTGTTTTTCGGCTTAAAATCTGACGGGGAGCGAAAATGACGTTGAAAAGCCTCTGTGGCAATCGCAGCAGCATGGAGTCACAGCCATGATTTCACTAATGCAAGCTCAAGCTCCCCCCCTCCTGTCTCCTCCCCGGCCAGTGGTGTGATGGACGCGGGGGTCTGGGCTAATCGATGTCAAGGTCTAGTACAAATTCCGTCTCCGGACGTGCTACGTCCATTTGGCAGCTTTTCAACGTCATGTCCGTTCTGCATCTTACCTTCAGGCATGGTGTCCATTCAGCCTCATATCCTTCCGGTGTGGTGTCTGGTCGGCTTCATATCCTTTCGGTGGTGTCTGTTTGGGTTTGTATCCTTTGAGCGTCATGTCCATTCGATATCTTGGCTTCCACTTCTTGGCTTCGGCTTCTCGTCTTTCGACATCCCATCCCCACACCATTTATATCATAGTTTTACTTTTAAATGTTCTGTGACTGAAATAGACAATAACGAGTCAAGTCAAGTCAATAACAGGATATATGTTCAACAAATGTCATTGTTATTATAGAGATGACTGTTGTGGACAGAAGTAGACAGGAAAATAATTTTGAGTGGGATGTTCTTAGTTTGAGAATGAAGGATCAGTTGGATTACAAATTACACAATGGAAATTCTACATTTATTGTAGTTCCAAAGTCCACGAGTTAACACACTGAGTCTGAAACTTGATTCCTGTGGTGTCAGTGGAAGAGAACTTTGAACAAGTGGCCATAATTCTTTTCCACTGGGTGGCGCTTTGATGGCAGCCTTGCCTACACTCTGTCTGTCCTTTTCATCTTTTTTTTTGTTATTTTTAGTATGTTTAAAAAGTATGTGTTAATGTTCTCTGGCTTTTTTTATGTGAGGAGTGGGCGGGGGCCTCGGGGGAGACTTTTTTTCAATCTCAGTTTGCCGGAGCTGCGATTGTTTTCCGGATGCGACATAAAGGAGTTATATGTCAGAATTAGACTTCAAACCAAGGGAATCTCTCCATGAGTGTAAGAAGTGTAGGTGTACAATGAAGAAGGTAATCAGTAGGGCAAAAAGATGACATGGAATGGATCTGGAAGGCAAGGTAAGGGAAAAGCTTAAAATATACTACAGTGCAAGTGGTACAGTGTTTCAAGAAATGAAAGATCCACAAACTGCAGAATGGCTGCATATGTGCAGAACCATAAGACACACAGATGTTAAGTGAATACTTAAAACCATTTTTATTGTTTTTTACTGAGATTTTTGGACCATTGGAATCCCTACAGTGTGGAGATGACATGTGTAAGAAGGAAGCGTTACACCTGAACTAGAGGGGAACCAATATCACAATGGGCAGGCCAAGTGCTACTTATAGGATTTAGACTAGATTAGTAGGTGTAGATTAGAGGCTCATGTTATAGACAATAGGTGCAGGAGTACGGCACGGACTTGAAGGGCCGAGATGGCCTGTTTCTGTGCTGTAATTGTTATATGGTTATATGGTTATATGAGTAGGCCATTTGGCCCTTCGAGCCAGCACCGCCATTCAATTTGATCATGGCTGATCATCACCAATCAGTAACCCGTTCCTGCCTTCTCCCCATATCCCATGACTGCTATTTTTAAGAGCCCTACCTAGCTCTCTCTTGAAATCATCCAGAGAACCTGCCTCCACCGCCCTCCAAGGCAGAGAATTCCACAGACTCACCACTCTCTATGAGAAAAAGTGTTTCCTCGTCTCCGTTCTAAATGGCTTACTCCTTATTCTTAAACCGTGGCCCCTGGTTCTGGACTCCCCCAACATCGGGACATGTTTCCTGCCTCTAGCGTGTCCAAGCCCTTAACAATCTTATATGTTTCAATGAGATCCTCTCTCATCCTTATGAACTCCAGAGTGTACAAGCCCAGCTGCTCCATTCTCTCAGCATACGACAGTCCCGCCATCCCGGGAATTAACCTTGTGAACTTATGCTGCACTCCCTCAATAGCAAGTTATGAGCCATGCTTTTGTAGTTACACCTACTAGTTTATTAGCGTTGCACTCCACTATGCTCCGCAGTTTGGAGTACACTCCCAAGTGAGAGCTTGTACTTGTTTGTCTTGAATAAACAGTGTTTAACCTGACATGGCATGAGGTCTTTATTATTGCAAGGGCCATAAATAACATGGTGTCAGAAGTGGGATTTGCTTTTGTTGATGAGGCGCCAGACTAATGCACACCGTAACAATCCGCCACATTGTCGTTGATGTATTCGGCCAAACAAGGCCAGTAAAACATGCTTTTCGCCCATGAAGCAGGTGGCTTCAGCGCCTGGGTGTCCTGCATGGACAGCGTCAAAATACTGGTGGTGTAGTGAGGCAGGAACCATGGCCTTGTGTCCTTTTAAAACAATACCGTCTTGTAGTATTAATTCATCCCGAACAGGGAAAAAAGGTTGGACTGGCAGAGGAACGTTGTAGTGCTTGTCTGGTCAGACACCCTTAATGACAGAAGTTAGTGACTGTAGGGTCCAGTCAGTGGCAGTGTGGGCAACCAAGTCCTCCATCCATGATGTAGGATACGGACATCACAATAAAGCTATCGACCTGCAAGGGTAGATCCTCGTAGGTCTTCCGAGGTACACGTGAAAGAGTGTCTGCCAGGTGCATATCCTTTCCCCGCTTGTAAGTGAGGACGATGTCATATTTCTGGAGTTGTAGTAACATTCGTTGTAGACGTGCTGGAGAATTATGAATTGATTTATTGAAAATGCTGATAAGAGGCTGTAACTGTGCGACCAAAGATGAAATCATTTCACTTTTTGCAGGCAAAAACAACCGCTAGTAATTCCTTTTTGATTTAGGCATATTGTTGTTCTGTGTCAGACTTGGTGCACGAGGCATAGGCGACAGGCTTATTGCCAATGCCGTTATTTTGGAGGTACGCAGCGCCCAGGCCATGCTGTGAGGTGTCACATGTAAGTGCGATAGGTAGTCTGTGATCAAAGTACGCTAGAATCAGGGTGGCTGACATCTGCCATTTAAGATTGTCAAACGCCGTCTGCTGTTGTTCGTGCCAGGTCCAAGCCGTGTCTTTGCGTGTGAGCAGGCGTTACGGGGCTGACGTTCCGCTGAAATCGGGTATGAATGTGCTCAAATAGTTCACCATGCCAAGGAACCACTGCAAGCTGGGCACGTCAGCGGGTGCTGGGAACTCATTAATGGCACTAGTTTTCGCTGGATCAGTTTTCAGGCCATCCTTGGTAAATATATGTCCTAGGTATTTTACTTAATTCACTCTGAATCTGCATTTGTTTGGGTTAAGTTTGAGATGGCCTTGGCACGCTTCAACACTTTTGTCCGATTGGCGTTGTGTTCCTCAATCACTTGGGATCCCATGTAGGAGTGAGGGAGGTGGGAGGCTGGATGTTGATACAAATAAAAACAGTTCAGTCGGCAGGAGCATAGCAAGGAAGGACCATTGGATCAAATTGCATTTATTTCAATGCGAGAGGCCTGACGGGTCAGAGGGATGAACTCGATGCATGTGACTGGGACATTATTGCCATTATGAAAACCTGGCTAAGAGAGGGGCTGAACTAGGAGCTTGTCGATCTGCTCCTCTTCTTTCTCCTATTCAGCCTCTCTTTCAAATGGCCCTGCCACAGAACAAACACCATTGACGTGACCCCTGACTCTCACCAAATTTCTACCAGATTTATTCTACAAAGACAAGTCTTGAGAACTGGTATAATGTTGTGGTACTGCAGGAAGACTGACACATTAACACAAACTAAATTCCCAACCAGAATTGTCTGGTCCAGTTTCTGAAATGGAATCTCAACTTGGAAATGGTCGCAATTGTATCCAATCTGGAAATAATTATTGTTATCTGATCAGCAATACATAATCAAATCTCTCAGAATAATTTTGTGAATGATTCAACATGTAATTTGAATTTTGGACACTAAACTGGTGTCACGCTACAAGGTATAAGAGATTCATTACAAATAATGCAGACTTTTATTTCTAAGCATTCAAACAGAACAGTGATTTTATTTAAAGAGAAGAAATAAAATAACTCACAAACCTCTGTACTGGAACAGATCTGGAGAGATTGTCTACTTGAAGTGGAAATATCTATTTGACAGCCTTAATAGCCACTCTTTAATAGATTAAGACCTTTTCTTGTCGGTTTTATTTATATGCTTCCTTCAAATGGATGAACTCAAGAAGTGGGAGACCTTTCATACCAGTCACAAAATTGAATATCTTTCGAGTTCACTTCTCCTTATTTTTTAGGACCAGAATGTTAGGACTTTCGTACAATAATCCTTTATTTTTGGTTTTCAAAGCTCATCAACCTGATCAAGAATGCTACAACATCCATAATGCTACAGCAACTGAACACAGAGAACATAAAGGCACTTGCCATTTCCTGTGCTTCTCGGTTTGTAAATAGTAGTTTTTCTCATCACAAAGTGGGACAATGGCACAGTGGATGCAGTCCATGTGGATTTTTTTACATTCTCCCACTTTCTTCTGAGTACTAGTGACAGAGGCATGCTGTATGGTAGGTTAAATGTCTACTGTAATTTGCCTCTGTTGGAAGAAGAATGAGGTGGGTGGGGAGGTTTGGTGGGAGGAGTCAATGTGAGGAGAAAGATGGCATTAGTGAAGGCAGACATTTAGTGGTTGTTATGGATACAGTGGACTAAAGGACTTGTTTCTGTATATGACTCCAAGAGGACTGCTAATAAGTGAGTTTGGTATTTCAACTTTACATGCCCAGGTCATAGGTTATTCGCGATAAACATTCTCGCCAGATGAGCTGCCGCATGTATACAGACCTTTGTTTCATCCATATTTTCCAGTTTTGCTTCCTCGAGGTAAGAAAATACTGCTTTCAAAGTAGGTGCATTTATGCTTCATTTGTACAAAACTATGATGATTTTGTTGGTTTTATTGCTTTATGCTTCGGAGTATATAACTATTATACCAGTGTCTGAAACTAACTGCTATGTTCAGTAGATATAATATTCCTTTGAGACACTGGTATAACAGTTATATGCTCATTGCAGTTATTGGTTTGCCTAGTAAGAACTTCGGCAAGCAAACCTTTACAGTTTTCTGCGATATATTGGATTTGTTCATTCCTTGTGGTATAGTAATGTAACTTTATCAATGGCAGTATGTAGGACATTGGCAGTAAGTGCGGAGATCATTCAGGTCGCTTTGTGTTTTATTTTTTAACTCTGCTGAAAATAAACAAACTGTTGAAACAAACTCATGCTCTCGCCATTGCAGCGGTAACCCTTGTGGCTTACATGCCACTGGAAATTTTACTTCGGAGTCACGTGAGTGGAGAGCGCAGCTCCACCAGCGGTAAGTTATAAACCAGCAGGTAAGTGCTTTAAAACTTTACTGCGATTTACTTAGCTACCGTAAAGCTGGTTGCAGGAACCAGCAGGAGCTACCTTAGAAATGGAAAAATTAACAAAAAGGGCTGCTGCCATTAAAAGTAAAAAACTTACCCACAGGACCGCGTTGAGCGAGCGTATACCGTCTTCAGAAACGCCGGCTCCAATGACGCCGACTTCAGAGCCGCCGGCAGTTCAGCCAACAGCAGCAACTCCGGTGCTTCAGAGCACTGTGGCCACTCCTGTCGGGTGGAAGGCCAAGAGAAAAACGTCCAGGCCTGTCGACTCTGATGAGTCAGACCAGGAAGACTCCCCTCCTTCCAATAAAATGGTTTGGGGATGTCTTGACAAGATGGAACACCTCATAAAAAAATGCTTAACCATGAGGTGTTGCAGCCAGGGTTTCATACCCCCAGGGTTCCCCAACAGCTCTCAGAAGCAACCGCAAGCAGAGGTCCGTATGGCGAGGAGCAGTACAGGCAGGAAGAATATGCCTATGAGTCTGAATGGAAACCCATAACAGCAGCACCTTTTCAAGGGCTGCATGATACCTCCCTTGAGCATGACTCGAGAGAGCCAGAGCAGTATGACTATGACCCTGAAGATGGTGTCACTGCAGAAGAGCATGCACCAAAGCACATGAGCTATGCTCCAGGTGTGCCGGATGTGGCCAGCAATTTTGCCATACCGGCTGGAACTGGTGAAGCGATGGATGAAAACCTGGCCAGCAATGTTAACTATATGGCCTCTCACCAGCTCCAGGACTCCATAATGGAGGAGACTTCACAGCGATATCAAACACTAGTTAACTGTGCGTCAAAGTGCCCACCGTGAACTCGGCCATCTGGGGGTAAATGAGCGCATCCATACGGGTGCATGAGTTGAGGTTACAGAAATTCCTCAAATTGATTGGTGCAGGAATAACAGCATTTGGGCGAATGGTCCAAGGGGCACCGCTATCACATACACAGCAGGATATGCTGGCCCTGCTGTGTAATGCTCCTTTTGAGCTTAATTGCATACGGAAGACAGCCATCAAACCGACCCTCAAACCAAGCTTTGCGGCATTGTGCAGATCCTCCAATGCCCAGACACCAAACTTGCTATTTGGGGAGGATCTGGCGAAACAAGTAAAAGAACTGGATGATGAGGTGAAAACAATCGGTCTCATCAAAACTTATCCCGGGGGCAGGATGCTGCCTTGCAAGCCATACCCTTTCAGGCGAGCTACAGATGCTGGAGCAGGTCAAGGATCGAGCCGGGGGTTTCCAGCTACACGCCACTGACACACACCATTGCACACCCCAACATGGCCAGAATACTGAAGAATCCAAGAGCAACCATGGAGGTACGAGTAACTGGACTAGTCCAGGATATATCCTCTAGGGATCAGTCACCAGTCGGGGGTAGGATGCAATTGTTCTATGATGAATGGTGCAGCATTACATCAGATCTTTTCATACTGGACAGCATCCGGGGGTCTCGAATCAGAAGTTCATCCACCCACACAAAATACACCTAGTCGGGTATTGGTTTTTTCAAGACCAGAAACTCTACAGGTGAATAATGAAATTGAGATTATATTCCCAAAAAGGGTAATTGAAAGGTCGGCATATCAGCCTCAACAATTTGTGTCCTACATATTCCCCAGGCAAAAGAAGGATGGTGGGTGTTGAGTCATTCTGGACCTAATCCGACTTAACGCTTATGTCCAGTATAAACATTTTAAAATGGAAACTTTCAGTACTGCTAAGCAACTGGTATCAAAAGGGTGTTAAATGCAACCATAGATCTGAAAGATGCATATTATTCAATACCAATTCATCACCAGTACCGTAGATACTTGAAATTTAGTTGGATGGGACAGCTGTGGCAATTTAAAGCTTTGCCCAATGGGTTAACCTCAGCTCCTAGGTTATTTACAACATTGTTGAAACCAGTATGAGGGCTACTCCGCACTCAGAATCACATTGTGATGGCATACTTGGATGATGTTCTGATCATAGGCAAAACTCAGGAGGCAGCTGAGGAATCGGTTTCAGTAACCAAACACATGTTTGAGAGGTTAGGTTTCCTCATCCATCCAACTAAATCCAAATTAGTACCATCTGGAATGATTGACTATTTGGGGTTCATCATTGATTCAACTAACATGTCAGTGACTTTGCCTATGGCCAAAACTCTCAAAATTATGGAGGCATGTTGCAATCTGGTAGATGAACAACAACCCTCCATCCGGTGAGTAGCCAGTGTTATTGGTAAATTAGTGGCGGCTTTCCCTGGAGTGTAGTTCTGACCACTGCACTATCAGAATGTGCAACGAGCTAAAGAACAAGCACTGAAAGAACATGCAGGTAATTTCAATAGACCAATGCAGTTGCCAGCCAAAGGTATTGCCAAGTTGCAATGGTGGATAACTAATGTCTCATGATGTACTAGAGACATTCTGACTCAACAACCTTCAGTTATTTTACAAACTGATGGGAGTACTTCGGGATGGGGAGCCACTGATGCCAAGTCTAGCTGTGGCAGCAGATGGAGTGTGCAAGAGGCATTAATCCGGCAGAGGCATGGGATACACTACTTAGAATTGCTGGGTGTATTCTATGGCCAAAAAGGATACTGTTCAACAATGCATGATTTACATGTTCAGCTCCAGATTGACAATACCACAGCTGTTGCATATATAAATCACATGGGAGGAATTAGGTCAGTATCATGTGATTTATATATGCAACAGCTATATACACCGGATGTTTCTCATAATACACCAGTGTATTACGAGAAACATCTGGATCTCAGCTATCTACCTACCAGGTAGAGATAATGTGGCGGCAGACACCAGGTCACGCAAATTTAATGACAACACAGAATGGATGTTGAATCCAAAAGTTTTCAAAATGATTGTCAGCTGGTATGGATTGCCAGACATAGATCTGTTTGCATCCAGGATAAATCAAGAGTTACCCAAATACGTCTCATGGGAACCGGATCCAAGGGCAGTAGCGATGGATGCATTCTCGCTACATTGGGGACGTACGTTGTTTTACGCCATTTTCCCCATTCTGCCTCATCAGCCAATCTCTCACCAAAATAGAGCAGGACTCCGCTTCAGGCATTTTGATAGTTCCTGACTGGCCCACACAGCCATGGGTCCCATTGGTCCTGAGACTGATGGCACAGCCATTCATGACTATCCCCAAATGCAGCAACTTGTTGGTTCACCCTGTGACAGGAGACAGTCACCCTTTACATGATCGTATTAATCTGTTGATTTGCAGATTCTGACCAGACCATTCCAGGGGCTCGGATTATCAAGTAGGAACGTGGATGTGATTACTGCAGCCTGGAGACATAGTACTAAAAAGCAATATGTATCTCATATTAAGAAATGGGAGATGTTTTGTTTACAGTCAGCTATATCTTATCATATTGCAGGCATACCGGATGCATTGGGGTTCCTTGCTACATTGAATTTTGATGAGCAATTGAGCTATAGTGCCATTAATAGTGCTCGGAGTGCTTTGTTCTCCTATTTGGAGCAAGGGTCGGGACAACATTCTGTCGGATCTCATCTGTTAGTGTCCCAATTCATGAGAGGTATTTTTAACAAAAACCCTCCCAGACCTAGACATATGGAAATCTGGGATGCGAGCATAGTTCTCACAGTGCTTCGTCAATGGGCTCCAATTACATCTCTGTATTTTCAGAAGTTAACACTCAAAGTGGTCATGCTCATGGCGCTAGTGTCAGCACAATGGGTCCATACATTGTAAAAGCTAGGACTGGACAGCATGCATTCTTCTGTAGATAATATTACATTTTATGTATATGATTTAATCAATCAAAGCAGGCCAGGGATGGCTGGAACCAAAATAAGCTTTAAAGCATACCCCATTGACCTGAGGCTATGTGTAGTTACGCACCCGAGTCAATATATTGAGGTCACCAGGAGTCTCAGAGGCTCTGAACCAGCAATACTCATCAGCCATAAAAAACCTCATAGGAATGTGTCAGTACAAACTATTTCTAGATGGCTGAAACAGGATTGTGCTGGAGTATACACTGATGTGTTTAAATCTCACTCCACCAGGGCCGCGTTAACATCCGCAGCAAAGGTGCAGGACGTGCCTTTAGATCAAATCCTCAGGGCTACAGGGTGGTCCAGTGAAGGAGCCTTTTCACGATTCTATGATAAATCTGTCCTCACAGTAGAAGGATTTGGGCATGCTGTTTTGGGTTCTGTTTTGAGTTCTCCTTCGTAATTTACCCCTGGGAGAGAGGGGTTATTATTGTTCTTTTATTATTAAAAACGTTCATAGTATAATTTAAACAATGTTCAATACATTATTTGTTTATCCTGTGTCAACCGAAGCAGTGTGCATATGGAACTGGATCTACGGCATGAAATCACAGAGCTTTGAAATCTTCACAGAATCACTCACGTGACTCCGAAGTAAAATAGTAAGATTAAATGAGCTTACCAGTTCAAAGTTTGATCTTTATTTTATGAGGAGTTACGCTGAGCGATTACGTGCCCTCCGCTCTCGGCCCTCATAATTGCAAAGATCATCTGGTAGTTCTAGTCTTCTGAGTCTTACTATATCACTTCGACTGTACTTACTGTGATTTCACGCCGTTGCTTTGAAGATTGACGCGCATGCGCACTGGCGGGGCTTCTTCACGTAATCGCTCCCCGTAACTGCTCATAACAATAAAGATCAAACTTCAAACTGGTAAATTCTCATTTAATCTTACTATTAAATCTTGCCCCACACTCCTTCACCCTCTCTCTCTCACACTACTCACGAACAGCCACCCTCTACAATAGGTGGAATGGTCCTTTATTTCATTAATCCTGCCCGCAGTCACTGATGGGGCCGGTTTCACATACTTAACTGTGACCAACCGGGTTGAAACAGTGCTCTGGTTACTCGGCATCTGATGGGGACAAGAAGGGTTCCAGAGGGAAGGCAGGGACAACTTGGAATCCGGCAACAGAGTGGCTCTGTTAATGGATTCATTCCACAGTGAGTTCAATTTGGAATGAACACGTGCCGGTAGATCCGCAGCCACTGGTTCAGGAGATTGATCCAATTATTGACAACAGGCGGTGGAATCTATCTATGACAGACTCCACAGTGAGACTTGTCCATAGGAGTGGGTGTCTACTCTGATCAATAACTCAGGCACAGTGAACTTCTCAATGTAAAACCATCCTAGTCAAAACCGTCCCAGAGAGCTACCTTGCCCAAGCACTGGGACAACTCTGGCCAAGGTCCCACTGAAGGCAAGAACAACACTCTAGTCACTAAAAAAATCTGCCTGCAGGCCAGATGATTTCGGATTACAGGCCAGATTTGGCCTGCGGGCCAGGTTGCTGACCCCTGCCTTAACGGTACTTTCACACCACCAGTAGGTAAAGGCATCAGCCCACATCACACTGATACAGTTGCTGCCTGCCTCAGATTACATATATTTTTACACAAAAAATTATGAATATAGATAAGAAATTGTTTCAAATACAAGTCATATTTTGTTATTCAATGAGCAAACACATTAAGGATTAAATTAAAATAATATTTAAGAAGGAACTGCAGATGCTGGAAAATCAAAGGTAGACAAAAGTATTGGAGAAACACAGCGGGTGAGGCAGCATCCATGGAGCGAAGGAAATAGGCCAAATGAAAATAATACAATCTTTAACTTTTTAAATCTCATAATTGCAGATTAATGAACTGAACTGGAACTGGGACTGTGTAAGTAGTGTGTGAATAGCAAAACAAGAAAGGATGTTATTGAGTTGATAGAGTTCTAGATTAATTCATTGGTAGAATAGTTAACAATTTACACACAGTTTATACAGCGTTTAGTTCACTTTTTCTTGGAATATCAAACTCACTTATTGTTGTCCCCAATAATGTTCTGCAATAACACAAAAGTTGTGTTTTTATGAAACCTTGTTTTACGAAGCCAATTGGGTTATGGAAACTTGTTATGAAGACAATTGTGTTATGAAGACAGTTGTGTTATGAAGACAATTGTGTCAATGGAGAAACGATTAGGAGATAGATAGTTTCAGACTCACAATAACAAAGTCAATTTTCCTGCAAGGTTTTCAAATATGAACGTCTTATCAATAGCAATGTTTAATTTTGTTACCATGAGCTAAAACTACTAAAGCCTGTGAGTTATATTGTTTACTAGAGTATTGTTGCATAAGTGCCAATAGAATCAATTCTTCGTCATTTTCAATGGGCAACCCCAGTTAAAGTAGTGTCAATGTCCTCAAGAGACAATGCTGACTGATGACTGTGGGAGGTTACATGTAAACAGTTCATTTTCCTTGCACTGTTTCATTCCAAGACTGTTTTTGTTTGTTGCCTATCTATTTCTGAAGTAACTCTAAGTGGTTTCCTAGTTCCCAATGTAATCACTTCAGCCCACCTAATGCAAACAGTCTTCCCTAATTTATCACTTGTGTTATATCCAATTCCTGTTAGAGAAACATGTATTATGGCAGAATTACCTGCACAGGTCGAGCAGGGCATTTGTTATTGTCCTCCAATCCATGTGTGGTTAGCGACAGAAGTCTAACCACATAGCCTTTCTTTTGCTTTGTATGACTTTCATTAGAATAAACAGCTAATTTGCTAAATGATCCATCACATGTGCAGCTGAAGTCATTAACAAGATGGGATTCTAAGGGCTGCATGCCCATCAATTAAAAATCAAGAAAGATAATTACAAAAGGAACAAGACCTGAAGAGGTTTTTTTAAAGTAAAACTTGGATTCTTTTCAGAGTAATTGAGAGATTATTAACTGTGTTCCATGGATACAGAAGGGTCATTAGACAGGAAAATAGAATCAGTACTCTGTGTTCATTTTCAAGGCCATCTAATGACACAAAATTACCCAAAATGATTTTCCTTTGGGTAAAGCCTAGTTACAAATCAAGATCATAAGAACTGCTGAAGGTAAATCCTTCAGACTAACAGTCGTGGTGCTTTCCATCAAGCCCTTGAGTGCATCGTCTGAGGCTGAAAAGAGCTCTGTGCTGAACTGTCGTCTGACATAACACATTGTAGTGAGAAGGTGGCTAAGTTGTTAGATGCTCAGTTTAAATATAAATTCTAATGAACCATATTTTTCTGAAGAGAAAACAAATACAGCAGTTTGTAATTTTCCAAATAGTAAGGCTTTAGGTCTGGATGATATGATATTTAGTGTTAAATGCATGAAGTCACTGATGTGCCATTACGATGCACTTTCTAGGCTGTTATATAAAATTCTTATTAGGCAGCAACACTAACACTGCACCAGTGCCATCATGTTCCAAACATAGCTTCAAAATATTTTAATTCTGAAATATACAACTCACTGAACCAAGCTCATTGAATCATATGTTTATTTCTTGTTGCCTCTCCAGATGGTACAATGATCGTGATGACTGCCCTAAATAATTTCATGGGACAGGATTGTGAACTCAACACAAGTAACTCTGCCATGGTATTCTCCTCCAATTAAGTTTTTGCATTGTAATCATTCTATATTTAAAATGGGCTTCAGGTGGCACTGAAATACAGTCAACACCTTTCCGCAAAAAGCTGTGGAATTTTATTTCCCAAGAGAAGCATAACACTTAAAGATCAATCTTATAAGATATTGATGTAGGTCATCCACGATAGTGACAGAGAAATCAATATTGCATGCCTTGTCTATATCACATTCATTGACATTGCAGAGTCTTTAAGTATATATTGCCTCTGATTTAGATTAGCTTATTGCCATATGCATCTGGGCATAATTAAATTCCTTGTTCACTTGAAGCTAGCAGGATAAAATAATTTTTAAAAAGATGGTCAGGATTTTGGGAGGTAACAACATATTCAAGTGGTTAAGGAGAAAAAAAAACTGGGAACAATATTTTGTTTTCCCTGGACTGCCCATGGACAGGACTTTCTGAAGGAAGTTGATGATACCTGATTAAGTAAAGCAGACTCTTGTTTGTTCCCCCCACCATGCACCTCTACCTCCTCATCAGGGCTGTGCTTCCATTGTGGATATATTTGGGAATTCCACCGCTCTATTGCATTAGGTATTAATTGTTTCTTAACAGGATTGGTCAGGTTAATAGCTCTTCAAATATCCTTTAAAATAATTCATGTTGGGTGCAGATTAACCCTTATTAATCCATGCCATTTATAATCTCCACTATACATATGTGCATGCCACCCTTTACGTGGTATTACGGTACTACACAGCTTTACATTTGCAAGGTCAGTCGGTTCTCACAAGCCACGCGGAGCTGGATGAGAATGGCTGACAGTTTAAATGTTCCTGTTTGCTTATGGAATAAAGACTGATCTTTCACTATGTGTGTTGTTATGGACCAATCATAAACATGATGTCAGAATCTTGAACGTCTCCAACTCTTTGGCATGAATTTATTTTAATTATTTTTTTTGCAACAAACCATCGCTCTGTTATCATAGCAGGATCTTTTCCTAAACCAGATCCTTTGGTGTTCAACAGCGAACTTGCCAAACATTGGCGCATCTTCGAAGTGGAATTTGGAGTTTTCATAGAAGTTGCTCCCCACACTGTTGCTTCAATTCTCCTCAACGTAGCAGGCACAGAGGCTGCCCTGTGGGCACATGATTTCCACTATGCCCCAGAACACACTGATGCGGTAACACATGTAGTGACCCCGACAGTGTCCATCAGAGACCACACCTGCCTTCTCTGAAAATTCCGAGACCTGTGCCAACTTCGCACTAACGTTATCATGGAGCACCACAAGTTTTTTTTCCCGCAGCCAACAAGGGGGTGAGACAGTCGAATCCTACATTGGCGCCCTGAAGAGCATTGCTGCACGATGCCACTTCCAAGACCACGACATACTCATCTGCAGCAGACTCGTATATAGCATCCTGAACGACAAGGTGAGAAATGTAGAATTGTAGAATTCTAATGTAGAATTGTAGCTCCAGAATTGTATCTTCTCAATTGAATCCAATTTATATGGATTTTCAAATCTTGTGTAAACAAGAAAGCATGAAATACAAAATAAACATTTTATCTCTTTCTTACCAGAATTTGTTGCTAAAATGTAATTGATTGAAAGGAAAACCTCACTGGAAATCTAATTATATGGCTTTATGACATCAGAGAGTCTGTTATTGTTTACTTTGATAAACCAGGTAATTGATTTAAATGTCAATAATGAAACATTATTTGGATGAACTAGCAGATCAGAATGCTACATCTCTTTGTAAGTCAGATGTTATGCTCTTCTAATAACAATGGCAGCTCTGTAACACACGCAAAACGACTGTACAATCAAGATGCAACTATTTTCACCAGTCCTTGCAGACCATGAGATCTCATTGTTGGAAATGGTGAGGTCACTCCAAGTGGGAGTTTTCTAGATTTATTGTCAAATGTGCTGAAGTGTGATATGTGAAGCTCAGGTTTTATATTAGATCCAAGTCTTAAGAATAGATGGCTAAGAAAAGTAATTGGGGCTCAAATATCTGAGTGATGAGAGAGTGAATTTGCCTCTAACATGCTCAAGTCCAAGAACTGATTGCCTTGAGAACTGCGAAATGCTCACATGCTAATACAGATTTGTTCAGATCTAGTCAGCGGGAACTCAGGGGGCAGAAATTGGCAGGAAATGGATCATTGTGCATCCCTCAAATTTCTCATAAATTCATGTCATAGGACAGGTTTGGAGGGATATGGACCAAGCGCAGGCAAGTAGGACCAGTGTAGCTGGGACATTGTTGGCCATTGTGGGCGAGTTGGGCCGAAGGGCCTGTTTCCACACTGGATCACTCTATGACACGTTGACTCATGAGAGCAGGATTAGACCATCAGGTCTGCTCCACCATTCAATCATGGCTGATCTATCTTACCCGCTCAACCCCATTCTCCTGCCCTCTTCCCATAACATTTGACATCCTTATAAATCAAGAATCTGTCTACTCAATTACTTGGTGTCCTCCATGCGTGGCAATTAATTCCACAGATTCACCAACCTCTGATATAATAAATTCCTTCTTATCAACTTTCTTAAGAAACGTCCTTTTGATCCGAGGTTGTACACTTTGTACCTAGACTCTTCCACTTGTGGAAACATCCTCTCCACATCCACAATATCCAGGTCTCTCGGTGGATTTCAATGAGGTGCCCCCTCATCCTGCTAAACTTCAGCGAGTACAGGCCCAGAGCCAACAAACACACAGCGTTAACTCCACCATCCCCAGGATCATTCTCGTAAACACCCTCTGGTGCCCCTCTAACCACAGCACATCCTTCCACAGATTTGAAGCCCAAAACTGAGCACAATACTCAAAATGTGGTCTAACCAGTGCCTGATAAACCATCAGCATACATCCCTGCTTTTATATTCTAGTCGTTTTGAAATAAATGCTAACATTGCGTTTGCGTTCCTTACAACCAATTCAACTTGCAAATTAGCCTTTTGCTAAGCCTGCAGCAGCACTCCCAAGTCCCTTTGTACCTCTGATTTCTAAATTATCTCCTCAAAATAGTCTATGCGTTTATTCCAACCTGCATGACTACACACTCTGCTACGTTGTGTTCAATCTGCACTACTTTGCCCACTCTCCCAACCTGTCCAAGTCCTTCTTCAGACTTGTGCTCTCATCTTGATTTGCAGCTTCACGTGTGGCACCCTTATCAAAGGCCTGAAACGCAAGTATACAAAATTCACTGACTCTCCTTTGTTTATCCAGCTATTTACTTCCTTGATGAATTCCAACAGATTTCTCATGTAAGATCACCCCTTCACAAAACTCATCAGCAGAATGATAACCATCAGCACAGGAGCATGTCAATGCTGGATGCTCAGTCCCCTGCTCTACTCATGACTGTTTAGGCAGACACAGTTCCAATTCCTTCTTTAACTTCACCAACAACACAGCCATTGATGAACAAATTATGGATAATGATGTCAGGGTATAGGAGGGAGATTAATCATCTGATTGAATGAAACTAGAACAACAACCATGCTTTCAACATCAGTAAAACCAAGGAACTGATGGTTGACTTTAGGAGGAAGGCTGTTCTGCTTCAATACGTATTACAATAAAACAATTTTGACTCATGGCTCTTGAAATAGCTGCAGACAAAATGACTTAGCATTACTACTTTATTTTCTGGTATAGAAATACAGCGAGGAAGAATACACATTACGGAGAAGTCCCCCTGGTCCTCACCTTTCACCCCACCAGCCAGCGCATACAACAGATAGTCCTCCGCCTGTTTCGCCACCTCCAGCATGACCCCTCCACTCGCCACATCTTCCCATCTCCCCCCGTCTGCCTTCTGCAAAGACCGCTCTCTCCGCAACCCCCTTGTCAATTCTTCCCTTCTCTCCCGCTCCACCCCTTCCCCGGGCACTTACCCTTGCAACCGCAAGAGATGCTACACTTGTCCCTTCACCTCCCCCATCCATTCCTTTCAGGGACCCAAGCAGTCATTCCAAGTCCGACAGAGGTTCACCTGCACCTCCTCCAACCTCATCTACTGCATCCGTTGCTCCAGATGCCAGCTGATCTACATCGGTGAGACCAAGCGGAGGCTGGGCAATCGTTTCGCCGAACACCTCCGCTCAGTCCGCAATAACCAACCCGACCTCCCGGTGGCTCAGCACTTCAACTCCCCCTCCCATTCCGTATCCGACCTCTCGGTCCTGGGCTTCCTCCACGGCCAGAGTGAGCAACACCGCAAGTTGGAGGAACAGCACCTCATATTCCGCTTGGGGAGTCTGCATCCTCTGGGCTTAAATATTGAATTTTCTCAATTCTGTTAACCCAGACTGCCCCCTACCCCTCCCCACCTCTCCCTCAGCCCTCGGGCCCTGACATTCCTTTTCCATCTCCCCCCCCCACCCAAGTCGCACTAGCTTCTCATTTTTACACTACAAACAGCCTACAATGGCCTGTTTCCTTTATCATCAATACTTTTTTGCATATATTTCATTCATTGTTCTTTATCTCTCCACATCACTGTCTATATCTCTCGTTTCCCTGATCCCTGACCAGTCTGAAGAAGGGTCTCGAACCGAAATGTCGCCTATCTCCTTCGCTCCTTAGATGCTGCTGCACCTGCTGAGTTTCTCCAGCTTTTTGTGTAACCCTTAAATGAGAACTTAGCAGTTTGAAGTTTGATCTTTATTTTATGAAGAGTTACGATGAGCGATTACGTGAAGAAGGCCATCACCACGCATGCGTGTCAATCTTCAAAGCAGCGGTGTGAAATCACAGAAAAGAGTTGTTGAACTAAAATAGTAAGATTAGAGTTGACTAGAACTTACAGAAAGATCTTTATGTTACGTGGGTTGGGAGTGGAGGACACGTAATTGCTCATTGTAACTCCTCATAAAATAAAGATCAAACTTCAAACTGCTAAGTTCTCGTTTAATCTTACCATTTTATTTCAGAGTCACGTGAGTGACTACGTGAAGATTTTGAAGCTCTGTGATTTCATGCGGAGGAACGAGTCCATGCATCACAACTGCATCAATTGACCAGGATGAGTGAGAAAATTAATGCATTCAATCATGACATGGTTAAACAATAGTGATGCTTTAATAACAAAATAAATTAATAGTGACCCCTCTCACCCAGGCAGAAATTGTGAACAAGAACTTAAAACAGAATCAGCAGAAAATCCACTGTCTGGTGATAGGCTTGTTATAAAATCTTTGGTACATCCGCTCATTCAACCATCCCGCAGCCGCTAGAATGTGGTCAAGATGGACGTTCATATCCCTTGTTGCTGATGTCAATGCAGCCCTGCTGGAATGAGATTTAAAAGTGTCAGCGTCCACTCCTGCACACGCCAGAACCTGTTTAATCCATCTAGAGATGGTCTGCACCATAATTTTTTATGAGGTTTGGTATTACTAACAAAGAAGGAGAGTTCAGAGCCTCTCAGGCTCTTAGTGACCTTTATGTATTGAAGTATGTGTGACACTACACACAATTGTGGATCTGAGGGATATGCCATAAAACTCAATTTGAGCCCCAGTATCCCTGGCCTGCTCTGCTTAATGAGGTCATGAACAAAAAAGGTGATGCTATTACAAGATGTACCCATGCTGTCCGGTCTGAGTTTCTGTAATGTCTGGACCCTTTGTGCTGAGGCCAGTGCCATGAGCATGACTACTTTGAGTGTAAGATGGTGCAGAGACAGAGATGAAGCTGGTGCCCACTGACGGAACAGTGTGAGAACCATGCTCACATCCCATCTATGTGATTACCTGGGCCTAGGGGGAGTGGAGTTAAAAATGCCCTTCATAAACTTAGTTATTAAAGGGTGAGATCCTACCTTAAAGGGTGTGGTTCGCTGACCCCAGCCATAAATAATTTCACAAA
Organism: Raja brachyura; assembly: GCA_963514005.1. Next base: position 97,528,795 of record OY740784.1, on the reverse strand, counting down.
GCGCTCCAGGCACTGTTAATGGCACTGTAACTGAGCTTGTTATCATGAAAAAGTGACGAAGGAAACTTCAAGACATCTGTGATAGAAGCCGTGTCATATGAAATATTAGAGCGGGAACAGTACATCTCCCATTTCCTTATGTGAGTGATGTTCTGTTTCCGTGTGCTCTTCCTCCAGGCTGCAGTGATGACATCTATTGTACGCTCTGAAAACCCGAGCCCCAGGAATGGTTTCCTCAGAATCTACAAACCAATAAATTTATACGGTCATGAAGAGGGGGGCTTTCACCTGTCACCAGTTGTACCAGCAGATTTCCGCTCTTGGGCACTGCCATAAAAGGCTGTGTAATTAAAGTTAGAACCAGTGGGAACAAATGCTGAGTAGGCCAGTCTGATACTACCAATATGCCAGAGGCAGAGTCCTGCTCGATTTTGGCCAAACATTGACTAATGAGGCAGAATGGGGGAAAAACATACAAAAAATTCCCACCCCAGTGTAGCGAGAATGCATCTACTGCTACGGCCCCTGGGTCTGGGTCCCATGACACATAAATTGGTAACTGATGATTAAGCCTGGATGCAAACAGATCAATGTCCGGTACACCACAACGAAGGACAATGTCATTAAACACTTTGTGATTCAACATCCATTCTTTGTTGTCATTGAACTCTCGTGACCTGGTGTCTGCCACCGTGTTATATCTACCTGGTAAGTAGTTAGCTGAAACCCAGATGTTTCTCGCAATACACCAGTGCCAGATTAGATTAAACAATTTATCACAGGATACAGACTTACTTCCACCTATGTGATTAATGTATGCTACTGCTGTAGTGTTATCAATCTGAAGTTGGACATGCACATGATGCATGTTGGTACAAAAAGCCTTTAACCCACAGAGTGCTCCCAACAACTCTAAGCAATTAATACCGTGTGACTGAAGCATCGATGATTCCTGAAGATCCCATCTGCCACCACAGCTCGTGATGGTATCATTAACACCCCAACCTAGTGCACTGGCATCAGTCTGCAGGATAACTGATGGTGTATCGACTAAAATAGTACCAGAACAACACTGAATATTGGTAACCCACCATTGTAACTCAGCCAGGGCTTCAGCTGGCAATTTCATGGGTCTATCGAAGTGACCTTTATGAAGCTTGAGTGCCTGTTCCTTTGTACGCTGTAAATTTTGGTAGTGCAAAGGCCCGAACTGAGCAGCTGGGAAAGCAGGCACTAATTTTCCAAATATACTAGCCACTTGTCTATAGAAAGTTGATTAACAATGAGTTTCCTGCCGGCTTCAAAACTTTAATTGCTTGCCCCGAGGCAGAGTCACTGACATGTGTACTGAGTTAATAGTGAATCCCAAATAGTCAATTATTATAGATGGCACCAATTTAGACTTAACTGCGTGGATTAAGAACCCCAGTTTCTAAAAAAATGAGTTTTGTAGCTGACACAGATAATTCAGGTAATTCCAATGTCCTCCCAATGATTAAGATGGCATCCTAATATGCCATGATTATATGATTCTGTGCCCTGAGTAACTGGTTTTAATTTTTATTTATTTTTGTGTTTTTTTTGTTTTGTTTAATTTATTAGAAGTTAATACAGTACAAAACAATACAGTGGCACCGAATTTTAGGTGCCAACTATGTCGTAACGTAATACATTCTATGTACAACCTCTAGTTTTATGTTTTTGAAAAGGAAGTAAAAAAAGACAAGAGATAGAGAGAGGAAAAAGAGGAAAAATAGATAGTAGAAAATAGAAAAACGTGAAGTATGTATGTAAGAAAAGAAAAAGTAGAAAGTAGAAACAGGAGAAAAAGACCCTTAAAAAATAAAATTTTCAAATCTTTATTTGGAGAGGTAATTCTATCCATGACCCGACCTGAAATCAGTAATCTTTATGGCACTGCTGCATCACATGATTCCAAAATGTCGATGAAAGGGGACCAACTCCTTAAGAATTGGTCATATTTATCTATTAGGCAGAGTCTCATTTCTTCAAGGTGAGATATGTCTGTCATATTACTAATCCACATTTTAATAGTTGGTATAGCTGTATTTTTCCAAAATTTAAGTATCAATTTCTTTCCAATTATTAACCCATAATTAAAGAATACTTTTTTTTCTTTGTTTAAATTGATATCTTCTGCTATTATTCCAAATATAATCCATTCCATATTAGGTTCTATTCTTAACTTGAAGAGCTTTGTAAATATATCAAATATATCACCTCAAACTTTATTCAACTTTATACATCCTACAAATTTATGTGTTATATTGGCATTTTGAAACAAACATTTATCTCATCTAGGAAAGATGTTTGAGTAGAATTTATTCAACCTCGTTTTTGAATAATATAGTCTATATAATAATTTAAATTGAATTAAGTTATGTCTTGCGTTAATAGAACAATTATGTGTGTTAATCATATACTTTTCCCATCTATCTTTCGGAATCTTTATCATTAGTTCATGTTCCCAATCTTTTCTTAGTGCCTCTGTTGAGGGTAATTCTCTATTTAATATACTATTATAAAAATATGATATTAGTTTTTGTGATATTAGTTTTCATACATATCGCCTACTTTCATAATTCCCAGTCTATCCCATTGTTTATATGTTTTGTCCATAAGAGATGGCTTGAATGCAGGAATTATTCAATATTGGGGTTAGTACCGATAGATTATTTAATTTCAAGGTTAATTTTATTTGTTTCCAAATTCGTATTGTATTGTGAATAATTGGGTTCTTATATATTATACTATTCAATTTTATCGGCGAGAACAAGATCGTTCCTATATCGTACGGGAAACACTCCTCTTTCTCCATTCTTATCCACTCCGACTGGTGAGTGGGACTATCCAACCAGTACATTATGTTCTTAATATGCACTGCCCAGTAGTAATACGTAAAGTTAGGTAATGATAAACCCCCAACTTTTTGAGGTTTACACAGATGCTTGCATTGAATTTTGTGTGCCCTATAATCCCATATAAAATTAGTGATATTGGAATCTAGTTTTTTGAAAAAATATTTTGGAATATATATTGGGATCGCTTGAAATAAATATATTAATTGTGGTAAGAAAGTCATTTTTATAGCGTTAATTCTACCAATCAATGAGAGCGGTAGCGTTTTCCAAAATTTAATCATAACATTCAGTTTATTTAATAGTGGCATAAAATTGGCACTAAATAATGATTTGTGTCTTCTCATAATTTGAATAACCAAAAGGGAATTTTAATAAGTCTCTTGCATCCTGTAGTTTCCCATAATAGCGATACAGAAATACCTGGCGTCTAATTTATCTCGAAAAAAAATGTTGTTTGTTCTTTTATATACTTATAACCCAGCGGGTTATTTAATATTCGTGCGTTGAATCTCCAAAAAGGTTTTATATCCGCCATTCCCTCGATTTTAAGTATAAACGTCAGTGGTGAATGATCGGAAATAATGCTATTGTGGTATGATGGTTTAGTCGTATACGGGATTAATTGTGTAGACAAAATAAGAAATAGTCAATTCGTGAATATGTTTTATGAACCAATGAGTAAAACGAATATTCCCTTCCAATTGGGTTTGCTATTCTCCAAACATCAGTTATATTATTATTATTTATATAAGTATTTACGAATTCACAGGTCTTAGTTTTAACAAGACGCTTCCCTACCTTTATTGATTTATCTAAATATGGGTCTATAACACAATTGAAATCTTCCCCCATTATTATATTTTGATAATTATGCTCTGCTATTTTCTTTAAAAATTGGGGGTTATCAAAATTAGGCGCATAAATATTTATCATAGTTAATGGTGTATTATAAATTTCTCCCGTGACTATGACATATCTTCCCTCTTTATCAGATGTGGACTTCTTTAATTTAAAGGTATAGCTTTCCGAATTATAATGGCCTCTTACTTTAGAAGTGAATGTGGAGTAGTAAGTTTGACCTATCCAGTTTGCCCTTAATCTGATCTGAGTTTGTTGTTTCAAATGCGTTTATTGTAGGAAAGCAATGTCCATGTTTAATGATTTTAATTGTGCCAGAATTTTACCCCTCTTAATTGGCTCATTCGCACCTCTAATGTTCCAACTACAGAAAGTGAGACCTCCGGTGTTTATTTGACTAATACCTTGCATTGGCTATTATTACCAGAATGTATGATTCATGTAATGCAGCCAAGTACCTCGAAATCCCGAGTCCAGGGTTGTCCTTCATAATTTCTGCACTAGTTTTACATCTCCTGACACTATTAAACATAATTAAGGGAAAGAGAAAAACATAAAATGAAGTGTTCATAAAGGTTGTTAAATCATACAACTCATAATAGTGAATAAACAAAAAAGTGAGTGTAAGTTATCAAAAAAGCGATATCTTACAAAAAAGCCACCTATGATGGCTAAGATTAATTTTAAATTGACCTCCATTGATGGAACTATGCACTGGGCTTTGCCCTCCTAATAAAGTATCATCCAATGTTAGTCGGTTTCCTCCAATTATAATGAAAATTATCATGTCAGATCGATTAATAACTAAAAAATTTTAAATAAAATAAAATAAAAGCTAGAAGATTTAAAATAAAACAAAATAGAGTTATTATGGGTTAAAGTACCACGTCAGCAATCACACTTTTCATTCGCCTATATGTTAGTTAATTCATAATTAATATTTAGAATATCTGTCTAACCTCCCCCATCCTTCCTACTATATAGTTAGTCATGTTAGTATAATATATTAAACCTTTAGCATTAATTAAGTTTATTGCATATATATAGTTAATTAGTTAGTTAGTTATATGCTGTATATGTGAATAGTAGATCATATAGTACTGAGACAAAGGCAGACCATCAAAACTGTTTTAAATTAAAAAAAGAACAGTCTAATAATTATCAGGGCTGAAAAACTTGGCGCAGAGCCTGCGACCTTGAACATTCCATCTGTTGAGCTTCAATTTTTCATTTCCAGATGATGTTAGGACTCTGTTATTAAAAAAAACACATTCTTGCCAGATAAATCTGTCTGAGAGCTGTCTGAACAATTCTAGTGTCTTGTTTGAAACAAAAAATCAGCAAGCGTATGTCTTATTATTCAGTTTTTCCTTGAATTTTATTTAAAATCCCCTGGGCATATTTGCAAGCTGAATCCGGATCCGTGAATGAACGTTGCTTAGCACTGTACGTAATTAACATTTTTGCTGGGTAGACAACGCCGTAACGAACTCCTGAAAGTCCTTGTAGAATACTGCGCGCACTTTTAAACTGGCGTCTTTTTGCCAGTATTTCCCGAGGGTAGTCTCTGTCAAATCTAACAATGTTATCAGCAAATGTAAGATTTTCTCCATAGGTTATCTTCTTTAATAAATTTTCCAAAGTCGAAATATCTAAGAACTTTACGATAATTTGATGTGGTGGAGCATTCGCTCCTCTTTGGAAGCGACCAACACGATGAGCCACATCTATCTTTGGTTTTTCTGGCAGTTTGAAAATATCTTTAAGTAAATTAGTAATAACATCACACATTTGAGAGCCATGCTCTGCCCCCTCTTTAACTCCTATTATTCTCAAATTTTGCCTCCTTGACCTGGCTTCCAAATCTTGACATTTCTCATTCAGTTTATTCGTCAGCTCAAAATTTGCGTTGTGTTCTTATTTCAAACCAGTCTGGCCCATCTGCTGCAATTCACCCTCCATCTCTTCCATCAATTGTTCCGCCTTTGTTAATTGCTTCAGTAGGGAGTCTGTTATAATCTCTCTGCATTCTTTCAAATTCTTGAGCAGTCCTCGACTCCAAATCTTTGAACTGCTGGTTCAGGGATACGTAAAGTTCCTTTAATTCTCCGCAGCTAGTGGCGATTTTCTTAGAGATTAACCTCCATTGTGGAAAGATTATTCTGCATTGCAGAAAGATTATTCTGCATTGTAGAATTCATTTTAGCAAATTGCTTCTGAAGATCTTTAGTAATGTCTTTAGTAATATTAACTCTTACCATTTCTTCCAAGCTTTTCATATCTTTCTCCCTTTCTTTTAACTCTTTTGTTTCAGCTCTTGCAGCCATTTCGACTGGTGGTTGTTGAGACTCCAGCTCCTCTTCCAAGCTTTCAAAAGTGGATTCAGGAGTTGTTTCAAGCTCATCCAGAGCATTTTGGAGCTGGAGACTGATTGTAATCTTTTTGGGTTCTCTCTGACCTCTTCCCTTTTTCATCGTTTTAGATCCCGATTCCACTGGCACTGTCTGATGATGTCAGCACCCACATCATTCAGCAATCCCGGTAAGAGTTTTTAAGTCGATCCTGGCATTGAAACTGACTTTAAGCACGATTTGTTGGGAGCAGAGCTCTGTGCAGCTGTCTTCACTGCTGCAGAGCAGCCACCAGAAGTCTGGTTTTAGCAATTAAGTAAATAGTCTGGGGCTGAGGTTAATCCATTAGGCAATGCTTTAAACCGCCACAACTGCTCCATCCAGTTAAACTTCAAAAATCTCCTGTGATCTTCATGAATGGCCACTGAATAGTAAGCATCTTTGAGGTCAATGCTCGCCATGTAGCATCCCTTGGAAAGCAGTTATTTTGCAGTGACAAAAGTTTCCATTTTGAAGTGTTTATACTCCACAAAGGTGTTAAGCTCTGCCAAATCAAGGATAATTCAACATCCTCCATTCTTCTTTTGCCTAATAAATATGTTGGATACTAACTGGTGAGGCTCATGACACGACCTCTCAATTACCCCTTTCCTGAACAAAGACTCAAGTTATCCTGTGCACTCATACACTCCTGTTAAGAAAACACAAAAGTGCGGCTAGGTGTATGCTGACTGGGTGGAGGCGAGTCAGAAATGAACTAAATTTGGAAACCTTGTATACTGTGCAGTATAAATGGGTCAGATGTTATCCAATGCCATTCATGTAAGAAAATTGCAATCTCCCCCCAACTTGTAATTGATCCATCCCAGGCTCACTTACCTTAGTGGTTACCGGCGGTATGGTCTCTGCTTCTCCCCCCGAGGTCTGGTGGATAGGGCTGTCGGAGGACGCCATCCCCGCATCTTGAACGTGGCCCGGCTTGGGCCCTGCCCAAAAATAGGCTTCTGTGCCTGTTGCTCGGACCCACATCCACCATATCCAGCGAACCATCTGGTATGGAGAGGAGGGTAGGGTACTGTCACCGAAAAGATTGTACCTTGGGAGGTGCCTTCATGAGGCCAACGATTTTAGTCTCCTCATCCAGCTCTTTTACTTGTTTAGACAGGTCTTCTCCGAACAGGAGGTTTGGGGGTTGGACATTCCCCGGCTTGCACAGCGCAGCAAATTTGGGGTTTTGAGCAGGACGGATGGCATTCTTCCTGAGGCAATTGATTTCAAAATGTGCATTGCACATTAATGCCATCGTATCCTGCTGAGTTTCAGAGAGGGGCGCCCCATCCACTGACCTGGCAAAGGCCGTGATGCCTGAGGCAAGTAGCCTGAGGACTTTTTGAATTTTTACCTCTTGGGCTCTGACGCCCCCTCCAATGTGTCCCCAGATAGATTGGTTTACAACTGGGACACTAAGAGAGGCACATTTCAGTGGAGTATTATATTTATCAGTAGTTTCCTCCATAGTTTGGTCTTGGAGTTGATGCGAGGCCAGATAATTTATGTTCATGGCAAGCTCTTCTTCCAATGGCTCCCCTGTTAGGGCAGGGATAGCAAATCTGGATGCAATAGGGGGTACATCAGATGTTTGCCCCTCATGCCATGAAGCATGCTGCTCAACTGTGCCTCCGTACTCTGGGTCAGTATAACACTGGCCTCGTACGCTCCCCTTGTCAGAGAGGGAGATATTCTGCAGCCCGGACACAGGTGCTGCTGCCTCGGGTTCTCGGTAAACCCCGGGCTCTGATAGCTCCCTCCTTTGGAGCATATCATTCTGGAGTAACCTCTCCACTAGGTTCTCCATGTGGGCCAGCATGCCAATAATGCTGTCCATAGAAGGAGGGGAAATTTCCACCTAATGGCCCGAATCATCTGAGTCCAGGCTTTTTGGTGGCTTTCCTTCACCATGGAGTAGCCAAGGCAATTTCTGACAGCACCAAGTCTGCAGCCGCTGGCCGCCCTGCCAGCGACCCTGAAGGCGAATTCAGCAGCCGCCCGCTGCCCGCAGGCCTGCGGTCTTCCGCAGCCGGTTTTGTCGTGGCCCGCCTCTTTACCTTGGACATGTTCTCCCGAAGTCCGATGCTGAAAGGCAAGCAAAAAACCCCGAACCGGGAACGTCGACCTCAGCTAAGTTATGAACACTTTCCTGAGCGTTTAAAACGTACCGCTGGAAGGAGCAATGTGCCCGCCAGTCAGTCATTGCGCAATGCATCAGACGTATTGACGCGCATGCGTGGTGACGGCCTTCTTCACATAGTCACTCATGTGACTCCGAAGCAAAATTTACAATTATCCCAAGCTAATTAACTTACAAACCTGTACGTCTTTAGATGTCGAGATCATGGAGAAAACCCACACAGGTCACAGGGAGAACATACAAACTCTGCACAGACAAGCACACATAGTCAGGATCAAATCCAGGTCTCTGGAGCTGTAGAGAAGCAAATTTACCTCTGTGCCACTATGCCACCCTTAAATCTACTAACATTTAAATGTGACTATAACAATGTTAATCTAGTCTCTTTATAATTCCCAGTCTCAGCAACATGTTCTACTTGACCACACAATCCTGTTCCAACACTGTTTAAGTATTATCCATTTGTGCATGACCATTCAACTGCTTTCTTTACCTAAAGTGAAAATATCAGGCAGCAGTCGGATTCGCCACCCCAAAATCACTGACAACACAGTCTGTGGCTTCCAGACCAGCCGTGGCTCCCCGGAAATGGGAAAAACTAACCACACGCCGGCAAGGTCTGTAAGCCAGGCCAGGAGGGTCCCCCCACCCGACATACAGGGGACATCTGCTTGACTGGCTGTGGTTCCCAGGAAGGGGGTAAATCGAACCACAAGCCAGCAAGGTTTGTGAAGTCAGGCCAGAAGGTTCCCCCCACACATACAGGGGCCAGCTATTTCCAGACCGCTGTGGTTCCCCAGGTAGGGGACAAACAAACAGTAGTGGGGCAGAACTGTGGAAGTCAGGCCAGGAGGGACCCCACCAACATATAGAGGTCAGCCGCGTCCAGACCGCTGTGGGTCCCCAGAAAGGGGGTAAAACCTAAGGTAAGACGGTCAGGCCTGTGGACTAGGGGAGTCAGGCCAGGAGGTTTCCTGATCGAGAGGATCCCCTCCTACATGGGTAACGTCTTTACACGTTCAAACCCACATGGAGCACCTGATGGAGAGGTGCTCCACAATGATATACTCCAAAGGAGGGAGTTATCAGCCCGGGTATTATGGAGAACCCGCAGGCAGCAGCACCTGTTTCGGGGCTGCACAATGTCTCCCTCTGTGAGGAGGGGAGCACTCAGGGTCAGTTGCAGTCTGACCCAGAGCAAAAAACCTGATATAGGGCCACAGGAGGGGCCATGTCAGTGCAGGTATCCTCAGGGGCTTGTGGCAGCACCTGTTTTCATCTGCCTACGAATCTCCCTCTCTGTGGAGGGGAGTGTGAGTGGTCAGTATGTAACTGACTTCAAATTCAAAGTATGTCCGTGGAACATACTGGAGCACATGCATACTGCTTCAAGAGATACTCGCAAATGCTACATGTGCCGGCAGTAAACAGCGCTATCAGGGTGACATTGGAGGGCATGAAGTCTAGGAAATGAAACCAGCCTCCGAATCCTCTCTTCAGGTAAGACTTTTCCCACAGGTAAGACCAAGATGAGGAAGCAAAAAGCTGTTGGACTAATCAAGATAGCGACGACGAGCAAAACTTCATCGGTAGGCAACGACACATCCCACGCCTCCATCGGGGGCAGCTGTTCACTGAAGCCAGTGGCAGCTTGAAAGCTGGGCACGGAAATATGGCCAGCGCTGTCTTTCGAGGCAGGCTCAGAATTATCGCCAGAGCTGTCTTACGAGGCAGGCTCAGTCTGATGAGGTTTTCAGACCAAGGCCCAAGCCGGTCGCAGGGAAAATATGGAATCTACGCACCCTACCAGTCCTGCTCTCCAATCAAGGAGGGGAAAAAAAAACCTGCATCAGCGGCTTTTGGGCTTACCATAGGACCACCGGTAGCCATGGAGGTAGTTGGGTCTGGTTCTTCCAAAACATGGGGTTGGGGACCATTTACATGGTGGTAATATTTACACTTTTTTTGTACAAGTGACAATGATCTGGGTTTTATAAACTGATGACAACATGTGATTACTTTATACTGCACAACATACATAGGTTCCAAGCAGGCTTGGAATTGGGGCCGGAGTTGTCTTTCGAGACAAGCCCAGTATTTTGGGCAGTATTACCTTTCAGGACAGGGTAAAAGATGGAGGATGTCACTTCATCCAGATTTAACTCATATGTGCAGTATAGACTTTCAAAGTGTGAAACTTTGTTACTGTCTAATTATTGATTCTATAGGAGCTATATGGCAAGCATCGATCTCAAAGATACATGCTATTCAGTTCCTATTCACAGGGATTTTACTTCGGAGTCACGTGAGTGATTCTGTGAAGAACCCCACCAGTCTGCATGCACGTCATTACGTCTGACGCATGGCGCAGCGACCAGCTAGGAGGAGCAGCGCTTCTCCAGTGGTAAGTTTAAAAAGCCTCAGGTAAGTGTTTAACTTCTCTGAGGTTTCTGCGTTTGGTAATTCTTGTTGCAGGAGGACAAATTCAAACATGAAAAAATACGGAACAGCCAGGTGAGCCATGCCAACAATATCTCAACCCCACGGGAGTGCAGCTAGTGGGCGGCCGTCTAGTTCATCAACAGAGTCATTGGTTGTTAAACCAACGACCACAGACTTGGTGTCGGAGAACACTGTGCCTATGCCGGAGGTGCTTAAGGCTACCCAAAAGTCTGCCCGGCCGATAGACTCAGACGAGTCCGGCCGAGAGGGTTCGACCCTAGAAATGGATACCACGGAACGGGTATCCAGGATGGAACTCCTGTTGGAGAGGATGCTCCATCAAGAGCGCCGGCCTCTCCAAGAGCCCGCACCAGCAGCACCTTCCGGGCTGGCAAGTATCTCCCTCCAGGACGAGGAAAGTATACCAGGTCAGATTTTATCTGACGCCGATTCACAGAGTTCAGCAATAGAGGCTATCCCACGGTACGAGCTGCAAGAGCCAGAGGTACCATTCCTGGCGGCCAGGTTTGCCGTCCCTACTGAATCTGGCGAGCCGCTTGGAGAGGAGCTGGTTGCCCGCATAAATTACCTGGCTTCCCACCAGCTCCAGGAGCTGGCTATGGACACTACTGCCAAAAAGTATGAGAACTGTATCCTGCTGAAGGTGCCGACAGTCAATCATGCCATTTGGGGCCATATGGGGGCAAGCACCTGAGCGCAGGAGATTAAACTGCAACGGGTGCTCAAGCTCTTGCCGTCTGGAATAACGGCTTTTGGTAGGTTGGTGGATGGTGAGCTCCTGACTGAAGTTCAGCAGGATGCCCTGGCTCTTATGTGCAATGTGCATTTTGAGATTAATTGTCTCAGAAAGAGCGCCATCCACCCACCATTAATCCCAGGTTTGCTGCCTTATGCAAGCCTGACACCGTCAAGCCGCCGAATCTATTATTTGGAGAAGACCAGGCCAAAAGGGTAAAGTAGCTGGACGATGAAGCCAAGACCATCGGGCTTATCAAGGCACCAGTAACCAACAGAACTCTCTGACGGCAATACCCCTATAAGCGGTTTGCAGAAACCTGGGCTGGGCAAGGACCAAGCCGACCATTTAATGTCTGCAACAGACGCTCCCCAGCAGGAGCAAGGGGAAACATGCCTTTACAACCCAGGACCAGGCAAAAAGCACCGGTAACCATGGAGGTAGGTGGGTCTGGCTCCTGTTGAAACATATTGCGAGAGAATTGCCTACCAATTGGTGGGAGGTTACACAGGTTTCTGGGAAAATGGTATAAAATAACCTTGAATGTGTTTATACTGCAGAGTATTCAAGGGTTTAAAATTAAATTTAGTCTCAACATGTGTCCACCCACCCAGCACAAACCGAAACGAGCACTCATCTTCTCACAAAAAGAGAATTTGATGATCCAAGCTGAAATAACAAAACTATGCCTCAAGGGAGTAATTAAAAAAACAGTCTATCAGACCCATCAATTCGTGTCTAATGTGTTCCCTAGACCAAAGAAGGATGGTGGGTGTAGAATGATCTTGGATTTAACAGGACTTAATCTGTTTTGCAGTATCAACATTTAAAAATGGAAACATTTGCTACTGCCAAGCAACTGCTTTCCAGGGGGAGTTATATGGCATATATAGATCTCCAAGATGCGTATTATTCAATGCCAGTTCATAAAGACTATCACAGATATTTGAAATTTAACTGGGTGGGACAATTGTGGCAGTTTCGAGCTCAACCTAATGGATTAACCTAGCCCCTCGCCTATTTACTAGTAAAACCAGTACTTGGGTTATTACGGTCACAAGGCCATATAATCATGGCTTATTTGGTTGACATTCTAATCATTGGAAATACCTTTGACGAAGCTGAGTTATCAGTTTCAGCTGTTCAACTCATGGTGCAGAGGCTAGGTTTCATTGTCCACCCAGTTAAATCGAAATTGGTGCCTGTTAACATAATTGACTATCTGGGTTTCACAGTTGATTCCAATCACATGTCTGTAACTCTGCCCCGGGGCAAGAGAGTAGATTTAATTGAAGGCTGTATCAACCTCTTAAAGGGAAAATCACCTTCAGTTTGCAAGCTTAATTGGTAAATTGGTAGCAGCCTTTCCAGCAGCCCAATATGGACCTTGGCATTGCATAGAGCAAAGGTACAAGCATTGAGAATACATGCAACCCATTACAATCGGCCCATGCACTTACCATCTGAATCCATCACAGAGATACAGTGGTGGATTAGAAACATATTAAATTGTTATGGCACAATTTTGACAAAAGCACCATCACTTATTTTGCAGACTGATGTCAGTGCCCTAGGTTGGGGTGCTACTGATACCAGATCTAGTTGTGGAGGCAGATGGGATATGCATGAGGCACAGATTCTCCAATCACATGGAATAAATTATTTAGAACTCTTAGAAGCGTTCTATGGGCTCAAAGCGTATTGTACCACTACGCATCACTTACATGTTCAGTTGCAGATTGACAACACCAGTGGCGTATGTCAATCATATGGGTGGAATCAAGTCAAAATCATGTGATGGATTGGCTAACACAATTTGGAACTGGTGCATAAAAAATAATATTTGGATTTCAGCTGTCTACTTGCCAGGCAGACTCAATATGGTGGCAGACACCAGGTCACGCAAATTCAATGACAACACCGAGTGGATGTTGAATCATGAAATATTTAGTGAAATTGTTCTTCGGTATGGGATGTCAGATATTGATTTGTTTGCATCCGGACTTAATCACCAGGTACCGAAGTATTTTTCATGGGAACCAGACAGAGGGGCAGTGGCAGTAAATACATTCTCACTGAACTGGGGCGGAATGTTTTTATATGTTTTTCCCCCCTTCTGCCTCATCAGCCGGTGCCTGACTAAGATCAAGCAGGACACCGCTACAGGGGTTCTGGTAGTGCCCAACTGGCCTACACAGCCATGGTTTACGCTCATTTCAGAAATAACCACACACCCTATTGTGCTGGTTCCAAAACGTGTACATTTATTGGTGCACCCTGTGACTGGGAACCCACAACCATTGAATGATCGTGTAAATTTGTTGATTTGCAGATTTTAAAAAGGCCGTACCTGGGACTGGGACTGTCGAATTACACTGTGAATACTATCACATCATCCTGGAGGGACAGCACAAAAAGGCAATACCTCTCCCATATCAGGAAATGGGAGGAATTTTGCTTACATGGTAACATCACGTACCACACAGCCTCCATCCCAGATGTGCTAGAATTCCTATCCAACTTACACTCCAGTGAAGGGTTGAGTTACAGTGCCATCAACAGTGCCAGGAGTGCCTTGTCAGCTTACTTGTGCCGAGGGTCAGATCTCCAGCGTTTAGGGTCCCACCCGTTAATATCAAGATTCATGAAGGGTTTGTTTAATTCCAATCCTCCTAGTCCTAGGTACTCTCAAATCTGGGATGTGAGCATGGTACTCACGGTGCTCCGTCAATGGGGAACAGCCACATCATTGTCCTTACTAAGGATCACCCTCAAATTGGTCATGCTCATGGTGCTTACATCAGCGCAAAAGGTTCAGACTCTCCACAAACTGCATCTTGACAGGATGGTATCATCACAAAATGACGTTACTTTTCACGTCTATGACTTACTCAAACAGAGCAGACCAGGGGTGTCAGGATACAAGCTTGTATTGTCAGCTTATCTTGCAGTTTATCCAGCTCATGCCTGTGTGTAGTGGAACATTTGAAGCATTATATTGACGTTACGAAGAGCCTCAGAGGTTCCGAGGTAGCACTACTTATAAGCCACAAAAAGCCACATGAGCAAGTATCATCTCAGACGATCTCACGATGACTGAAGCAAGTCCTGGGATGTGCAGGAGTTTATACTAAAAACATTAAATCTCACTCCACCAGGGCAGCATCGACGTCAGCGGTGAGGGCAATGGATGTCCCTCTAGATACATCCTCGCTGCCGTAGGATGTTCAAATGAATTAACTTTTCAAAGGTTCTACAACAAGCCGCTTCTTGAATCCAGGGTGTTCGCCCACTCTGTGTTAAATTTTGTTTCATAGCTTCCCCCTGGGGGAGCGGAGATGCTATCGTATATATTTTTTGTTAGTTGTGAATTAAAACATTAACATGTTAATCAGTATCATGAATCAATTATGTTACTAATTCACTCCACCTGAGTCAACTGCTTGCAGTGTGATACGCCTCTATTTGGATCGGCATGAAATCACAGACCTTTAAAGACTTCACTGAATCACTCATGTGACTCCGAAGTAAAATAGTAAGATTAAATGAGAACTTACCAGTTTGAAGTTTGATCTATATTTTATGAGGAGTTACGATGAGCGATTCCATGCCCACTGCTCCCAACCCTCATATTGTGAAGCTCATCTGGTGGTTCTAGAGTTATAATCTTACTATAATACTTCGATTGTTGTTTTCTGTGATTTCACACCGCTGCTTTGAAGATTGACACGCATGCTGACTGACGGGGTATTTCACGTAATCGCTCATTGTTTCTCCTTTATAAAATAAAGATCAAACTTCAAACTGGTAAGTTCCCATTAAATCTTATTATCACCGGAGTTATTTAAAATTTACCTGGATAGGTCAATGCTAACAGTTAAAGCATTGCAAAATGGCCTAACTTCAGCTCCCAGGTATATTTATCAAATTACTTAAGCTTGGGCTGCTCAGAGCTCTAGAACATTTGTTATCACCTATCTGGATGATGTTTTAAACGCAGTATTTTGCTAAAATTAACTGTTGCAGCCAAAAATATATTTGAGGAATTAGGGTCCTCTAATCCATCCAGTTAAATTTAAGTTGATACCAATCAGAACAATTGACTATTGGGATTTACATTTATCTATCAATTTAACAGGGACTCTGCCCTGGGGCAAGAGGTGGAATTAACAGAAGCCTGTAATAATCTTGTTGTAATTAAGCAGCCTTCTATTCATCAAGTGTAATTGGCAACATAGCATGTATATTTCAGTGGTGCAAATTGGGCCTTTGCATTATAAGAACATAAAACATGCAAAGAATTAACCCCTCAAGTACCATGTAGGTCATTGTTAATAGACCTATGCCTTTCCCAGCTGAAGCTACCGAAGTCACAATGGTGGCAGTATTCAGCATTGCTCCAGTAATTTTGGTCATTAATCCTCAGTAATTGCAAACTGATGCTAGTCCTCAAAAATGAGAAATTACGATTGCCATCTGCAGTTACGGAGGCGGATGCGGATTGCATGAGTCACCAATTTTTCAGTCATTGGTATCAACTACCTATAAACACTAGGTGCATCCTATAGGTTAAAGGTTATTGTGAGAATATGCATAATCTGCATGCTCAACTCCAAGTTGATACACTATGGTGGTGGCATATGTTAGTCATGGGTGCAATAAGTTAAAGTATCCCATGATATTTACCTAACCTTATTTGAGGCTATTGTATCATCAAGTGAAATCAATGGCAACACAGAATGGATGTTGGATCACAAAGTATTTGATGTCATCATGGCTCGATAGGACACCGAATATCGATATGTTTACATCCAGGCTAATTTACCAGTTGTAAATATGTGGCATACATTGGCGAGAGATACACTATCGCCACACTGGGGAGGAATGTTACTTGCATGTCTTTCCTCCATACTGCCACATCAGTCAGATCTTGTAATAAATCCAGCAAGACACTGCTTCAGGCGTTTCGAACTGGCATACGCAGCCATGGTTCTCGCTAATGTTGGGAATAATATCGAACCTTATATGGTTATTCAAAACATAAAACTTGCTGGTTCTGCCTGTGACACAGGAAAGCAGCCTCTGCAAGAAAATCAGTATATTGACTTGCAGACTCTGAGACGACTATGCCTGCGGCTCGGGTTGTCAGACCGGCCCATGAAATGCTCACTGCAGAGAGCAGGGAAAGCACCAAAAGGCAGCACATTTCCACTTCAGCAGATTGGAAGCATTTTGTTTAAATACACGTGTTACATACTATACAGCACAGATAACTGATGTCTTACAGTTCATTTTCAAATGGGTCTTTGACAATAATTAAGTTAAAGTGCCATTAACTGTGCCAACATGCCTTCTCATCATATTTGCTGCAGCAGTGGGACCCACAGTGTCAGTCTCACCCTCTGATATCCAGAATTATATAGGATATCTTTAACACAAGTTCTCCCCGGCCCGGTTACACGGAAGTATGGGACATAGATGTAATGTTAACATTACTTCACCAGGGGGCTACAGCTACATCCTTATCTTTAGCCGGCTCTTATAGAAACATAGAAACATAGAAAATAGGTGCAGGAGGAGGCCATTCGGCCCTTCAAGTCAGCACCGCCATTCATTGTGATCATGGCTGATCGTCCGCTATCAATAACCCGTGTCTGCCTTCTCCCCATATCCCTTGACTCCACTAGCCCCTAGAGCTCAATCCAACTCTCTCTTAAATCCACCCAGTGATTTTGCCTCCACTGCCCTCTGTGGCAGGGAATTCCATAAATTCACAACTCGCTGGGTAAAAAAGTTTTTTCTCAGCTCAGTCCTAAATGACCTCCCCTTTATTATGAGAAGGTATTTATCCTTATGACACTGGCAACAGTGCAACGGGTCCAGTCACTACATACATTGCGACTGGACAAGATGGTCAACTGGACAACTGCCAATAACATAATATTTTATGTTTTTGATTTAATTAAACAGGACTAACCAGGGTCACAAACTAGTTTCATGGCATACCCTATGGACTTTCGGTAATGTGATGTCACATATTTACAACTATACGTCTAGGACACCTAGAGCCTCAAAGGCTCCAAACTAGCAATGTTTTTTTAGTTACAAAAAACTATTAGTATTAAAAAGTATTAGTTCTACCATCTCCAGGTGGATAAAGCAAGGTTTTGGCTAATGCATGAGTCACTACTAATATTTACAACACTCACTCCACCAGGGCTGCTACTACATCAATCCCAAGGGTTATGTAAGTTCAACTGGACCACATCCTCCCAGCTGCAGGATGATCAAACAAACATACTTTACCAACATTTAATATAACCCATTGCCAAACCGGGGGGTATTTGCCAACTCCATTTTAGATACTGCTTTATGGTTTCACCCTGGATGAAAGGGGACACTATTATTTTTCTTTTGATGATTAAAGCATCAACATTTTAACAAATTATGTCATGTCTGACTGCATTAATCTTTTTCACTTGTCCATGGTCATTTCATGCAGTGTGTAATGCATGGCCTAATTACCAGCATGAAATCACAACGCTTTGAAATCTTCTCGTAGTCACTCACATGACTCCGAAGTAAAAAAGTAAGATTAAACGAGAACTTACCAGATTGAAGTTTGATCGTGATTTAAAGAGGAATTACGATGCGTGATTACGTGCCCACCGCTCCCAACCCTCATATTATTAAGGTCATCTGGTAGTTCTACTCTTCTCTAATCTTACTATGTTCAGTTCAACCATTATTATCTGTGATTTCACTCCGCTGTTTTGAAGATTGACGCGCATGTGAGCTAACGGCCTTCTTCACGTAATCGCTCATTGTAACTCCTCATAAAATCAAGATCAAACTTCAAACTGGTAAGTTCTCATTTAATCTTACTATTTCATTCCAAAAAGACAGAAAGATTCTAAGGGGAGTAGGAGGCAACTATGGCTGACAAGAGAAGTTAGGGAGAGAATAAAACTAAAAGAGAAGATATATAACACAGCAAAGAGTAGCCGGAAGCCAGATGATTGGGAAACTTTCATAGGACAACAGAAGGAAACAAAAAGGGCAATACGGGCAGAAAAGATGAAGTATGAGGGAAAGCGGGCCAGGAATATAAAGAAGGACAGTAAAAGCTTCTTCAGATATGTTAAGGGAAAAAGTCAAATGTGGGTCCCTTGAAGGCAGGCACGGGTGAAATTATTATGGGGAACAAGAGTTGAACAGGTACTTCGGATCTGTCTTCACTAAGGAAGACACAAACAATCTCCCAGAAGTAATGGAGGACAGAGGATCTAAGGGGGTAGAGAAGCTGAAATAAATTTTCATTTGGCGAAAATTAGTATTGGGTAGGCTAATGGGACTGAAGGATGATAAATCCCCTGGGCCTAATGGTCTGCATCCCAGGGTCCTCAGGGAGGTGGCTCTACAAATAGTGGACGCATTGGTGATCATTTTCCAATGTTCAAAAGATTCTGGATCAATTCCTGTGGACTGGAGGATAGCTAATGTTGTCCCACTTTTCAAGAAAGGAGCGAGAGAGAAAACGGGAAATTACAGACCAGTTAGCCTGATTCAGTGGTGGGAAAGATGCTGGAGTCAATTATTAAAGATGTAATAATGAGGCATTTGTATAGCAGTAAAAGGATTAGTCCAAGTCATCATGGATATATGCAAGGAAAATTATGCTTGACTAATCTTCTGGAATTTTTTGAGGATGTGACAGTACAATAGAAGAAGGGGAGCCAGTGGATGTAGTGTATCTAGACTTTCAGAAAACCTTTGATAAGGCCCCGCATGGGAGACTGGTGACTAAAATTAGAGCACGGTATTGGGGGTAGGGCGTTGACATGGATAGAAAATTGGTTGATAGACAGGAAGTAAAGAGTAGGAGTGAACGGGTCATTTTCAGAATGGCAGGCAGTGGCGAGTGGAGTGTCGCAAGGCTCGTTATTGGGGCCGCAACTGTTTACCATATATATTAATGATTTGGAAGAGGGAATTAGGTGCAACACTAGCAAGTTTGCAGATGACACAAAGCTGGGTGGCAGTGTGAACTGTGAAGAGGATGTTAGGAGGTTGCAGGGTGCCCTGGACAGGTTGAGTGAGTGGGCAGATCATGGCAGATGCAGTATATTATAGATAAATGTGAGGTTATCCACTTTGAGGAAAAAACAAGGGTGCAGATTATTATCTCAATGGGGTTAGGTTAGGTAAGGGGGAGGTACAGCGAGACCAAGTTGTCCTTGTACACCAGTCACTGAAAGTTGGCATGCAGATACAGCAGGCAGTGAAGAAAGCTAACGGATTGTTGGTATTCATTACAAGAGTATTTCAGTACAGGAGTAAAATGGTTCTTCTGCAGTTGGATAGAGCTCTGGTAAGACCACATCTGGAGTATTATGTACAGTTTTGGTCTCCTAATTTGAGGAAGGATGTCCTTGTGATTGAGGCAATGCAGTGTAGGTTCATGAGATTGATCCCTGGGATGGTGGGATTGTCATATGAGGAAAGATTGAAAAGACTAGGCTTATATTCACTGGAGTTTAGAAGGATGAGGGGAATCTTATTGAAACATATAAAATTATAAAAGGACTGGACAAGTTAGAAGCAGGAAAAATGTTCCCAATGTTGGGCGGTACAGGACCGGGGGCCACAGTTTTAAAATAAGGGGGAGGCCATTTAAGACTGATGTGAGAAAAAGCTTTTTCACCCAGGGAATTATGAATTTGTGAAATTCCCTGCCACTGCAGGCAGTGGAGGCCAAGTCACTGGATGGATTTAAGAGAGAGTTAGATAGAACTCTAGGGGCTAGTGGAATCAAGGGATACGGTGAGAAGGCAGGCACGGGTTATTGATTGGGGACGATCAGCCATGATCACAATGAATGGCGGTGCTGGCTCGAAGGGCTGAATGGCCTCCTCCTGCACTTATTTTCTATGTTTCTATGTTTCTATAAATAATCAATAAACACTGATTATCCATAATCTGATTGCTGGAAAATCCCAACGATTTGATACCACACAAAAAAAGACACAAATTGCTTGAGTAACTTAGCAGGTGAAGCAGCATCACCAGAGAACATGGATGGGGGACATTGTGAGTCGGGGCTCTTCTTGTGAAGAAGATTCACAACCTGAAACATTACTTTTGCATGTTCCCCCGGGAAGCTGCCTGAGATATTCCAATACTTTGTATTTTTATTTGTAAACTGGCAATTCATTCTATCTCCTTGGTACAATAATGATGTTTCCTGTTCTCCCTTTAAATCACTATGGTTTATTCTCACACTTCTTTTAAATCCACTGGGAAACCATTCCCATAATTATTTTAAATCCACTAGAGCACAGTTTTTTGCACTTCTTTTAATCCAACTAGAGACCTGTTCACATGCTACTTCAAACACACCAGGGTTCTGTTTCCAGCTTCCCTTTATACTTCCTGCAGCTTGTTCCCACATTCCCTTCAAACGCACTGAGACCCTCTTTCTTGCATTCTCTTTAAACTCAACGGATTCATTGAAATATATATTATATTACTGTGCAACATTTAAAATTAAAATATAGTAAAATATAGTGTCATTATTAGGAGTATTATCCAAATCTAGAAAATCTGTTTGTCAGGCACCAGAAAAGTCTTGAGATTGCTGGATGACAGGAGTTTTACTGAATGCTCCCTACTTCAGATAGTTTATGATTAGTATTCAGACTATAAGACAACACAAAGAAACTCAGGATCAGGCAGAATAACAATCAGAGGGTCTGAGAGAAGGGTTGATCTGAAACACCATTGTCCTTTCATTATTCAGTTAGTGTATGACCTGCTTAATTCCTCCAGCAAGTTGTGTTTTGCTAAATTATATACACTGATTTTTGAAGAAATAGAAAACTAGTAAAGTGTTAATTAATTGTGATAATCTCTTAGTTACATAGCAGCCATGGTAGTCATGGTGTTTAAGTGTATATTCTTTATCTTGTATATAAAGTATTTGTAATTCAGTAGATTTCCAAATTGTTAGGTCCTACACGGTTACTTAATTATCAACTTCAAATAATCTGCCAGGGATAGGCATGAAATATGAGTCAATTCCCTAATTATTCTGCAATCATGATTAAGAGGCCCAGGAGCTGTTGGTGAGGGAGGAGCGACTGAAATCCGTAACGTTCTAAATCCGTAACATTCTATTCAATCAACTGGCCTTGAGGAAGCCGTTGATGTGTGGACTTGAGTACACAGCTGATTGGCAGTCAGATTCCAGCAGTTTGTAGTGCACTGTACTTTGTTTTTTGTATTGTATATTGTATTTTGTGTTGTATCTAGGGTAAGGGAAGTATGAGTGCAAGGGCAGCTTACTGTTCTGGATGTCAGATGTGGGATGTCATGGAGTCGGGTAGCCCTCCAGACATCCACATCTGTGCCAGGTGTGTCGAGATGGGGCTTCTAAAGGAGTGTGTTAGGAACCTGGAGCAGCTGCTCGATGACCTCCGTCTGGTCAGGGAGAGTGAGGAGGTCATAGAGAGGAGTTACAGGGAGGTAGTCTCTCCAAAACCACAGGAGGCAAACACGTGGGTCACAGTTAGGAGAGGCAAGGGGCAGAGGCGGGTGCTAGAGAGTACACCAGTGGCTGTACACCTTGTAGATAAGTACTCCTGTTTGGGTGCTGTTCGGGGGGACAGCCTACCTGGGGGTAGCAACAGCGACCTGGCCTGCGACACAGACACCAGCCCTGTTGCTCAGAAGGGTAAGGAAAAGAAGAAGAGGGCATTAGTAATAGGGGACTCTATAGTTAGGGGGTCAGATTAGCGATTCTGTGGATGCAGTCCAGAGACCCGGATGGTAGTTTGTGTCCCTGGTGCCAGGGTATGGGATGTGTCGGAACGCGTCCAAGGTAAAAAAAGAGAAGAGATCCTGAAAGGAGAATTTAGGGAGTTGGGAAGAGAGTTAAGGAAAAGAACCGCAAACATAACAATCTCAGGATTACTTCCTGTGCCATGCGACAGTGAGAGTAGGAATGGAGCAAGCTGGAGGATAAATGCCTGGCTAAAGGACTGGTGCAGAGGGCAGGGATTCAAGTTTCTGGATCAATGGAACCTCTTTTGGGGAAAGAGTGACCTGTATAAAAAGGACAGGTTGCACTTGAACCCGAGGGGGACCAGTATCCTGGCAGGGATATTTGCAAAGGCTACCGGGGGGGGAATTTAAACTGGATCGGTTGGGGGGAGGGACTCAAATAGAGAAAGCCAGTAGACAGGGTCTGAGGCAGGAGGCAGAGAAGGGAAGCACTCAGACCCAACATGTAGTGGGGAAAGAAGACAAAAAATAATAAACAGAGAATAAGAGGTGGTGGTTTTCCAGGGCAAAAATCAAAAGGGACCACTTGTCAACATAATTGTATAAAGAGTAAGATTGTTGTAAAAACAAGCCTGAAGGCTTTGTGTCTCAATGCAAGGAGCATTCATAAAAAGGTGGACGAGTTGAATGTGCAGATAGCTATTAATGACCATGCTATAGTTGGGATCACAGAGACATGGCTCCAGGGGGACCAAGGCTGAGAACTGAACATCCAGGGATATTCAATATTCCGGAGGGAGAGACAGAAAGAAAAGGGAGGTGGGGTAGCGTTGCTGGTGAGAGAGGAGATTAATGCAATAGAAAGGAAGGACATTAGCTTGGGGGATGTGGAATCGATATGGGTAGAGTTACAAAACTCTAAGGGGCAGAAAATGCTAGTGGGAGTTGTGTACAGGCCACCTAACAGTAGTAGTGGAGTTGGGGATAGCATCAAACAGGAAATTAGAAATGCGTGCAACAAGGTAAAATAGTTATAATGGGTGACTTTAATCTACATACAGATTGGGTGAATCAAATGGGCAGGGGTGCTGAGGAAGAGGATTTCTTGGAATGTATGCGGGATAGTTTTCTAAACCAACATGTAGAGGATCCAACGAGAGAGCAGGCTATTCTCGACTGGGTATTGAGTATGAGGAAGGGTTAGTTAGCAGTCTTGTTGTGCAGGGCCCCTTGGGCAAGAGAGACCATAATATGGTTGAGTTCTTCATTAGGATGGAGAGTGACATAATTAAGTCAGAAACAAAGGTTCTGAACTTAAACAAAGGTAACTTTGAAGGTATGAGTGAATTGGCCAAGATAGACTGGCAAGTGATTCTTAAAGGGTTGACAGTGGATGTGCAATGGAAGGTATTTAAAGACTGCATGGAACAATTGTTCATCCCAGTTTGGCAGAAGAATAAATCAGGGCAGATAGTGCATTCGAGGATAACAAGGGAAATCAGGGATAGTATAAAAACAAAAGATGAAGCATAGAAATTAGCCAGAAAAAGCAGCCTATCAGAGGACTGGGAGAAATTCAGAGTTCAGCAGAGGAGGATAAAGGGTTTAATTAGGAAAGGGAAAATAGATTATGAAAGAAAACTGGCAGGGAACATGAAAACTGACTACAACATTTTTTATAGATATGTGAAGAGAAAGAGATTAATTTAAACAAATGTAGGTCCCTTGCAGTCAGAAACAGGTGAATTGATCATGGGAAATAATTAATTAGGGACATGGCAGACCAATTGAATAACTACTTTGGTTCTGTCTTCACTAAGGAAGACATAAATAATCTGCTGGAAATAGCAGGGGACCGGCGGTCAAATAAGGTGGAAGAACTGAGTGAAATCCAGGTTAGCCGAGAAGTAGTGTTGGGTAAATTGAATGGATTAAAGGCCGATAAATCCTCAGGGCCAGATAGTCTGCATCCCTGAGTGCTCAAGGAAGTAGCCACGGAAATAGTGGATGCATTAGTGATAATTTTTCAAAACTCCTTAGATTCTGGAGTAGTTCCTGAGGATTGGAGGGTAGCTAATGTAACCCCACTTTTTAAAAAAGGAAGGAGAGAGAAAACGGGGAATTACAGACCAGTTAGTCTAATATTGGTAGTGGGGAAACTGCTAAAGTCAGTTATTAAAGATGGGATAGCAGTACATTTGCAAATTGGTGAAATCTTTTGACAAAGTCAGCATGGATTTACGAAAGGTAAATCATGTCTGACGAATCTTATAGAATTTTTTGAGGATGTAACGAGCACAGTTGATAAGGGAGAACCAGTGGATGTGTTATATCTAGACTTTCAGAAGGCTTTCGACAAGGTCCCACATAAGAGATTAGTATACAAATTTAAAGCACATGGCATTGGGGTTCAGTATTGATGTGGATAGAGAACTGGCTGGCAGACAAGAAGCAAAGGCTAGGAGTAAACGGGTCCTTTTCAGAATGGCAGGCAGTGACTAGTGGGGTACCGCAAGGCTCAGTGCTGGGACCCCAGCTATTTACAATATATATTAATGATTTGGAGGAGGGAATTGAATGCAACATCTCCAATTTGCAGGTGACACTAAGCTGGGGGGTAGTGTTAGGTGTGAGGAGGATGCTAGGAGGCTGCAAGGTGACTTGGATAGGCTGAGTGAGTGGGCAAATGCATGGCAGTTGCTGTATAATGTGGATAAATGTGAGGTTATCCACTTTGGTGGCAAAAACAAGTGGGTAGACTATTATCTTAATGGTGGCAAATTAGGAAAAGGGGAGATGCAATGAGTCCTGGGAGTCATGGTACACCAATCATTGAAAGTAGGCATGCAGGTGCAGCAGGCAGTAAAGAAAGCAAATGGTATGTTAGCATTCATAGCGAAAGGATTTGAGTATAGGAGCAGGGAGGTTCTACTGCAGTTGTACAGGGTTTTGGTGTGACCAAACCTGGAGTATTGTGTACAGTTTTGGTCTCCAAATCTGAGAAAAGACATACTTGCCATAGAGGGGGTACAGAGAAGGTTCACCAGTGATTCCTGGGATGTCAGGACTTTCATTTGAGGAAAGACTGGATAGACTTGGCTTGTATTCGCTAGAATTTAGAAGACTGAGGGGGGATCTTATAGAAGCTTACAAATTTCTTAAGGGGTTGGATAGGCTAGATGCAGGAAGATTGTTCCCGATGTTGGGGAGGTCCAGAACAAGGGGTCACAGTCTAAGGGTAAGGAGGAATTCCTTTTGGACCGAGATGAAGAAAACAGTTTTTCTGCCACAGAAGGTAGTTGAGGCCAGTTCATTGGCTAAATTTAAGAGGGCGTTAGATGTGGCCCTTGTGGCTAAAGGGATCAGGAGGTATGAAGAGAAGGCAGGTACAGGATACTGAGTTGGATGATCAGCCATGATCATATTGAATGGTGGTGCAGGCTCAAAGGGCAGAATAGCCTACTCCTGCACCTATTTTCTATGTTTCTATGTAAGAGAGGCTTGGACATAAATGGAGCTGGAGATGCTATATAGATGCAACTAATGAACATGAGCAAGTTCTAAACATTTACCCAAGGACCAAAACTTTTGCTGTAGGATTCACCATATGAATGATTATTAGGCTAACATTACAATGTTAATTTTGCATTTTGCTATTTGAATATTTTTCTTGGCAGTATGCCAAACATAAATATCATTCTTTTTCCGCATTAGTATTGAAGGCCATATATGTTTCCCCCTTTGTGAAGTAGCACTTCAGACAAATCTCTCATATTCAAATTCCTCGTATGTTGCAAAACATACTTGGCTAATAAAGCATACTATGACTATGAATACTAAGGCCTTAAAAATAATAATTTCTCAATATCTGGTTTAAACTGTGAGAAAATATATGAATGTAATTTCTGGCAGTGCAAACTCTCAATGACAAAAATAAATGGTGGCAGTATCTAATGATTTTTCTCTCTGAGCCTCACTTTGCCTCCAGTATTAATGCCATTAAATCACTTTCTAAACAATTTGTTTTGGTACTTACATATCCCTTTTTAGATATTTTAGTAAGCCTTCAAGGTAATCTACATTAACAAAGTCATCCAAGGCCTTTCATGCTCTTCAGTTTATGTGGTTATCAGTGGAGAAGAAAAATAATTTGAAATGTGCAGATTTGAATTTATGAATAGTGGCTATTTTGATATAATTTATTTTCAACTGTGGGGCAGGACAGTGGTGCAATGGTAAAGTTGATGCCTTGCAGCACCAGATACCCAGTTTGATCTTGATTACGATGCTGTCTGTAAAGATCTTGCACATTCTCCCTGTGATAATGTGGATTTAATCCGGTTGCTCCAGTTTCCTCCTACAGTCCAAAGGTGGGCAGGTCTTCAGGCTAATTGGCTTCTGAAAATTGTCCCTCATGCGTAGGATAGATCTAGTGTATGGGTGATCATTGGTTAGTGTAGACTCGGTGGGTCAAAGGATCTGTTTCCATGCTGTATCTCTAAACTAAACTGAGGAATCGAGATTGATTTGTTCTTTTTGAAAATCAAAAGACAGAAATTGCTGGAGAGAATCCGTAAGGCAGGCAGCATAGGAGGGAATATGTGAAATATTAACAAGGAGTCACAAGGAACTGGAAATAAACAAAATACAAAGTACTGGGGTAACTCAGCCGATCCGTCACCACAGTTATCCCCCATCATTTTGGAGACATCTCCTTAATCTCGGCACCTGCACTGGTCCTGTACCTAAACTAATTTGCTTTGTATTCCACAATATTTTCTTTTCAACTACTATTCTCTTTTATTCTTTGCCAGCCTGATCAACATCTTGCGATAATATGTTCTGCAGCAATTTCTTTTCTTGGGTAGCAGATTGAGTTAAGACCATTTCTACTGATCTTTCTTCATAAAATCAATCCTACTGAATTGGTAATGAGATTTGGCCAACCCTGCTTACCATCTGCTGTGTCCCTGGCCAACCAGCTTTAAGGTGAGTAAATGAAGGCTGTAGACTTTTATACTCACAGTGATTCAGGCATAACTGAGAACAAAAAAAACATATCATGACAATTCATGCAGATTCTTGAGCTAATGAGGAGATATTGTAAAATAGTTCAAAGAATGCATGGCTTTTTTTTGCAGCAAGGAATTCACCTGACAAAGGGACAGACCTGCCTATGAATGTGTGAGACCTGTTGAAGATTCTGATCATCTCTACAGAGAGGATTCTCAATGCCTCATTTCCTGATGGAAACTGTTAACTTGCCATTATCATAGAAGAGGAGGAGGGGCAGGAGAGGATGGAGGCTTAAACAACATGATAAAGATTTGTCCTAAACTTTCAGTCATTTATTTTTGACCAGCAATTCATCCACAGTCAATAATAGTGTTTGCATCTTTCTTCAGTGTTCCTATAAATACAATTATTCAGACGAGAAAGCACCAACAGAACATATTTTCTAAGCCAAGCAGCAATATCTGTTTAATGTATCAATATCGCTGTTATATACTGTACTAATTCCCTTTCAAAAAACTAATAAAGCCAGACGAATAATAAAATATCTTCATGCATTCATTTTTACCATCAGATAACGAAAAATATACCTGAAATTATGTTTAATTATATTTGCAGAGATGTATGCACAGTTTCATGTTTAAACAAATCTAAATGTGTTGTTTTATTTGTCTCCTCTCCAGTTAAACACTTCACTGCAAATTGTACTTGATAACCCAATAATTGCTACATTAGCTTTGAACACATTGTATGCTGTTTACCCAAGCATTAACACAAACATTAATAATAATTCTAATTAATTCTAATTAATAACCACAATAAATATAACCATACAATGTATTTTACACACTATTAAATGTCACGAATCAAATGGTAACAATCTCTAGTTGTCCTTTGTCACACTCCTTGCCTTTATTTTCATTCCATCTTTAGTCAGAGTGTGGAGAATCTGTGGAATTATTTGCCACAGAAGGCTGTGGAGGCTAAGTCAGTGATTATAATTAAGGCAGAGATAGATAGATTCTTGATTACTATGGGTACCAGAAGTTATGGGGAGAAGGCAGGAAAATGGGGTTAGGAGGGAGCGATAAATCAGCCATGATTTAATAGCGGAGTCGACGATGAGCCAAATGGCCTAATTCTGCTCCTCTCACTTATAATTGCACACTCTGGTATTTCAACTGGTTCGTCTCTTTTTTTCGTTCTTTCTTAGTCTTGATAATTAATCCTTCCATTGCTTTCTGGGACATATCCTGGACATTGCCCCAACCTGAAGACTCCATTCATAGCCAAATCACATGTGATACAATACGTCCTTTAATCTTCTCTCTTCCCACCATCCATGGTCCCAAAATGTTTTAATAGATAAAGAAGCAACCCAGTGTACTGCAGTTGCTACTGACTGTGCAACCTCCTCTGCAGTGAAGAAATCAAATGCAGATTAGATGATCATTGTGTGGAATTCCTGTGTTTAGTCTGAAGGGGCGGTAACACATTTCTCATTGCTTCCTTCTTTAAACCCTCATCCCAATACCACTCTGACCTATTGGTCTCTGGCGTACAATACAAGGTTAAAGAACAACACTTCATCTTCATCTGAGCATATTGCAGCATTCTGGACTTGCTATTGAATTCCACAGGGTCTGAAGAAGGGTTTCGGCCTGAAACGTCGCCTATCTCCTTCGCTCCTTAGATGCTGCTGCATCTGCTGAGTTTCTCCAGCCTTTTGTGTACCATTGAATTCCACAACTTCAGGTAGCTGATTTCTGTCTGCATCAGTGACACATCAGTCTGATTGTCTCAGCCTGTTTGTTGATTTTCTATTGTTCTTTGTTTTACTTCTTGGAATGGAATGCATGCCTAACTTCACGTGCCAGGCATGTCTTCCTGCTCTGCATTTGATAACTCCCATATTATTTTGTCTGTGTTCTCACTGTTCTCCTTTGCTCCAAGCCATCAAGTTTTGTTCCGATCTGTGAAAGATTACAAAAGTTATGAAGGTTTAAAAAATCAGCAGATTGGTCTTCTCACCTGTCGGTCCCTTTGAAGGTAATGCCCCTTCCAGCACCTGCTGTCCGGCAGGAAGTAGAAAGCTGAAGCGGACTGCAAGCTGGGGTTGTGGTCTGTGAGTGGGAGCTGTGTTCTACGAGCAGGGGTGACGACCACCACAACAACCCGGATGCTGATCAGTGCGGTTTTAGACGGTGCTGGGAGCCACTGAGCCTACACACCCACCTCCCTGCCCCGCACCCCCCTCCCCTCCACACCACCCCTCCCCCCACACCACATCCCCACACCACCCCCTCCCCCACATCACCTCCCTCCCCCCACATCACCCCCTCCCCCAACATCACCCCCTCCCCCCACACAACCCACTCCCCCACCCCCACACACCCCCTCCCTGCACCCCCCTTCCTGCACCCCCCTACCTTGCACCCCTCCTCCCCTGCAACATCCATCCCCTGCACCACGCCTCCCTCTGCTACACCCTCCCCTCTCCTACACCCCCTCTCCTACTACCCGCTCTCCTACACCCCCCTCTCTACACCCACCTCCCTGCAACCCTCCCTGCAACCCACATCCCTGAAATCCCCCTCCTCTGCACCCCCTGCCCTGCAGCCCCCTCCCCTGCACCCCCCTCCCCTGCACCCCACTCCCCTGCACCCCCCTCCACTGCACCCTCCTCCCCTGCACCCTCCTCCCCTGCACCACCCTCCCCTGCACCCCCCTCCCCTGCACCCCCCTCCACTGCACCACCCTCCACTGCACCACCCTCCTCTACACCCCCCTCCTCTGCACCCTCCTCCCCTGCACCCCCCCTCCCCTACACCCTCCCCTCCCCTACACACTCCCATCCCGGACCTGACCCTCTAACCATCCCCTAACCATGGCTGAGTGAACTGTGAGTCCCCAAGAAGTGGCTGAGTGAACTGTGAGTCCACAAGCCATGGCTGAGTGAATTGTGAGTCTACAAGCCATAGCTGATTGAACTGTGAGTCCACAAGCCATGGCTGAGTGAACTGTGAGTGAATTGTGGGGCATCACAACAGGAACCCGTCAGCTGCACATGCGCAGTTGGGGGCTATGCGTGAGTGGTGGAATATTGGAATTGGTGGAGAGGTGGAATATTGCATTGGGGGACTAGCCCTCCCGTGTGAGAATGGGATCCAATGTGTCCCACTTAGTCTAGTACTATTACTAAAACTCTCATCTTGACCACTTCCAGTCTGCATTGCATTTAAATTTGTGTAAAAATGCTACCCTACATTGCTAGGGTCACGTGCCACCTTGCTTGCCGTTCTCCTCCACTCCAAGCCACCAGTTTTGTTCTGATCGACGAAAGATTACAAAAGTTATGAAGGTTTTAAAAATCATGAGTTCAGCAGATTGGTCTTCTCACCTGTCAATCACCATGAAAATAACGCCCCTTCCGGCACCCACTGGAGAATAAAGCTGAGGTGGCGCTGAGTCCACAAGCTGTGTGCCCATGAACCCCCCCCCACACCCCTCCACGACCCACAAACCCCTCCTCCACAATTCCCCGCCCACAAACTCCACTCCCCCCACAAACCCTCCACCCCCCACACAAGCCCCACGCCCCCCACCCCTCTCCCACCCACAAACCCCTCCTCCACAACCCCCCTCCCCCACAATCCCCTCCTCCCACAACTTCCTCCTACCCACACACACCCCTCCCCCAAACCACTCCCTCCCACATCCTTCCACAACCTCCCACACCCCGCCCACACCACACCCTCCCCTCATCCC
This sequence comes from Raja brachyura, assembly GCA_963514005.1. Next base: position 97,497,754 of record OY740784.1, on the reverse strand, counting down.
CCACATTCCTCCTCCCCTCGCAAACCCTTCCAGCCCACATACAAACTTCCTCTCCCACCCAACACCCCACCCCCCCATCACACCATACACCCCCCCCCCCCCCCCCCCGTGCGACTGCGACCCAATGGGTCCCACTTCGTCTCTTTTAAACTTTGTTCCTTTCACATTCATGAGACGTCCATGCCCCATAGTATTTAAGTTTTCCATCCTGGGAAACACATTCTGACAGTCTATTCAATCAATGCCCGTCATCATTTTATATATTTCTACCAGGTATTCCTGCAACCTCCGGTGTTACAGAAATAACAAGCCAAGTCTTGGTTCTTGGTTCTTGGTTACTTGGTCCTCCCAAATATTCCAACTGGAATTTAAACTGTAGGTGGTGAAGGGAGGGGTTAAGCCAGAGAGGGTTATTGGGAAGAAAGTGCCACTTTAAATTTAGTTGCATCTGGCTCGGCAACCGTGGTTTTGGGAAGAACGAATTGCTGTACACATCTGTCTTTGTTGCTGGGACCACAAATTGGATCGAATGCCCTCGTCTGCTCCTAATTGGTTTGGGGTTGGTGTAGGTCTTGTGATCTATGTCTAGCTGACCATTTAACATTTTGTAAAAACAGGTCAAACGGTGAGCTTCACATCTGTCTTGGAGAGGGTTCCACCCCAGAGAATTCAGAAGTTTGGTGACACTCGCTTCTCTCTTGTAGGTGTTAGTAACAAATCAAGCGGCCTGCCTTTGGACACGTTCGATGGATGAAATGTTTTTATCTGTGTATGGGTCCCAAGCTGCAACTGCATAGTCCAGATGAGGTCGAACGAGGGTGAAATACAGCTTCTCCTTGACAGAAGCTGAACAATGATGGAAGTTTCGCCTCAGGAAGTTTAGGACACCTGTTGCTTTCACTGTTGCATGATGAGTCTGACCATTCCAACGTAGATCATTCTGCAATTTGATGAAAGATACTTGGTTTGTTTGGGTTCTTCAAGGGTGAAACCAAGTATGTTGTAAGATGTGACGCCTGGATTCCTCTTTCTGGTGACACGCATGGTTTCACATTTGGAAGGGTTGAACTGCATGCCCCATTGTTGTGACCACTCAACCATAGTATCGAGATCCTTTTGGAGAGCATCTTCATCATCAGCTGACTTAATTGGACGGTACAGCAAACAATCATCAGTAAATAGTCTGGTCGTACTTGCGACTTTTTCATGGATGTCATTGATGTAAAGCAAAAATAGGTGTGGACCAAGTACTGTGCCCTGGGGTGTACCACTAAACACTGGGTGTCAATTGGAGCTCTTTCCGTTCACACTCACATGCTGAAGACGTTTTATCAGGAAACTGGAAATCCATCGTTTCGTGTTGGAACGAATACCGTAGAAGTCAAGCTTCCGAAGCAGTCTCTGGTGTGGGATGACATCAAATGCTTTAGAAAAGTCCAGTACAACTAAATCCGTGTTGATGTTACTGTCAAGGTGCTTGGCCAGGTAATTTGTTGTCAGGATAAGCTGAGACTCGCATGATCTATGCCTCCTAAATGCATGTTGGTTGCCGGCGAGAATATTATGTTTGCTCACGTGATGCATCAGATTACTATCAATGATATGCTCCAGCAATTTACAGCAAGTACTTGTTAGTGAAACAGGACGATAATTCGCTGAGTTGGTGGTTGAACCCTTCTTAAAGAGAGGAGTGATGTTGGCCTTCCTCCAATCCAGCGGTACATCGCCAGAGTCAAGCGATTGTTGAAAAATGAACTGTAAACTGGAGCCAGTTCTTCGGCTGCGATCTTGAGGGCTTCATTTTGTATCTGATCTGGTCCAATTGCTTTTGTGGTATTAATATTGAACAATAACTTCTTGACACCTTCAACCTCAATTTTAATAGCAGGCATATCAACATATAGGCTGGACGGAAGGACTGGAAATGATGCAGGCTACACATCTTCCCGGGTGAAAACATGTTGGAATTGGTTCGCAAGAGCTTCTGCTTTCGCCTGGTCCTCAGTGATCAGTTGTTCACTTTTAACATCTGGACACCAGTGTTGTCCGCCCATCTGGATTTCACATATCTCCAAAAAGCCTTGGGTTGTTCTCTCCCAAGAATAGAGGAAACATGTTGTCTATGAGCACTCATAATGGCACGATCGACTTGCTTTCGCACACTAGTAAAATTGTCCCAGTCCAATTTTGTACCCCCTTTTTTGGCACAGATATAAAACTTTTCTTTCTTACTGCAGAGACGTTTCAGTTTTGCCGAAAACCAAGGAAGACGCATACAGCCCTTGATTAGTTTTTGAGGAACATGATTTGTGACAATATTGTTTAAAGAGTTTCTCAGCCACACCCAGTTGTCTTCTATGGATCTTTTATCTGGTTGCAGGTTGAAGAAATCTTTTGCCAGTTTTTTAGCTAAGTCTGTCCAATCTCTCTTTGTAGCTAATAACAACTAATCCAGATGTCATTTTGATAAACATCATCCTGGGTACCAACATTCTAGGAGGTCACTTGCCTATTTGCCTTAGCCTCGATCTTCCCATTTTTCAGATTATGAATTAAATTGTTGGGTCTTAGGTATCTTATCCCTTCTTCTAATGGACTGGGTGCTGTGAAATCCCAAGTTCTGTGAACATGACTGATCAGACATATGCGACAATCAATTGTCAGTTCTCGTTCAACTTTGTATATTTTCTCATACTTGGTTTATAACTGCCTCTGTCATCAACTTCTTTCAGTGTATAGATCTCTTTCTGATCATGACTTCACAATACTATTTCATATTATCACTCTTCCCTGGGCCTGCGTTGTCGTTTTGTGACCAGTTCTGTACACAAATTGTGGTTCCCACCAGCTTCTCTGCTTTTGTGTCCAACCATTGCTGATCATACGTTTGTTAAATCCATCCTTCAGCTTTATATTCTCTCTCATGTTTCATATCAACAACGTCAATGGATGTCACTTTAGCAGTGTATCTTGGTCCTTTTGGTTGTGGCTTCAGCCTTTTTCTATGACACCATTCAAAAAACATTTTTTTTAAAACAATATCCATTGCAAAGACACAGCAGATGCTGGAATATTGAGCAATAAACAAACCACTGAAGGAAATCAATGGGTCAGGTTGCATCTGTGGAGGGTAATGGATGGACGATGTTTCAGGTCAGGACATATGCTTCCTGAACCATTGGGTTCCTCAAACTATTTATCTATTGTACATCCTTTGCCCACAAAGTCTCTAAATCTTTACAGAATTTTAAGCCATGAGTTTTGGAATTTCATATTTCAATGATTTTACAATGATTGTATAAGAAAACCAAACAGGAAGATGTTTTGTGAGCTTTGACAGGCTTAAATTAATGTTTTTATGGTCACTAATTGCTCTTGGAACAACTTCCATGGTTTATATTAGCTCTCAAGCATACCCATGCATTGCAAAGCTGAAAACTGCTGAAAGCATAGGGGTGCCATTTTAATCATATCTTATTGCAAAGTACGTTTGTGCATGGATACTCAACATTAGTGCACAACAAATTAATTACATGGATACACAATATTAGTGCACAACAAATTAATTACATTATTCAATCTGCAAACTCAGAAAACAAAATAGCTGTATGACAAAATAGCTTCACTCTGAAAGATTATTTAAGAGAGCAAGGTTTATATGTATCAACAGAATGATCACAGGAGACATTAGAAATTTGGCAAAGGAAGAGATAAGATAAACTCCATGAACAGTCCATTTGTTAGCCCAATGGCAGATCAATCAATGTTTTCTGATTTTAATTTGCATAGTTATAAAGATAGATCACAGATTATAAAGATAGGCAGTCCTGAAGAAAATGTGTTCCCTGTGTATTGGCTGATCTTTTGTAAATAGTGTACAAGTGATAGAGAAATATTGAGCATGAAAGTCCAGCAAAATTCCACAAAAATCCAGCAAAAGGTCCAAAACTCAAGTTCTGTCTTTTGCAAAACATTTACACAATTATGGTGGGGCACTCAGAAACCAAGATATGAAGAATGCATTTTGGGTTGGAACTTCAAAGGGGATATGAAAGGAAGAAATCTTGGTTGTTACGTGTTATTAGAGAATTGTTCAGGTGATGGGTATGTTAAGTTTAGGCAAACATGGGTCAAATGCAGGCAGGTGGAACTAGAGTAGTTGGGGCATGTTGGTTTGTGTGGTCAAGTTGGGGCACAAGGCCCGTTTCCATGCGGTATGTCTATGATTCCATGACTATGTGATGATCAACCCTTAAGCATAATGTCCTTGGTCAGATTTTGAGGATTTTTACTTTTGTTTGAAGAGGCCTTTTCTATGGAATCAGAAATCTTACAATATACTGTAGGTCTCCTTTTTGGCCCATTTTGTTCATTTGAAAGTGGAAGTCTAAATTAATCCAATATCACAGATTTTTTAAATTTTTGTTAGTCCTCTTCGAAGTCCTCATGAAGCATGTCACAATTTTTCTTTTGAGAGTTCCTTCACTTGAGCTGAGGAGTTGATTTGGACACTGCCATAAAGCACTTCTGGCAAGGGTATGGCCATTATCGATTGTGCTGAAGATTAATCCAATATCCCAGATTTATTTGATTTTTTTTTAGTCCTCTTCGAAGTCCTCATCAAGCATGTCACCATTTGCCTTTTGAGAGTTCCTTCACTTTTGCTGCCAGAGCTGAGGAGTTGATTTGGACATTGCCATAAAGCACTTCTGGCAAGAGTATGGCCATTACCGATTGTCCTGAAGATTTGAAAGTGAAGAGAAAGTTGTAAATAAATACTTGGATGTCAGATCATGATCTGAAACATTGATTCTCGTTCCCTCTTCAGATGTGGATCTTGCCCTGCCAGACATTCCCAATATTTTATTTTAGAATTCCAAAATAGACAATATTGTGCTTTTGTCAAGAACATTTTTGAGAGGGAGCAGGAAGCTGAAGAGCAGAAGAGATAGTGATATCTGTGTTAGAAAAGGGGTTGATTGAGAGAATTACCACACAAGTGCCAAGTGTGGACATAGTTCTTTTGTGAAGGCTTTCCTTGCTCCAACTGTAATAATAGTTCTTGTTCCCATCTTACCAATGACATCAATAACTGCATTAATTAACTCTTGTCTGTGATAGGTAGCAGTCCATTAAGGAAAACACACCGCTGCTCATTCAGTTCCTTGCCACAGTTTATTCCATATACAGGCAAGGGTTGACAAAAATATCACATTGAATCTCTGTAACCACCTCCTGTATATTACTTTTACACCTCTTTGACACACCTCTGTGAAGATCTATCAAACTATTCCTTCTCCTCAGTAAATACAAAATGTATTCAATAATTAAATTGCGTTTTTCCAATGGTTAAATGGCATGATTGAATGCATTGTCAACATCCTCCTTGAAGACTGAATTTAAAGTAAGGTTTACTGTAATTTCTGAATCAATGCAGTTCTAAATGATAGATGTTGGTTTTAGAGGTAGCTATTTCAACAACTAAATAATGTATGAATGGATGAATATTTGCTATCCAAGGCCCTAGGTTTTTGAAATGGCAGATACAACAAAATCTGTATGTCCAGATATTCAGTACAGTTTCGGGATATTATAGAATTAGTCTTCTGCTTGCGTGCACACGCTCACACACACACACAACACCACAACATGTACTTGTGTATATATGTATTGAAGAATACATATTGAAATCCAAGTACTAAAAATGCTCCAACCTGAAATCTACATCAGCAACGGAATGACTTCCAGAATATGGTACAGTGATTTCTTCTCTACAAATATGAAACTTGTTTTTATAATTCTGTGGATTTGTATGAAACGCAAGAAGTGAACAAGATACAAGGAAGAGGTGAAAACTAGAAGCACATCAAAAGGAAGGGAGTAAAGAGACATTGCAACAGATGTATTACAGCAGGGTTAAAGGTTTTTCAATAAGTTTTCCAGGGAAATTAAGAAAAAAAGTTTTGAATTATTTAGATCACTCACTAATTTACCAAGCTTCTCACTAGTGAAACAAATGAAACATTGTGCTTTTTGGCAATCAATCTTGTTTGGCTTGGAAGAAGATTGACTGAAAGCTTAACAGCAATTCTAACAGGTAATACACAGATAAAGTTTTATACAGAGTCAGGTATTAATTAAAGACTAATTTAGATATAAAACAATATATTTTAAAAATCAATGCAGGTAAAATTGACAGTGTGATAATGGAAGCAAGTCAATAATGAATTGGTAGCTCTTGTCTAAATTATACTTCTGTTTGTTCTTATTAATCAGCCATTAGCAGCAAATTGATCACATTGATTGAGTAATTTCCTTTTTCAGCTGATGAATGTGCTTGCCTCTTGTTGTGGCACATTGATGCTGATACTCATACAGTCAATGATACTCCCAGAGGAAGCCAGCTGCTCCTGCAAAGCTTTCAGCTCTCGTTTTACCAACTAGTGTAGGAAGTGATGCATGTTTTGTCACAGCAAAGTGAGTGCCAATCACATATTCAGTAGCCCCGGGATCTGACACAGAAACCCGATTCAATTGTGTTCATTTTTCTCCAATCTAAGTCATCCACCTTTGGAAAACATTAGCGATAAATTGGAGAACTCTCACTCTCCACCTGCTCAGCAAGTGAAATACTCGGGCACCTGAATTCAAAGTTACAGTAGCCACTACAAATCAGGAACCAGGCTGAGATTGTTGGAAAGTCAGTTCAGCACTGATTACCTTTTGTAAGGTGCAGTTTCTGCAGGGCTTTTTAACACGGCATTTTTTGTCTTTACCACCACAAACAGTGGCTTTGGCTATCATTAAGCTGTCTGAAGCTATTTTGTTGAACACATATTGGCTGCCCAACCTCTTACATTACAACATGATTACACTTCATTATCTGTAAATCATTGTAGGAATGACCTGAAATTATCATAACGATGGGGCGGCACAGGAGCACAGTGATAGAGTTGCTGCCTTTCAGTGCCAGAGACCAGGCTTTGATCCTGACTAAGGGTGCTGTCTGTACAGATTTTATATGCTCTCCTTGTGACGACATGGGTTTTCTCCGGGTGCTCCAGTTTCCTCCCATGCTCCAGAGATGTAAAGGTTTGTAGATTAATTGACTTTGGTAAAATTGTAAATTGTTCCTAGTGTGTGGGAGAATGCAAGTGTACGGGGTGATCGCTGGTCAGCATGGACTTGGTGGGCCGAATGGCCTGTATTTCTGAAGTCTAAAGTCTAAAATAGTCTTCACTGCTGAGTTGTCAATAAACCTCATCCCATGAAATGGTTCTATCTTTCGTATAAAACCCACGGGTTCCAAACCAGGCAAAGTATCAAATCCAGATGCCAGTCAATCAGCACATAGGTTTGATCAGTCTACGTTTACCTTTGCTGAACTCAAGTGATTTGTTTCATGTAGAAGTGAGATAAAAATCATGAGTAAGACTTTTCGTAATGCATAAGCATTTCCATGACAAAGCAAGGTATGATAAGACTTTATGCCATTATGTTTCTGTTTACTCATTATAGGATTTACTACCAGACAGGAGAGAAACTGGCACTTTGGTCTCTGTGTCTGTGCCAACCATGATGACAAGTCAGAGAGTCATACAGCATGGAAGCAGGTCCTTTGGCTCAACTCGTTGATGCCGAGCAAGATGCCCCATCTAAGCTAGTCCCATTTACTTGTGTTTGGTCCACATCCCTCTAAACTTTTCCTATCCATGAACCTATCTGAAGTATTTTAAATGTGTTTTTCATGTTGCTATTTTGCCTGTCTCAACTACTTCATCTGGCAGCTCATTACACACACCCCACATATTCCATGTTCTCTATGAAAAGCTTACCACTAATAAATCTTTCCCCTCTCCAGTTCTTGATTCCCTGATTCCAGGAAAAAGACACTTTGTATTCACCCTTATCTATTCTTCTAATTATGTTATACATCTCTATAGATTTACCCCTCAGTTGTCTGTATTCCAAAAACTAAAATACATTTGGACAGGTACATGGAGAGAAAATGTTTAGAGGGATATGGGCTCAATGCAGGCCGGTGGGACTAGTGCAGATGGGCATCTTGGTTAGCATAGCCAAGTTGATCTGAAGGGCCTGTGTCTGTGCTGAATGGCTCTATGACCTTATAGTAAAGTAAAGTAAAGTATCCTTTATTGTCATTCAAACCTTTCGGTCTGAACAAAATTTTGTTCCTGGCGGTCATACATTAAAAAAATCAACAAAACACAATAAACACAAATTAACATCCACCACAGTGAGTTCACCAAGCACCTCCTCACTGTGGCGGAAGGCAAAAGTCTTAAGTCTTTGTGTCTTCCCTCCTTGCTCTCCCTCTGTGACTAAAAGCCTAGTCAGCCCAACCTATCCCTATAGCTCAGGTCCTCAGGCTCTGGCAACATATTTATAAATATTTCCAGATTAATATAATCTATTCTACACCAGTGTGACCAAAACTCCAACTATGGCCTCGTTAACATCCAGTACAACTATAACATAACATGCTCACTTCCGTGACTGATGAAGGACAATGTGCCTAAGGCCTTTTACATCACCCTATCTACCCATGACCCCAATTTCAGGGAACTATGCACTTGAGCTTGTGATCACTTTGCTCCACAACAGTCCATAGGGGTTTACTATTCATCACGAATAGTAGACCCATTCTTTAGAAGCTTCTTTAGACATGTTAAGGGAAAATGAGTAGCAAAGTCAAATGTGAGTCCCTTGAAGGTTGACATGGGTGAAATTATTATGGGCAACAAGGAAATGGCAGAAGAGTTGTATAAGTACTCAGATCTGTCTTCACTAAGGAAGACACAAACAATCTCCCAGATGTACTGAAGGACAGAGGATCTAAGGGGGTAGAGAAACTGAAATACATTTTCATTAAGGGAGAAATAGTATTGGGTAGGCTAATGGGACTGAAGGATGATAAATCCCCTGAGCCTGATGGTCTGCATCCCAAGGTCCTCAGGGAGGTGGCTCTGGAAATAGTGGACACATTGGTGAGCATTTTCCAATGTTCAATAGATTCAGGATCTGTTCCTGTGGATTGGAGGATAGCTAATGTTATCCCACTTTTCAAGAAAGGAGCGAGAAAGAAAACGGGGAATTACAGACCAGTTAGCCTGATTCGGTAGTGGGAAATATACTGGAGTCAATTATTAAAGAGGTAATAATGGGGCATTTGGATAGCAGTAAAAGGATTAGTCCAAGTCAAAATGGATTTATGATAGCCTATATATATAACATAATATTGGATAAGGGGAATCCAACAACTGAAACATATCGGCAAGCATGGGAAAAGGAAATTGGTTTATCCATAACAAAAGAAAATTGGGAAGAAAGTTTACAGCATATACATCGGTGTTCGCTAAATGCCAGACATACATTGATACAATTCAAAGTATTATACAGATTACACTATTCAAAAACTAAATTAAATAGTATCTTTCACAATCTCTCTTCAATTTGTGATAAATGTAAGAATTTAGAAGCAAATTTAACACATAGTTTTGCTACATGTTCCAAACTGAATTATTACTGGACAGAAATCTTTAAGGTTATTTCTGAGGTTCTAAAAATTAGATTGGATCCAGACCCAAAGTTAATAATACTTGGGATTCTGGATTCAAATTCAGTACTTACAGGAAATCAAAGAAATTTCTTTGATTACTGTTTGATAATAGGGAAAAAAATTATATTGAAATTTTGGAAGGGAACATTATCCCCCACAATTAAAATGTGGGCAGCAGAGATGTTGGAGACGTTACAATTAGAAAGAATCAGATTTGTCCTATTGGACAAATATAATACCTTCGAACAAATATGGTCTCCATATATACAGTATCTAGAGAAGTAGCTGTTCTTGACGTCACAGCCTGACGGGTACCCAGCGGGATTTGATGAGAATAATTGATTTTTATACTAGGATTAATAGGCATGTCTTCATTGATATTACTATTTGTAATAGTTTTAGATACAATATATTTTGTTGATTTTCATTGATATATATATATATATATAATATTTTTTCATTTTCTGTTAATCTATAATCTTTTTTCTTTGCTCTATTTTCTTCTTCTTTTCTATATAATCAAATTATTATTTAATCACTTTCTTATTGATTTAAATCTACTCTATTCTTTTCTTTATTTCCAAAAAAATAGAAGATGATAACTGTCAATGGGTTATTTAAAAAATAATATGTAATTAAGTTGAGGTTTGTAAAGTTGTTTACATTATTGTAAATGGATTACTTCTAATAAAATAAAGTAAACAAAAAAAAAAACAAAAAAAAAAAAAATGGATTTATGAAAGGGAAATCATGCTTGACTAATGTTCTGGAATTTTTTGAGGGTGTGACAGGTAAAATGAATGAAGAGGTGCCCTTGGATATAGTGTATCTAGACTTTCAGAAAGCCTTTGATAAGGTCCCGCACGGGAGACTGGTGACTAAAATTAGAGCACATAGTATTAGGGGTAGGGTGTTGACAAGGATAGAAAATTGGTTGGCAGAACGGAAGCAAAGAGTAGGAGTGAACGGGTCCTTTTCAGAATGGTGCGTGGAGTGCCGCAAGGCTCGGTGTTGGGGCCGCAAATGTTTATCATATATATTAATGATTTGGAAGAGGGAATTAGGAGCAACACTAGCAAGTTTGTGGATGACACAAAGCTGGGTGGCAGTGTGAAATGTGAAGAGGATGTTAGGAGGTTTCAAGGGGGACCTGGACAGTTTGAGTGAGTGGGCAGATGCAGTATAATATAGATAAAGGTGAGGTTATCCACTTTGGTGGCACAAACAAGGGGGCAGAATATTATCTCAATGGGGTTAGGTTAGGTAAGGGGGAGGTGCAGTGAGACCTGGGCTGTCCTCGTACACTGGTCACTGAAAGTTGGCGTGCAGGTACAGCAGGCAGTGAAGAAAGCTAATGGAATGTTGGCCTTCATAACAAGAGGATTTCAATATAGGAGTAAAGAGGTTCTTCTGCAGTTGTATAGGGCTCTGGTGAGACCACATCTGGAGTATTGTGTACAGTTTTAATCTCCTAATTTGAGGAAGGAGATCCTTGTGATTGAGGCAGTGCAGCGCAGGTTCACGAGAATGATCCCTGGGATGGCGGGACTGTCATATGAGGAAAGATTGAAAAGACTAGGCTTGTATTCACTGGGTTTAGAAGGATGAGGGGGATTCTTATAGAAACATATAAAATTATAAATGGACTGGACAAGCTAGATTCAGGAAAGATGTTCCCAATGTTGGGTGAGTTCAGAACCAGCGGCCACAGTCTTAGAATAAAGGGGAGGTCATCTAAGACTGAGGTGAGAAAAAAAGTTTTCACCCAGAGAGATGTGAATTTATGAAATTCCCTGCCACTGAGGGCAGTGGAGGCCAAGTCACTGGATGGATTTAAGAGAGAGTTAGATAGAGCTCTAGGGGCTAGTGGAGTCAAGGGATTATGGGGAGAAGGCAGCCATGGGTTATTGATTGGGGACGATCAGCCATGATCACAATGAATGGCGGTGCTGGTTCGAAGGGCTGAATGGCCTCCTTCTACACCTATTTTCTATGTTTCTATGTGAAGGTCCTGTCCTGGTATGAATTCCCAAAATGCAACACCACATACTTATCTGAATAAAACTCCATTAACCATTCTTCAGCCTACTTGCTCAGCTGATCAAGATCCCACTGTAATTCTTAACAATCATCTTTACTGTCTACAATACCACTTTAATGTAATTTGCAAATTTACTAATCATGCTGTGCATATTCTCATCCAAATCACTGAGATAAACCACAAACAGCAATGGGCCCAGCAACGATCCCTGAGGCACACCACTAGTTAGAGGTTTGAGATGTTTATGGGTAGCATGTTAAGAGATATAGACACATTCCAGACCAAAATAAAAGAAGTGGGACCAGTCAGATGAGAGGGAGCCATGGTCATTTTCCACTCAAACTTTAACAGGTAAATGCTTCAGGAACCAACTATAGTATTTGGGAATTTAGTCATAAGGAAAACAAGCAGATGTATCTGTAGCAATAGATTTGACTCTGGACTGGTATATGCTTTGCAGGTGCTAACTTCAAGGATGTCACAGAGTAACAGCAGGGCATCCTGGAGTGGAGGGATAAACAGACAATGATCCTGGTACATACTGGCACTAAAGTTATAGGTTAAAAAAGGAATAATGTCTGACAGACTGCAATTAGCAAGATAAATAAATACAAAAGGGATCTCCAAGTTAGTAATGTCAGGTTGATTCTGAATGCCACTTGGCAGAGAAAGTAGAGATGAGAGTATATAAAAGATGAATATGTAGCTAAAGGGATGATGTTGGATATTGTGCTTTGGATATCTGAGGCACTGGTACTGGGGAAGGTGGAACCTGCACTGTAGAATATCCACGCAGAGGTGTTGGCTAGTTTTTTGCGGGAGGGTCTAAAGATGTTTAGCAGGAGTTAGAGTAGAGGAAGACAACAATAGAATTAAAACCAACAGAAAGCAGAAGAGAAACGCTCGAGAAGAAAAGGCAAAAAGCAAATCGAACCACAGTTGCTGGGGTGTTAAATAACACAAAAACAAGAACTCCCTATCTATTTGTCTGTCAAATTTGAAATAAAATCAATGATCTGTCAGCACAAATTGAGATAAATGGTTTTGATCTAATAGTCATTGAGATAACAGAGTTATTTAGGAGATCAAACCTCGGAACTCAGTATTTGTTGGGAATGGATATTTGAAATTGTGAGAAGGAATAATTGGTGGGAGTGCTCTGCTGATAAGAGATAAAATAAAGACACAAGGAACTGCCAATACTGGATTACAAAAAATGACATAAAGTGCCAGAGTGACTCAACGGACCGGGCACCATCTCTGGAGAATATGGAGAGGCAACATTTTGGGTCGAGACCAATCTTCAGACTGATTGTGGTGCGGGGAAGGGGGAAAGAAAGTCGGAAGAGAGAAGGACCAAGACAAAGTGATAGGTGGATACAGGTGAGAGGGGGTTTGATCGGCAGAGGATTGGACAAAGAGCAGGGGTGAAAACACAAAAAGGGTGAGATAAATATAGAGGAGGTGAGAATTGTGAAGCCAGAGGAGTGTGTGGAGATGGAAGGGGAGGATGAAGAGAGAAATATGTGCAAATACCGGTGGGGCACAGGGAAGGGGGAGGGGATAATGATGAAAAAATAAAGTTTTGAGAGTTTATCCATGTTTAGATGATGTAGAATTCTTTGGGAGGCAATCAAAAGTAGCAGGAGAATAGAAGACACTGAAATAAAAATGTATAGACACTCAAATCTAAATAATGCTGCAGGAAAGAATATAAATCAAGAAACAATGGGATAAAGAATAGTTATAATCATGCTAAACTTGCATCTTCACGTAAACTGGATTAATGAAATTGGAAATGGTAGTTTGAGAATTAATTAATTGAGTGCATTTGGGATAGTTTTCTTAAACCATGCATTACGGAGTCAAACAGGGAGCTGGCTACTTTGCATCTGGTAATGTACACCCCAAGAAACAGCAATCACAGCATAGTATAGTTTAGCATTAACCTTGGAATAAACATTTTGGGTCTGAAAAACAGGAATTACAAAGGAATCAGCATTGAATTGGTTAAAGTGGGACTTGATCACATGGCACCGAAACAGAAACTTGGCCAAATGAAGTCCGTCAACATGAAGCACCGAGCTATATTAATCCAATTTTCCAGCATTTGGGTGGAAATCTTCTATGCCTAAGAATTTCAAATGCTCTCCAGATACTTCTTATGTGTAGAAGTCTCTGCCTCTGACATCCCTTCATGCAGTGCATTCCAAATCCAACCACCCTCTGGGTGAAACTGAAGGGGGGGCGCCATTGAGTATGGCAGCCTTGCCTGCAGCTGTTTACCCTTTCGTTCTTTTTTTAATTTTTTAATGTCAAAAGTTTTGTTTTGGAGGTCTTTTAGTCTTTTGATGTGGGGGACGGGGGGGAAGGGGGAAACAGTTTTTCTCAGTCACTACCTGGTCGAGGATGTGTCTGTCCTCCGGGCCGCATCTTCGCCCCCTCCTCGCGGCCTACCATCTGGATTGGCGTGGTCTTTCCTGCTGGAGACTAGTCAGAGCTTCAGCTTCAGCAGCAGCGCAGCACTGAAGTACCATCGTGGAGCGGGCAATGCCTTTCCGAGGATTGCCGTGTTGGAAGCTCCGGAGTGCTGGGACTGCTGACTCTAACATCGTGGAGCTGTGGTCTGCGGAGCTTCCAGCCATGGGTGGTGCTGACTTTAACATTGCAGAGTCTGGGATCTTTTGCCGAGGATTGACATGTGGAGCTCCGCCCATTCAGCCTGTGGACTTCGGGAGCCACTGTCTCTCGTAGGAAGCCACCGATTCAGAACTCCAAGCCGCTGAGAGTGTTTTTCCGACGCCGGAGTTCCATCATCCTGTAAGAGGGCCTGAACATCGGGCCGCCTTTGCGGCAACTGCGGAGGCCTCAATAGGCCCCGACCATGGGTAAACAAAGAGGAAGTTGACTGAACTTTAATTGCCTTCCCTCACAGTGGGAAATGATGATTCTGCTGTGTGGGGATGTTCATGTTAAATTCTATTGTGTGTTGTGTTCTTTTTATTTGTATGACTGTATGGTAACCCAAGTCTCGCTGTACCAATTGGTACAGTGACAACTTGAAATATTCCTCAAATCCACTCAAAACCTCCCTTTCCTTACTTTAAACATATAGCTTCTATTTTTATGCCCCTCTGCTATGAGGTAAAGTTTCTTATTATCGACCCTGTCTATGCCTCTCATACCTAAATCATATCTCTGACAGATTTTTCTTCAGTCCCCTCCACTCCAAGGAAAATAAAACCTACAGTTCTGTCTCTCCTCATAAATGGAAGGCGACATCCTGGGCAACATCCTGGTGCATCTCTTCTGCTTCCTTCTGCAGTGCAATCACATCCTTCTAAGAGTGTGGTGAGCTGAAAAGTAGATGGATATCCAGCTGAGACCTAACCGTTATTTTATAAAGTTCAATTATGATTTTTATGCTTTTATATTTTATGTCCAAACTAATGAAGACAATTATTCTATATGCCTGCATAACCAAGTAATCTACCAATAATGCCACCTTCACTGATCCTTGGAGTTCAATATTCACTTAGACATAGAAACATATTCCCCGACAATTAAAATGTGGACAGTGGAAATGTTGGAGACATTACAACTGGAGAGAATTAGGTTTATCCTAATGGATAAACTTGAGCTTTTTGAACAAATATGGTCTCCATTCACTGATTATATGAAGGGGTAGCTGGGCTCAGCATCGAAACTCAATAAGTATCCGGTGGGAAGATCAAACAAAAATGTTTAATTTCAGATTTATATACTTGTCTCTATATATTATATTTAGAAATTGTTCCATTAATTGATAAGATGTATACTGTTTTCTTTTCCACAAGTATAATAACTGTTTACTAGTTATAGGGATTTTTTTTTTTTTTTTTTTAATTTTTTTAAATTTTATTTATTTTTTATTAATCAAATATAATCATACTCTTCTAATTACCCACTATTCTTTCTTTATACTTTTTTCTTTTTCTCTTTTTCACTCTATAAAAAAAATGGAGGCCTATATATATGGTTTGTTAATATTTATATAATTTTGGAAAGATGTATTAATTATATCTGAAAAAAATTGTTATATTATTTGTAATATGTATGGCCTCTAATAAAAATATATTTAAAAAAAAAGACATAGAAACATGGAAACATAGAAACACTTGGCCTCTATCATTCCGTAATTTATTTGCCCTTCCAAAATACATAATCTTGCACTAATCAGTATTAAATTGAATGTTCCTTGCTCTATTAATCTTACCAAATCATCAATGTCATCCTGCAGCCAGGTAATAGATAAACAAAAGGAAGTATTTAAAGTCATAGTCATCGAGTCATACAGCACAGAACCAGGCCCTTCTGCCCAACTTGACCATGCCAACCAATGCCCATTTACACTAGTCCCATCTGCCCACAGTTGGCCCATATCGCTCCAAACCTTTCCTACCCATGCACCTGTCCAAATGTTATTTAAATGTTGTTGTAGTACCTACCTCAACTACCTCCATTGGCAACTTGCTCCATATGCAAACATACTCTGTGTGAACATGTTGCCCCTTAGGTTCCTAAATGTTTCCCCTCTCATCTTCAGTCCAGAACTAGGGGCCACAGTCTCAGAATAAAGGGGAGGTCATTTAAGACTGAGGTGAGAAAAAACTTTTTCACCCAGAGTGTTGTGAATTTATGGAATTCCCTGCCACAGTGGGCAGTGGAGGCCAAGTCACTGGATGGATTTAAGAAAGAGTTAGATAGAGCTCTAGGGGCTAGTGGAGTCAAGGGATATGGGGAGAAGGCAGGCATGGGTTATTGATAGGGGACGATCAGCCATGGTCACAATGAATGGTGGTGCTGGCTCGAAGGGCCAAAGTCCGAAAGGCTTCCTCCTGCACCTATTTTCTATTTTCTATTTTTCTATGTTTCAAACTGTGCCCCATGGTTCTACTCTGAGTAAAATAATATTTAACCCTATCTATTCCCTTCATGATCTCATGAACCTTTATAAGATCACCTCTCATCCTCCTGCATTCCAAGGAATAAAGTCGTAGTGTGTCTTTCAAAAATAAGGAGAGGAATTAAATACCATCTCTATTAACTGAATATTAGTATTTAGCAAACTACTATTAACTCACATGGAACTGTTAGTTTTTACCATATGACCTAAAAACAAATGACTATTTGTCATGAAAGGGGATGTAAGTTGTGGATTTCAAACAATTCTTTGATTCTGGAGAGGTAACAAAGGATAGAAAACTGTTGAGTCAATAGAGTGGAAGGCAAAAAGCAAAAGCAATTGGCTGATTAGTCTAAAGTCTATTATTGGAAGTATGTCAATATCAATTATTAAGGATGTAATGACAGAATATTTAGAATATCAGAATCTGATCAATTAGAATCAACATGGCTCCATGAAAGGTAAAATATGTCTGACAAGTTTATTTGAGTTCTTTGAGGAAGTATCATGCAGAATGGAAAGAGAGAGTCGATGTCTTTTCCAAAAGACATTCAAAAAGTGTCTCCAAGTGGTTACCTCACGTTGAGAGTTCATGGTGTTAAAAGTGTTGACTTCCGGTGGCACCATGCAGCAGTGAGAGGCACAACATTCAGGTCTGCTCCCGACAAATGCGATAAAAAGCTTTTAAAAGAAGACGGGACCAATTTAAAAATACTCACCGGGGATGCCTTACGTCGCTTAAGTGACGTCATCAGAAATCGCCGCAAAATAATGGGGATAGCGGCATTTTTAAATGAGAAAAAGGAACTTACCCAAACAACCCACGTCAAGACCTGTGACCAGACTGCTCATTAAAGAGTTGGGGAAAACACCTCAAACAACTCCAGAAGGATCTGAAGAAGAAGAAACTGATGGTCAAAGATTTATTGCTGCAATGGAAGCAAAGGTAAAAGAACAGGCACAATATTTAAGAGAAGCTTTGTCAAAAGACTTTGCTGATATGTTACACAAGGAGATTTCCGAACTGGCTACAAGTATGCAGCTCGGGAATAAGCAAGTTATTGAGACAATTGGTACTCTACAGGAACTTATTGAGAAAGTAGAGACCGAGCTGAGAGAAGAAATTGAACGGGTTGAAGGAGATTACAATCAAAAGCTGGAGCTGGTTCTCACAACTTCTGCAGAACAAAGCATCGATTTTAAAGATCTGGAAACTGCGAATCTAGAGAATGGAAGAAGATCAAGACCGAGTTTCTGGGCAACTGACTAAAATGACTGACAAATGTTTCCATCTCGAAGCTCGGTCAAGACGGCAGAATTTAAGGATAGTTGAAGTGAGAGAAAGAAAGGAGATTGGAATGGACCCTAGAGATTTCACTGCCAACTTACTTAAACAAGTATTCAAGCTGTCTGAAAAACCGAAAGTAGGATGTTGCACACCAAGATCAGAGAGCATACTCAAGGCCAGGATTCCCACCGAGAACAGATTATAGTGAAACTTCAGGACATAGCAGCTCTTGAAGACATTATGAAAAAAATTCCATTCACAAAATATCTGATGTTTGAAGTCAAAATTGTACGATTCTTCAGGAACTACCCAGCAGAAGTGGCGAAGAAACGTGCTCTTTTTACAAAGACACAACTGATCCTTAAGGGAATCCTGAACTTAAGATATGGGATAATCTACCCTGCAAAAATGAGGATCACATATAATGACTCGGAGAGTTTCTTTACTGATCCAGAAGAAGCTTTTAAATACGCTCAAGATCCAACAAAAGACATTAAAGGATAAGTAAAATGTCATGGTTACCTAGAGGTTTACCTTTTATATATATTTAGAGGGGAAAACTGAGAAAATATGACTTTTTAAATAAATATAAGTACAATGTTGCCGATAAGATGGCCGCCGAATCACATGCGCTCATGTCTGGACACCTTATCAGCATTGGAAGGCAACCTCAAAGATGAGATAGTCTTGAACAAAAGATATAATAAAATGGAACTACGCAGCTTAGAAAACAAATACTTAACAACTACTTAACATACTAAACAAGAACTTAATAATTCACGAACAAAAAGATATAAATAACTATATACTAACACATAAATAACTGGACTAACTTATATATTCTAATCTGAAATGTACTATTATAACCGAATAATGATTCAATCATTTTTAAAATCAAGTATACTTATGATAGCTAGTTAAATCTGTTGGATTAATATATTAATATACTAAAATATGTGTAATCGATTCAGGAAGACAAATTCCCAGTTATGCTTAGGATAAATTAATAAAAAATCACAGGCTGGAAGGGAGTGAAACAACTGGCAAGCAGCCAAGATTGCATTTTTGGTTAACCCCTTCCAACCAGATTCTTACTTAAATATACTGGGGTTTGTCTGTTAAGTTAAATACAGTAATTACATAGTAAATAGTAAATACTTATTCAGTTTAAGACACCAGAAAAACTAATCACAATACATGTTTGCTGGTTTTCTCTCTCTCTTTGAATATATTACCTGGTTTAGAACTGTTCTTTCTTTTTTTACAATACTTGGTTAAGGGAACAGAGCTTAATGCATCTTTACATCTACGGAAGGTTTCATGAATTTTTCTTCCACCATTAGGTGGCTTTTTGTCACAGTATTTTTTTTAAAAATACTGTTTTTTCAAATGTTTATGTTATTTATCACTTTTTAATTTTTTTTCTTTAAGGGCTTATTTTCAAGGGATATACCAACAGAATTTAGCAGCTGGGAGCACCCACCCAACACCCAGAAGCTTGAGGTATTGTGTTGCACCAGCTGAAACAATTGAACCAATGTAATTTATAAGGCAAGATGACACTCAAATGAAAATTCGGAGGAATTACGTTTTGTAGCTGGAACATAATGGGTGCTAACGAGCCAATTAAAAGGGGTAAGATTCTTGCCCAATTAAAATCACTCAATGCTGATATTATATTTCTCCAGGAAACACATCTGAAAGTTCAAGCTCAGACCAGGCTGAAGGCAAATTGGATTGGTCAAACATATCATTCCTGATATCTCTCTAAATCTAAGGGTACCGCAATTATAATTTGTAAAGGCATACAATTTAAACATAAGAATACCATTGCAGATAAAGAGGGGAGGTATGTCATAATTACTGGAGAGATACATTCTACTCCACTCACCATAGTAAATATTTATGCTCCTAATTTTGATAATCCGCAATTCTTTTATAAAATCCTGAATATAATCTCTGAATACAATTACCAAAACGTGATCATTGGGGGAGATTTCAATTGCATTCTAGATCACTATCTGGATAAATCCGCCCAACAAAAGAGACTTAATATAAAATCAAAATCTAGTGAACTTTTAAATACATACATAAAAAACACAATTATAACAGATGTATGGAGGATTGCAAACCCGGCCAGAAGGGAAGTACATAAAACCTATACACGTATCGACTACTTCCTAGTGGACATAAAATTAATTCCCTTTACAACTAATCCTAAATATCATAAAAATGTAATCTCTGATCATTCCTCATTAACCTTCTTCCTAAAACAATTTTTAAAAAATTGAATTGGAGGTTTAAACACCAAATTCTAAACAACCGGGACGTGTATATATGTTTATATACTTAAAACAACAGATGGAACTATTCTTTGAGTCTAATGATAGCCCAGATATTTCACCCTCCCTATTATGAGAATCTTTTAAGGCATTTATTAGAGGTTCTATTATTTCATAACAAGCTTTTCAAAATAAAAAGTATAGGATGGAACAATTGCAACTAGAAGAACAAATCAGACAACTTGATTTAGAAAACGCGAAAGATCCAACTATAGATAAACACAACAAGATAGCAATATTGAAATTTAAACTTAACCAAATTTTATCTGCTAGAGTTATTAGATTATTTCAAATTATAAAACAGGAACATTTCGAATTTGGTGATAAGCCACACAAACTTTTGGCACGTCAGCTGAAAAAAGTGGAAAAGGATCACGCTATTCTCAAAATCAAATCAGATAAAGGTGAATTGCTAATGCTGCCTAAAGACATTAACAAAAGATTTAATCAATTTTATCAAAATTCATATACATTCAAAACATCAACAGACAGCAATGAATTTTATAAAAGATTTCACAAGGTAATTTCACCATGTTTACATAAGCTTTATACATATGCATTTCAAGAACAGACATTACAAGAAACACTAGCGGAATCAACTATCACACTTATACCCAAAAAAGATAAAGATCTAGAAGATCCCGGTTCATACAGAGCAATAGCATTATTAAATACAGATCAGAAAATATTAGCAAAAACTCTGGCAAGAAGATTAAGTAAATACATTAGTAAATTAATACATGCAGATCAAATGGGGTTAATACCCAAGAGACATTCATTTAATAATTTGAGACATCTTTTTAATATAATGTATTCTTACAAAATTGAAGAAGAAGACATCAATTATTTCATTAGATGCAGAAAAAGCATTTGACCAAGTAGCATGGGAATACCACTTCACAGTATTGCAAACATTTCAGATGCGATAGAATTTTATTTCATGGATAAAATTATTATATGACAGGCCGCCTGCTAGAGTATTCTCCAACCACATACTTTCTCTGAAGCTTCACTTCTCCAGGGGCAATAGACAGGGTTGCGCATTATCGCCCCTGCTATTTGCCCTTGCGATAGAGCCCTTATCGGAAAGTATAAGAATACATCCGAATATTCACAGCTATAATACTAAACATTCCAATAATAAAATATCATTATATGCAGATGATGTATTATTATACATTACAAAATCTCAGGTTAGTAAACCAAATATATTAAATCTAATAGAGGAATGAAGTTTTTTCTCAGGATATATAATAAACTGGAATAAAAGTGAAATCATGGCGATAAAACCCCAAGAGTCGACACACCTTTTAAAATTTCCTTTTAGAATTGCTACAGAAACATTTAAATATCTGAGTATCCAAGTAACCAGAAAATATAATTATTTATTTAATGCAAACCTCCTGCCCTCAACAACTAAATTAAACGCTCTTATTCAATTCTGGAAAACACTTAGAATGTCTCTAATAGACAGAATAAATGCCATAAAAATGATTTTCCTACCACAAATTCTCAATTTATTTCAATCAGTACCGATATATTTACCTACAAACTTTTTTTAAATACCTGATTCCCAGATTACAAATTTTATTTGGGATTATAGATCACACAGAATTCATAGACGACATTTATGTAAAGCCAAAGAAATCAGTGGACTGACTCTCCCCAATTTCATGTACTATTATTGGGCAGTGAATATTAAAAATGTAATTCACTGGCTGGAAACTTCATGTCAACAGGCAGATTAGTTAGTACTAGAGAGAGAGGATTCCTTGCCTTTTAATATAGGCATGATCCTTCTCTCCCCAATAAAGTTGAAGAATACAATATACATGAAAAACCCGATTATTCATAGCACTTTACGAATTTGGAGACAAGTAAAATTTACTCTTAAACTAAGAATTATATCTCTTCTTTCTCCAATAGCTAATAATCCGTCGTTCAAACAATCTATTATAGATAAAACGTTTATTTATTGGGAAAGACTAAGAATTAAAAAGGTTGGAAATTTGTGTGAAATGGGAAACCTTTTATCATTCCGGAAATTACAATCGAAACACAGTCTGAAAGGTAATCAATATTTTAGATATCTTCAAATTCGAGATTATTTGAGAACATATACCCACGAATACCAAACTCTGTTGCCAGATATATTAGATGAAGGTATGAATAGAAACGCAGAGTCAAATAATTTAATATCATACTTGTACAATATCATTCTAAATATAGAAATTCCATCATCAGATGTAATTAGAAGAGAACGGGAACACGAATTAAGCCCCAAAGACAGTGGGAAAAATATCTCCTATATATACATAATTGTTCGATTAATGTAAGACATATTCTAATCCAATTTAAAATACTACACAGACTATATTACTCAAAAACTAAACTGAACAAAATGTTTCCTAGTGTATCCCCTATCTGAGACAAATGTATTTCTCAAGAAGCAACTATAACACACTCCTTTCCTCTTGCATAAAACTCCATACATTTTGGAAAGGAATCTTTGAAATCTTTTCAAAATTATTAAAACATTATTATTTTTGGAACAACAGGAGCCTGCTCTGAGCCTGCTCTGAGCTATCAATATTTCAAAGATGTTTCCTCAATTATGGCCTGATAATGGCAAAAAAAAGTATACTTAAATTTTGCAAAAATTCATCCACCACAACTCTTAAAATGTGGATCACAAGCATGTCTGAGATGTTCCATCTAGAAGCTATGAGACTCGTCTTAGCAGGAAATTCAGAGCAATTTTTAAAGATATGGTCTCCTTTCATTGATTCATTACAAGCATAGTATCGTGCATCACAACTTCGGAATTGAACTGATTTATGGATAAGGTGATGGGCATGGTGAGAAACAAAGTAGGTATATCAACACGTTTTCATCTTTTTTTTCCTTTTTATTACTTTTTGTTTATGTCTTTTTATTCTTTTGTAAGTTTTTACTTATTCACTCTGCGACTACACTCTTTAGTAGTTTAGGGGTTTACACATTCACTAGCTCTTTCACTCTCTCTCTTTCTTGCTCTTTTTCTCTTTTTCTATTTCATTTTTGTCAAACTTAAAATGGAAGATGTACAATAAATGTATTTTGTCATATGCCACGGTTTATACTACTGTACACTGCATCTAATAAAATATTATTTAAAAAAAATGTTAGAGGTATTAGCATGAGGGCATTCTGCATTGATCCTGCACGCTGAATCTATCCTTCATGTGTGGCCTGGTTGCCCACTTAATTATTGCTCATATGGGAACACACAAAGGACATCATGTTGAGCAGTGTTTAAGATAAACTGCAGATGCCGGAAAAACGAAGGTAGACAAAAATGCTGGAGAAACTCAGTGGGTGAGGCAGCATCTATGGAGCAAAGGAATAGGTGACGTTTCGGGTCAAGACCCTTCCTCAGACTGAGGACCAGTGGTGACTTTCTCAAAGAAGTTGGTTTATTCATGACCTTATGCACTGTGAAATACAGGGAGAACCCAAAGTGTTCCAAAGATTCACAGTACCCACAGCATTTTTATATTCGCACAACACAATGATTACATGTGGATTTGGCACCTTTGAAAAAATTCACCTTTGATCAATGTCTTTCATTTTTAGTTCCCCAAAGTTATCATTAACCTCCTTTTCCCTGTTATTAGAAAACAATTCTTCCATTTACCAAACAAATGGGTACAATGGCTCTTAACATGCTTACGTCCCCTTCACTATGTAAGTCACGCTATGACTTTATTTCCCAATGTGCTTTCCCAATACTACATAAGCTTTTGGGTTAAGCATACATTATTATAAACATCATCTTTTTATAATGCTCAGAATTTCCTACACAGCATGGAAAGAGAATTGGCTAATCAGCAGAAAGCAAAGGGAATCGTTTTTAGGTTGGCAGCATGCAGCCAGAGGGTGCCATATAGATCAATTTAGTTTGTTACAATACATACTGTATGAATTTGAAGGAAGCAAGTATATAATAGATGTGACAAAGGCAAACAGTGAGGAAGATGTTGACATTTTAAGCACAGATAAGTTTACCGAGTAGACAAAAAGTTGGCAAATTAAGTTTACCGAGTAGACAAAAAGTTGGCAAATTAAGCATAATTTTTTGAATGGGGAATGGGAAAATAAGTTATTATTTAAATAGAAAGACGCCGCCAAAGGCAGCACAAAGAATTTTGAGAGTCCTTGTATTTGAAGCATAGAAAGCTAATATACAGATGTAGCATAATATCAGGAAGGAAAGTGATTTCCAGGGAGTTGGTCTATTAAAGTTGAGAATTGTATTGCCACAATTGGACTAGTGAGACCACAGCTAAAGTACCGTGTATAGTTTGATTGACACAAGATGCATTATCATTATTATTGAAAGCAGTTCAGAGAAAATTCACTGGGATGATCCCAGGTGGAGGGATTGTCTTATTAAAAAGCACAAAACATTTCATGAACACACACTGACCAACTGCACTCAATGCAGTAGAGAAGAATGAGTGATAATTCTGTTGAACCATGTGAGACATATGAGGCTTTGAATGGGTAAATGGTGGGAGATATCATCCAATGGCTTTTGCACACATATCTGATGGTAAAGAGGCTTTCAATTATTAGGCTGCCAAGAGTATGAAGAGCACACTCCTCATCTTCTTGCAGCTTCTCCTTCTGAATGGTTGAAGATCAAGTGAGGTTATGGCTGGAAGAAACTTTGAGGCAGTCGACCAACAATCTGATGTACTTCCACAGAAGCCTTTGTTTAAGGTTGGCCGCCCACCAAACTCAGTTGCATGTCAATGGAATGCAAACCCTTCGGACTGCTGAATGATCTAAAGGTCTTGAAATTGACGCATGTGTACTTTTCTGCATGAGCTCCAGTAACACTCATGTAGCTTGACATCATCAAGCACAAAAAAAGCCCACTTGCACACCATTCATCATTCTAAACATTAATTTCCTCTGTGAACATACCATCAACAAATGCAGTGCAGTTGCACACCTACGCAACCCCTTAACCCAGGCCAGGAAGAGCAAGGAATTTGGAAGCATGACCTGCAAATTCCTTTTCAAGTATCGCACCATCATGAATTGGAAATATATTGCTGGCCCTTCAATAATGTTGGATCAAATACATCACCCGAATATTCACCTTCACCAGAATATTGCAGTGATTCAAGAAGACAATTTAATGTCACCATGGCAAGGATATTTGGGGATAAGTAATAAAGACTGGACCGACCAGTGATGCCCATATTCCTCCAAAAAAGAATTATTTTAAAATTTCTAAGAAATCCGTGGATGTACCATTGCATTTTTAAATTGTTGTTGAAAAAATGTCATTGTGCACAATATGGCTATCAAAAAGTTTTGATATGACCAACTATACGCAGTTGGGTTAAACATGGTTTAAATGCACTTGGTTTTAAAGCAGGGATAGATAGAATCTTGATTAGTACGGGTGTCAGGGGTTATGGGGAAAAGGCAGGAGATTGGGGTTAGGAGAGAGAGATAGATCAGTCATGATTGAATTGTGGAGCAGACATGATGGAGCAAATGGCAAATTTCTGCTCCTATACTTATGACCTTTAAAGATTTAAAAGTTACAAAATGGATGCTTTCCCCTTTCTCCTATTACACTAGCAAGGTGAACAGAAATGTTTTCACAATTCTTCCATAACTCTAGCAAGATAACAGCACAACTATGTGAATGTTTTCCTTTATGATATAAACAATCAGAAGAATTTTCAGACAACAGTTCTTTCCCTCTGCTATACTGATTGCAATGTACAAACAATAGATCAAGTGCAATATTAAGTGCAATGCCCAAACAAGTGGCCACAATGAAGTCTCCCAGGGGAATGCCCCAGCTGACAATACTGGTCACACATCAGATTACGAATTCTGCACTTTGGTCCCCACAGAACCACCAATTCTAATAGACTGAATGGCAAGGGAATATATGGTTAATTAATGTAAAGTTCTGCCACATAAAAATATCTTTGGAAACAAGGAGGCTGCACCGTTGACCCTTTGACGGGCCTCTGGCTCACCCCTCTCGGACAAATTTGTGTACCTGATGTTTTTATTTTACACTATATGCACTTATACATTTCCTAACTCTTGCTGATAAGGAGGGAAGGGAATGTGGAATGTAGCTTACACTTTGAAGCTTTAATGGAATGACCTGTCAAAGAGGGAGGAGCACTAACAGCAGCAGCAGAGAGAGAGAGTCGAGTGAGAAAGCAGAAATGTGTGTTATGGGTTGTGACCATACTTCAGTATGTTTTGTATTTATGAAGAAAGTATGAACATTTTTGGGTGTATCGAAGTGTTAAGAGTTCTGCATGATTCCCTTGAGGAGTGTATAACTGTGTTTTACTCTTGTGAGAATTGTACTGCTTTAACTGTGTGAATATCTGAGATTCAGCATATTGCAAGAGTTGTGGACATTTGTAAGTGAATGTCACAGAAAAGAGGGTGTAGAGTGAGTGAGTTTAAACACTGTTACTTGTTTGTGAACCGGTTTTGGGTGAATGTTGAATTAATCCTATAATTCAGATGAAATAGAATGTCATTGAATGAGCTTGCTCATTTAAGTGATAAATCTTTGTAGAGTCTCATGTGTTTTAAAAGGTAGTGTCTCTCTAAGAAGTTGCAGTTGTGTGGGCGTTGTGCCACAGTTATTTTCTTTTCCTTTGTTCTTTGGAAATGCATTGGCTATCTATGTGGAAATTAACTGTTTATTCTCTGTCTTCTCAACTTTTGTCAGACAGTGGATGTGGCTCAGTAAAGAGACTGTTCATTTTCTTTGCTGTATAACCTGGCATGAGGATTGGTGACCTTGTCGGTATTTTAAGTTTGATTTCTTCCTATTTCTTACCTTCTGAATTGCGCACTGGCCATGTGGTTTTCAGATTGAGGTGTTGGATGAGAATTGGAAAAGCCTTTATCTCAGAAAAAAAATCTGTTGATTTGAAATTGTTTTTCCTATATAATTACCTATTTTTAAAGGGTCTGCCTTGTAAGTAGTTAAAGAGTTTAAGTGATGCCTTGACTGAGACTGGACAGGACCTGAGTGATTAATTAATTAAGTATGGTTGGTGAGGGCGCTGCAAGCCGACAGTCCTGCCAACAGCGTGTTGGTTTTTTAAACTTTTTAATTTTTTTTAGTGTGTTTTAATGTCTGCTTTTTAAGTCTCACAGTGTGTCTTGCGTGGGGAGGGGTGAGGGGGGGGTAAGGGGGAAACCGCTTTGGTCCACGGAGAGGTGACTTTTTCCACGTTGCCTTCCCCGTGGCCTAACATAGGGTGGCCTTTCCCGGAGAAGCGCCCGGGGCTTCAGCGGCGGGCGCAGCGCAGACTCTCGTTGCGGAGCAGGCGAGCCCCCGCCGGGAGTCGCCGCAGGGGAGCGATCCGTTCGCTGACCTGCAGCAGCCCAAAGCCGCGGTCTGCGGAGCTCCAGCTGGCACGGCGTCCGCAGCCTGGGATATGTCGTTGGGGACCTGAGAGGAGAAGAAGCTCTGACCACCGGCCCACAGCCTACTTCCACCGCGGGCGCGGCGGGGACTTACCATCAGGTGCGGGGTCCCTCACTGGGAACCCCTGGAGAGGAGCTCTGACCGCCAGACCTGCGATCTGTGGTGCTTCTGGCTGCAGCGCGGCAGGAACTTTAAACCTTTGACTGCCGGCCTGCGGCCCCCACCAACCTGAAGCTGTGGTCTCCAGTGGGGAAGCAGATTCAGGACTTACCTGGACTTTATCTGGGCTTTGCCTTGTTTGAACTTCTGGACGCCCGCATCGGCGGCTGCGGAGGGTTGAGGTCCCGACCATGAGAGAAAATGGAGGAGAACTGGCCAAATGTTGTGCCTTCCACCACAGTGATGAATGCTGTGGTGGATGTTTGTGAAAAAAATGTTTATTGTGTTTATGTGTGTTCTTTTTCATTGTACCATTGCTGGCAAATTCATTTCACTTGCACTTTATGTGAAGAATAAAACTGATATTGATTGATATTTATATCGATATTGATATGCAATATCAATTGACCCAAACCTTGTCAGTCTTACAGAAACCACTGAACCAGAGAAATGCAGAAATCACTATCAGCTGACCATAAAGGCGAATCCTTACAACCAGGAGATCACAAACTGATAAAAAATTGGGATCGGAGGAAATTGGAAGAATGGTGGAAGGAGCCCTTCCAAGTACTATTGACTATACCTACTGCAGTGAAGGTAGAAAATCATCCTTGCTGGAAACACCTAACAGGTTGCGAAAGAATTGGAAACTGGAAGGAGGAAGTATGAACTTAGATATCCTCCTGCAAGACTGGAGGTAAAAGGAAGTTATACATAAAGGCCAGTATATACAGTATCTTGTTAAAACCTGCCATGGACATAAGCGAATGCATTGCACTGAATTATATACGTGCCTCCCTACCAGGAACAAGTTTCCCTCTGGTTGAATAAAATTGAACAATCAACAGTGACCCCTTATTTGTTCTTTGGGGTCCCAGGATTAGGAATAAAACCAAAGGGATTGATTTGAGATGGGGGACACCTCTGAGTCACACTTAATCGTAGCTATTCAACAGCAAAAGAAATAGGAAAGATGATGCAATGGCTGAAGGAAAAACGGACAATTCATGTTTTAAAGTTGCCAATGACACAGAAGAAAAGATTACATGGGTCAGAAAAGAATGGGACACTATGAAAAGCAGCAGCTGCCTACTAAGGATCTACTGTGGCTCTGGTCCAAGCACCCTTGAACTATGGGTAAAGCATAAGAATCATGTGGGATTAGTATATTCAGCCCCTGAACATAAACTGACCATAAAAATGAGTGCTGCCTTACCATGTTTAAAACAAAATTGACTGGCCCCGGAGGCTGAAGAAGGGATACCTATGGTCTTTATGATTGACATGATTGTCTTTATTGCAACAAGCTCTATTATTGAAAATGCAAAGTCCTGTAATACTCCTATTTTGCCAATCCCGAAATTGAGAAGACGTAATGAATGGTATCTAAGACCTGATAACTATTAAAAATAGTCCATTAGTACCTGATACCAATATTATTCTGTTATCTATACCGGCAGAAGCTGATACCTTTACAGGAATTGACCTATGTTCAGCCATTTTCTCCATACCCCTGCATTAAGACTGGTAGCCTATTATTTCATGGCTTTACCAGCAGTAGTAAAATGACATGCCAGCCTGCTTACGCACTGTAACTGCAAGGGCTACAATGATCGAAGTGTTACGGGCCTGAGCCCTTATGCAATTTTTAGCAACTGTCATCAACCCTCAAGCTCGAGGGGTGGAGACAGGCTGTCATTGAGGTGCAGCGTTGAGATGTGTAATAGCCGCAGGGAAGAAGCTATTCTTGAGCCTGCTGGTACGGCAACGGAGGGTTCTGTAGCGTCTCCCGGATGGGAGGAGGGTAAACAGTCTATGGTTGGGGTGTGAGCTGTCCTTGGTGATGCTGTGCACCCTGTGCAGGCATCATTTACTATGGACAGACTCAATGGAGGTGAGTGAGGAGCCTGTGATGCATTGGCCGATCTTCACCACCCTCTGCAGAGCCTTCCGGTCGGCGACAGAGAATTACCATACCATGCTGTGATGCAGTTGGTAAGGATGCTCTCGATGGTACAGCGGTAGAAGTTCACCAGAATCTGGGGAGACAGGTGGACCTTCTTAAGTCTCCTCAGGAAGAAGAGACACTGGTGAGCCTTCTTGATCAGCGAGGATGTGTTGTGGGTCCAGGAGAGCTCATCGGAGATGTTGACCCCCAGGAACCTGAAGCTGGAGACACGTTCCACCTCCGTCCCATTGATATGGATGGGGGTGTGCATGCAGCCTCTCGATCTCCTGAAGTCCACAATGAGCTCCTTGGTCTTCTTGGAGTTGAGAGCCATGTTATTGTTGGCACACCATGCTGTTAGGAGCTGAATGTCCTCCCTGTAGACCGACTCGTCGTTGTCGCTGATGAGGCCAATCACTTTCGTGTCATCTGCATACTTGATGATGGTGTTGGTACCATGTACAGGTATGCAGTCGTATGTGAAGAGGGAGTAGAGGAGGGGGCTCAGCATGCAGCCCTGGGGTACACCAGTGTTCAAGGTGAGGGTAGATGAGGAATGGTTATCAAACCTGACAGACTGTGGTCTGTTGGTTATAAAGTCCAGTAACCAATTGCAGAGGGAGGGGTTGATGCCCAGGTCATCGAGTTTGGCGATCAATTTAGAGGGGATAATGGTGTTGAATGCTGAGCTGTAATCGATGAACAGCATTCTCACATAAGTGTTTCTGTTGTCGAGGTGGAAGACGCCGGAGTGGAGTGCCGTTGAGATGGCATCCTCCGTGCTCCTGTTCTTATGGTATGCAAACTGGTAGGGGTCCAGAGTGGGAGGTAGGCAGCATTTGATGTATGCCATGACCAGCCTTTCAAAGCACTTGGCGATGATAGGGGTGAGTGCAACTGGGCAGAAGTCATTGAGACTCGCCGCAGTGGAGTGTTTTGGCACTGGCACGATGGATGTAGTTTTAAGGCACGGGGGACAACTGCCTGGGCAAGTGACAGGTTGAAGATGTCAGTCCAGATGTCTGTCAGCTGTGCAACACAGGTCCTGAGGACGCGCCCGGGGATGCCATCAGGGCCGGCAGCCTTGCCTAATTGGAGCTGCCTTGCCTTCTATATAATTAAAAATCTATTCTTGACCACTTCCTGTTTACGCTTTATATTGATTTTACTAAAGAAACGCTACCACCTACGGCTGTGAATTTTGGCCATCTTACTCAGAGTCCCCCTTTGCTCATCAGCTGCCGAGGATTTTTCTCATCGATGCAAAAGAAAAGAGTTATTAGTGTTTAAAAAATGTTGAGATTCTCTCTCCTGTCAATCATGCCATGAAGGCCATGCACCTTCTGGTGGGAGGCGGAGGGACTATAAAACCCAGATGTATGAGTGTGGCTCACTCTCTGCAAGACGTGGGAGGGAGAAGTCATGACTCACTGTCTTTAGGGCCCTTGCACCCTGCTTGAAATGGAATTTCAAGGAATAGCCGTGAGTCAACTGCGAGCCCACTAGCCGTGAGTGAGTGAGCTGCCAGCACAACAGGCTTGAGTGACTGAGCCACCAGCCCAAGAATCCATTCGGCCCACAATGTCCATACAAGCCCTCTGGAAACCAGTCCCTTCAATGCATAACACCCATACTAGCACTCCAGAAAGGGAGTGGCTTGTGGTGGCCGAAAGGGGGAGTGTGCAGGAGGGGTAGTCCCATGGTTGGTCATAGCCGCCGCTTGAGGAGGAGTATGGGACATGCAGGGGTCGGTAGAAGGTTCGGCAGTGAACAGCTGGAACTGAAGCGGTGGAGCATAGGGTCCGGCTGGTGGTAGATGGGGTTCTCGTACAGCAAGCAGACGTTGACGACTTCTGCGGTATACTGTTGCCTCACAGTCTACAGGGTAAGACTATGTTTCATCAGCTGGGCCGACAACAGTACCCAGATGGGATTGTCCCATGGAAGTTTGTATATGAACAACCTGGCCCGGCAGTAGAGGCATGAGAGGTTTGCAGGATTTGTCATGCGACCATTTCTGAATATCGTGTTTCTCCTGAATACGCTTTTGGATTGAAGTAACTCATCCCACTTCTGACACCATGTAAATATGACATATACACGGTATGTAATTTAAGATCATCTTTAATCCACATACAGACTTAACAGCACAGTAGCATGTTAGTTGTCACTGCATCCTGTCTGCTACCCGAACTGCGTAGCATAGGAAGTGGGTGTTAATATAAAAGATACAGTAAGGTGGGGTTAGTGATGCCAACCTATATATGATTGGTTGCACACATAAGCCAATCTTCAATAAGGTTATTGTCATTGTCAAACTGCAAACATTCTTGATAATCTTTGTGCATAATTGTGTTCGCCATTTTACAACTATTGTATATTAAAAATCGTTCTTACTATAAAATAAGTATTGATCATAAAGATCAACAGAGAGGCACCTGTATTAAAATAAGATGAGTGTTGTGCCTAGATCCCTGATGAATCCTCTAATATCACTGACCTTGCTACCCACATTTTCCAAGAAATTGATAAAATCTATAAGGTTGGCAGTGACATGCATGGGTACAATGAAGGAGCTGCTGGTCATTCAGTTGGATTAGTGGCCCCTGGAGTACTGTATTACACTATGGCTCTATTGTTTTATTAATCATCGTTCTGATTTTTTATAATTAACTCCTTGCAACCATTACGTACCTACCTAGGTATGGGAATGCTATCACAACTGATAAAGAGGAAGGATTGAGAAAGTTTAAAGATTTAAAAGTTACAAAATAGATGCTTTAACCTTTCTCCTATTACACTAGCAAGGCTAACAGAAATGCTTTCACCTTTTTCCTATTAAACTAGCAAGGCTAACAGAAATGTTTTTGCCATTCTTCCATAACACTAGCGAGATAACAGCAGAACTTGGTGAATATTTTCCTTTATGATATAAACAATCAGAAGAATGTTCAGAAAATGGTTCTTTCCCTCTGCTCTATTGATTGCAATGTGCAAACAATAGATCAACAAGGTCAAAAAACAAGAGTGCTTGAATCTGCAAAAAATATCTTCTTTAGCATAACCATATATGGGCTAACCTTTCCTCAGATGAACCTGTCAATCTTAACAGGCAAGATGCTGTACAATGCTCTTTAAGATAAAGTATTGCTGAATTGCTGATTATTGGGGTATAAATATATCTGATTGAACATTACCTTTGTGTGTGGGGATAGAATGAACCTATAGTCTGTATATTACATACTGTAAGAGTTTACTGCCAAACGTGCCTGGCGAAATAACGATATTAATAGGTGATTACTAATTTTATTGCGGTTTTGTATTGCATTTTTGAAGTGAAACAAACCTTAACACTCATGACCTTATGAACATGGACTGGTGGCAATTTTGTTTCACATGTTAACATATTGTGCGTATTGTTACTGCTTATAACCTCCGACCTGCACTGAAACACACATTCTGATCCATATGAATATAAGTTTCATGACAAGCAAAAAACATACAAAAAATATATTTTCAAATGGAATTACCACAGTGGAAAAGTTAACATATGTACGGTAATTAGCTACAGAAAGATATTAATTGCATCCTTTAGTAGTTATATTATTGCTCCTTCTACTAGGTATGTTACAAAACTTATCTTTAGCGGTGCTGCAGTTCTGCCACTGGCCGTGTGCGCGACTTTGGC
This sequence comes from Raja brachyura, assembly GCA_963514005.1. The sequence goes on along the minus strand of OY740784.1, from coordinate 97,464,286 downwards.
GCCTTTAAGGGGGGGGGCGGGGTTAAAATGCGGTTTTCCCCTTGCCATCCGGAGCTTTCTTTTATCAGAGTGCGATCTATTTCTGGAGATGCGTTCCAACTGCCAGTAAGTCAATTTTTTTAAATAAATAGCCCGACTATTTCATCGCTGCAGTAAAATAAAAATTAGCTCCTAATGCCGTGAACGGCGACAACGTGGACCCATTTTACGCAGGGGACAGGTAAGTGAAAGCTGTTTATTTTTACATATAAACTTGCTTTTTTAGATGACTTTAATCAATATTTCATGTTGCAAAATGGTGATTTAGTCCCCATATGAACCGGCAGAATTTTTCCTGCCAATATTGGGTTTAAATTCACCGCAACCGCAATGTTTCAATACAGCGCATTCCAGAAAATCCCACTCGCAAATTGTTTAAAATGCCCATTAATTTACAGGCATTAAACACTGAATTCCTTCAATTTGGCCTATAAGTTAATGACAATTAGATTTAAAAATCATGTTATATTGTGAATTATAGTGTGACTATTAATTGGACACTTAGGCATTAAATTGTTTTTTTTTCTTAAGAAATGGATAGATGTTTAGATCTAGTAATTTAATTTTGTAATTGGCTACAATTGGGTAACTAACTAATTATATGCTTTAATTTCAGGTCATCCAAGTAAGATTGTTTCATATTTGTTTCAGAATACTTCAATCTATAATAAGTGAAAATTTCTTTCAGTTCTCTTAATTTTTAAGGAAGTTCTGGGCTTTTGACTATCCTCAACTTTTGTGTTAAGTCAATAGAAAAGCAATAGGAAGCAAGTTGCTAATTTCCGAGTATGAAAATGGCCCTAACTTTTTTAATACTGAAGATATGAAAGTGAATTAGGTGTTAATTTAAACTTCTTTTTATGCTTTATCTGATGGGATAAATTGCAGACTTGATTTTTTAAATCTCACAATTTTGTAACATTGCTACTTCTACATTGGAAAATATAACATATTGGCACAACTATCAGCCTTGTAGGATATTAGACAGATATTATTGGACCTGGTATTGGTGATAAAGCAACTCACCCCTATAGTCATTATCCATACATCACAGCGAAGTGCTAGTTTACAGTCAATAATGTTACGTACCTTCTCCATCCTGGAAAACAAAAGTGTCCTGAGTTCTTATTATATACACCGTAATTATCCATTGACAAGAAGAGAAGTTAAATGGCAGCATGCTAGGTTTGCCAAAGCGAGTCAGATTATCAATTTCTGCCTTTTGTAGAAAAAACATCATTTTCAAACACAGTTACTATAAACTTTAAACTGTTATATTCTGAAGATAGCTCCCAAAGATGATTGTTCTTCATTCTCATATCCTGAGTTTAGTCGGAAACTAGTTACATGTTTTGGGAAGATGTGATTGTATTCTGAATCTTGTTTTGTCATCCAAACACACACAATCTCTTTTAAACTCCTCTTAAGTGTCTTGTAAAATGTGGTCATTGAACTACAAATTACATTCTTGTGTTTAATTGGGAAATGAATGTTCAAATTTTCACTATAGTTCCATTGATTATAACAACAGGATAATTCCACATGAGCGGAAATTCAATAGTGAAATCTTTCAGTCGGAAAATGATCAGTGCATACACAAAGAAAGCAAATTCTGTATGTTTGCACGAAATATCAATTGAACATTAACATTTTGATCCTCAACAAAACATCTTCCTGGATCACATTGGAACATAAAAACAACACATTGTGTGTTAAAGAAGGAACTCCAGATGCTGGAAAATCGAGGGTACACAAAATGCTGGAGAAACTCAACAGGTGCAGCAGCATCAATGGAGCGAAGGAGATAGGTAACGTTTCAGGCCGAAACCCTTCTTCAGACTGATAGGGGGTGGAAGGAGGCGGGGGGGAAGAAAGGAAAAAGGGGGAGGAGGAGCCCGAGGGCTGGGGTGGAGGTGGGAAGGGGAGGAGACAGCAAGGGTCAACAGAATTGAGAGAATTCAATGTTCATGCCAAGAGGATGCAGACACGCCAAGCGGAATATGAGGTGCTGTTCCTCCAATTTGCAGTGTTGCTCAATCTGGCCATGGAGGAGGCCCAGGACAGAGAGGTCGGATACAGAATGGGAGGGGGAGTTGAAGTGCTGAGCCACCAGGAGGTCGGGTTAGTTATTGTAGACCGAGCGGAGGTGTTCGGCGAAACGATCGCCAAACATCCGCTTGGTCTCACCGATATAGATCTGCTGGCAACTAGAGCAGCGGATGCAATAGATGAGGTTGGAAGAGATGCAGGTGAACCTCTGTCGGACCTGGAAGGACTGCTTGGGTCCTTGAAAGGAGTGGAGGGGGGAAGGTAAAGGGACAAGTGTAGCATCTCTTGCAGTTGCAAGGGAAAGTGCCCGGGGAAGGAGTGGAGCGGGAGGGAAGGGAAGAATTGACAAGAGAGTTGCGGAGGGAGCAGTCTTTGCAGAAGGCAGACAGGGGGGAGATGGGAAGATGTGGCGAGTGGTGGGTTCACGTTGGAGGTGGCGAAACTGGTGGATGACTATGTGTTGTATGTGCCGGCTGGTGGGGTGAAATGTGAGGACCAAGGGGACTCTGCCCTTGTTGCGAGTGGGGGGATGGGGAGAGAGGGCAGTGTTGCGGGGTATGGAGGAGACCCTGGTGCGAGCCTCAACTATAGGGGGGGAGGGGAATCCCCGTTCTCTGAAGAATGAGGACAGTTGTGATGCCCTGGTGTGGAACACCTCATCCTGGGAGCAGATGCGGCATAGACGGAGAAATGGGAGGGTGGGAGGAAGAGTAGTCCAGGTAGCCGTGGGAGTCAGTGTGTTTATAATGGATGTCGGTCAGGAGTGTATCCCCTGCGATGGAGATGGTGAGGTCAAGGAATGGTAGGGAAATGTTGGAAATAATCCAGGTGTATTTGAGTGCCGGTTGGAAGTTGGTGGTGAAACGGATGAAGTCAGTCAGTTGTGTGTGGGTGCAGGAGGTGACACTAAAGCAGTCGTCGATGTAACGGAGGTAGAGGTCGGGGATGGGGCCCTGGTATGCCGCGAACCAGGATTGTTCAACGTATCCAACAAAGAGGCAGGCGTAGCTGGGGCCCATGCGTGTGCCCATAGCTACGCCTTGTATTTGGTAGCTGCATCTGCCATTGTGTGTTATCGGCTACAGGGTGTTAACTACATCCAGGTATGTTCACTATGCCTGAAGTATTTGCAATAAGAGAGCCTGGAAATCCCAGAATTAAACAAATGATAAGCAGACCATTTTCTCATCTGTTAATGTGCCTGAGAAAACAAACAAATGTCAATAGAAAATAAACAAGAAGTAGGCCATTCGGCCATTTGGCCATTCGAGCTAGCACCGCCATTCAATGTGATCATGGCTGAACATCCACAATCAGTACCCACTTTCTGCCTTCTTCCCATATCCCTTAACTCTGCTATCCCGAAGAACTCTATCTAACTCTCTCTTGAAAGCATCCAGAGAACCAGGCTCCACCACCCTATGAGGCAGATAATTCCACACACTCACAACTCTCTCTCCGTTATAAATGGCTTACCACTTATTTTTAAACTATGGCTCTCGACTCACCCGGCATTGGGAACATGTTTCCTACCTCAAGTGTGTCCAAACCCTTAATAATCAATAAGATATCCTCTCATCCTTCTAAATTCCAGAGTATACAAGCCCAGCCGCTCCAATCTATCAACAGATGACAGTCCCGCCATCCCGGGAATTAACCTTGTGACCCTACGCTGCACTCCGTCAATGGCAAGAACATCCTTCCTCAAGTTTGGAGACCAAAACTGCACACAATACTGCAGGTGTGGTCTCACTAGTGCCCTGTACAACTACAGGATGATCTCTTTACTCCTATACTCTACTCTTCTTGTTATGAAGGCCAACATGCCATCCGCTTTCTTCACTCCCTGCTGTACCTGCATGCTTACTTTCAGTGACTGATGAACAAGACCCCCCATTTCCCTTTTCCTAATTGACACCATTTAAATAATAATCTGCCTTCTTGTTTTTGTCACCAAAGTGGATAACCTCACATTTATCCGCATTAAACGGCATCTGCCGCGCATCTGCCCACTCACCTAACCTGTCCAAGTCACCCTGTGTCCTCATAGCATCCTCCTCACAGTTCACACTGCCACCCAGCTTTGTGTCATCTGCAAATTTGCTAATGTTACTGTCCGCTGCTAGAACACTATAAAACTGATTTTCTGGAAAATATCTTGGCCTGAGTTGTGACAAATTGTGACACTCCATCCTGTATTGTACTTAAGATGTCGGAGGAATCGTTCAAAAAAATGTTGAAGAGGTGGTTGGTAGTAAATATGTTATAGTTTTTAATTTGGGGGCATGAGCATCTCTAGCAAGGACTGTATAATTGTGCATCCTTGATTCCCTTTGGGAAGGTGGTGATGAGCCATTTCTTGAGTGGATGGCATCCTACTGTTGAGCATACATCTGTTATGTGCTCCCTCTGCTGATGTTAATTGTGTACTAACCTGTTTCTCTGATTCCCATCAGTACCTCCTCCTGCTTGGCTGTGCCTATACCTGATTGGTCTCCTGGCCCAAGCTGCATCACATGAGCCTGATGACAGAGCCTCAGCTTAAAAAGACCATGTTACTGGAGCCTCTCTCTGTCTTTCTTGACTCCCTCACACTGCTGGCAACATTCTGGTGTTTGGTTCAGTTTGTTTTGCTTGCATAGTGTTCTTTATGTAACTCTTCATTCTGTATTAGCCTATTATGCTTGGGAAGGACTGGGACTAGCTTTATTGTTTACCTGGTTTTGTTTTCAGGTTTATTTTCACACACAGGCAGGTTTAGAGTCTCTGGTCCGATGGCCCATTGAGTGGTTGGCCAGAGCACCCCTTATCTTTTGTTTGCTAGCTTCCCTCCGACCTCTCTTTGTTTGTTTGATCCAGGTTTAGTTCCTTTGTTAGTGAAAAATAAATACTTTTTTTCATTTAACCCTGTTGTCGTGTTGTGTTAGTGGCCTCTGAGGTATTTGATTTTGGCGGCCGTAACATAATTATGGGGGCTTGTCCAAAGTTTTAGGTAAACCCTAGATGTTTTGAGTACTTTGATAGGCTTCTTGTGGCAGGGGTAGTCAGTTTGTGTAATCATTTTTTCTGCTTTGTGGTTCTAGTAACCTGTTGTTTTGGCTATTGTGGTAGCATTTGTGGTAAGGAAAAATGGAATTTAAAGTGGAAGAGTTTGTTGATGCTCCTAGCCTAGAGATGTTTGATCAATGTACTAAGGAAAATTTAGTGATGCTTGCAGAAAGCTATGGCGTTTCTATTAATAGACAAGCAAGAAAACAGTTAATTAAGATGTTGTTAAGGACTGCTTTGGTTGACAAAGGGTGTTGCCTAGTAATCCTGAAAGCCATACATCTCCTATACAGCCAGGTCAGAACATGGAGGACATCATTAAACTGAAGGAGATGAAGCTTGAGTCACAGAAAATGGCCTTAAGAAAGGATGAGCTCATGCATGCTCTTGAAATGAAACGGCTTGTAGTCGCTGGAATTTAGAGGTTTGAGGGGGGATCTCATAGGGACTTACAAAATTCTTAAGGGGTTGGACAGGCTAGATGCAGGAAGATGTTTCCCGATGTTGGGGAAGTCCAGGACAAGGGGTCACTGTTTAAGGATAAGGGGGAAGTCTTTTAGGACCGAGATGAGAAAATCATTTTTCACACAGAGTGGTGAATCTGTGGAATTCTCTGCCACAGAAGGTAGCTGAGGCCAGTTTGTTGGCTATATTTAAGAGGGAGTTAGATGTGGCCCTTGTGGCTAAAGGGATCAGGGGGTATGGAGAGAAGGCAGGTATAGGATACTGAGTTGGATGATCAGCCATGATCATATTGAATGGTGGTGCAGGCTCGAAGGGCCGAATGGCCTACTCCTGCACCTATTTTCTATGTTTCTATGTTTCTGTTTCAATGTAAAATGGCCTTAAAAAAGGATGCTCAGGCTGTTGAAATGAAACGGCTTGAGCTGCGGGAGAAAGAAATAGATAATCCCCGGTTCTCTCTTAGAGAGCAGGAGTTTGATGTGAGCAGAAATATTTGTTTGGTTCCACCGTTCAGTGAAAAAGATGTTGATAAATATTTTACTGTTTGAGCATGTGGCAATACCACTGGAATGGCTAAGGACGTGTGGACATTGCTGTTGCAATGCGTCCTTGTTGGTAAAGCGTGTGAGGTATATTCATCATTGTCTATAGACAATAGCCTTGATTATGAAATTGTAAAAACTGCCGTCCTCAGAGCGTATGAGTTGGTTCCTGAAGCGTACCATCAAAAATCCGGTGTTTCAGAAAATATGATAACCAAACATATGTGGAATTTGTTCGCGAAAAGGAGGCTCTGTTTGAATGCTGGTGTGCTTCTCAGGGGGTAACAGATTTTGACCAGTTAAATTCCTTGATGATAATGGAGGGTTTTAAAAACTGTCTTCCTGAAAGAGTGACAACATATCTTAATGAGCAGAACGTCTCAGACGTGTCTAAGGCCGCTGTATTGGCGGATGAATATGTGCTCACTCATAAGGTCATTTTTGGGGAATGATCCTCTGGAGACCAGTTGATCGTGGTGGTAACAGTATAACAGCTTTTTCTGTGCCAGTTGATAGCAGCACTTCAATGAAGTGGGAAGTCAAACCTGATAAAACTGACAGTAATTTAGGGGCTAAGGACAGTCCAATGTGTTTCTACTGTAAGGAGAGAGGGCACATTTTGAAAACATGTCCCATTCTAAAAAAGAAAAAAGCGAAGCCGGTGGCTTTGGTCAAAACACAGAAGGCACATGAAATCCCTGTGGCACCTGAGACTGATGATTTGGTGGATTTTTCTCCTTTTGTCATGAGAGGTTTTGTGTCTATGGAGGATGGGGACAGTAAAGTACTGTGACAATCTTGCGTGATTCTGCAGCCTCTCAGTCCTTTATTTTGGAAGATGTGCTACCATTTTCAGCAGAATCATCTGTTGGGTCTAGTGTCCCAGTTGTAGGGTTTGGTATGGAGGGCATGGGAGTGCCATTGCATACTGTTAACCTTGAGTCTGAGCTGGTTTCGGGTTGAGTGGCTGTGGGGATACGGCCACGTTTTCCCATAAAGGGAGTGTTGTTGATTCTGGGTAAGGATTTGGCTGGGGGGAAAGTTTTGGTCACTCCTGAAGTGATGCCTGTTCTGATGTTGCAGTGTCCAGATAAACTTGCTGAGCAGCATCCAAACGTTTTTGCATCGTGTGCTGTCACTCGCGTTATGGCTTGAACCCAAGCTACGTTTGATGATGAATTTGACTTGAGTGAGAGTTTCCTTGTGGAGCAGGATGTTGGATCCTGTGTTGCGCATGGAGTGTCTGTATCACAAGTTTGTGAAATGTCTGAGACTGAACCGGTGTCGTTGTCACGTGACCATTTGGTTGCTGAGCAGAAATGTGATGCCGATTTGTCTGCCTTGATTGACAGCGTAGTGTCAGAGGTGCAAGTGGACTCCTTGTCAAAGGGATATTTTCTAAGGGATGACTTGCCAATGCATAAATGGTCTCCTTTGAATGCAACTGGTGACTGGAGTGTTGTTAAGCAGATTGTAGTACCACATAGATATCGGAATGAAATACTTACTTTGGCTCATGATAATCCTCTTGCTGGCCATTTAGGAGTTAATAAAACATACGACCATATATTACGACATTTCTTTTGGCCTGGGTTAAAGAGGGATGTAGTGCAGCGTTGCAAGTGTTGTCATGTATGCCAAGTAGCAGGTAAACCAAACCAAACTATCGTTCCTGCACCCTTGTATCCGATACCTGTAGTTGGTGAACCGTTTGAACGTATTATTATAGACTGTATGGATCCACTGCCTCGGACGAAAGCTGGCACCAAGTTTTTGTTAACCTTAATGTGTGCATCTACCCATTTTCCAGAGGTGATTCCATTACGGAAGATAACTGCTCCCACTATAGTGAAAGCTCTTACTAAGTTTTTTTCATTGTTTGGTCTACCTAGGGTGATACAAAGTGACCAGGGATCAAACTTTATGTCTAAAGTTTTTTATCATGTGCTGAAACAACTAGACATCAAACATTGTCATTCAAGCGCTTATCATCCTGAGAGCCAGGGCGCTCCCGAGCGTTTCCATCAGACATTAAAGTCTATGTTGCGTACGTACTGTCTGGAATTTGAGAAGGACTGGGATGATGGCGTTCATCTGGTGATGTTTTCAGTATGAGAGGTCGTGCAGGAATCTTTGGGTTTTAGTCCTGCTGACTTAGTTTTTGCCCATACAGTTCGTGGTCCTTTAAGAGTCCTAAAAGAAAAGTGGTTACAGGAAGAAACTAAACGAAATGTTTTGGAACACGTCAGTAACTTTAGATTTAGACTGCGGCGGGCATGTGAATTGGCTATGGAAAATCTTGAAACTGCCCAGACAAAAATGAAAGAATGGTTCAATAAGAACGCTAAGAGCAGGGACTTTTTGCCAGGTGACAAAGTTTTAGTCTTGTTGCAAATCCTGGGTCTAGTCTGCAGGCTCGTTATAGCGGCCCTTATTTGGTAGAAAAGAAAATGGGAGAGAGAGATTACCTAATTGCAACTCCTGATAGGAGGCGTAAAAATCAGCTTTGCCATGTAAACATGCTGAAACAATATCACGAGAAAAAGGCTGTGGGTTTTGAATCGGAGACACTGTGTCCCACACTATCATCCAAGCCTGTTTTGACTGCGATGGTGCTGTCCCCTGACACTGATACTGAAGTGGGTGAGGCACGTTTGTCTGTGGCTGTGACGCATGGTAAACTGTCCAATTCTGAGGAGTTGAAAACACTTCCATTGCGTTTGTCTCACTTGACTGAGAGTCATCGGAGAGATCTTATTGCTTTGGTTTAGTCAAATAAGTCACTGTTTTCTGATGTGCCATCTAAAACATCCATTCTAAAACATGACATTGACGTGGCTGATACTAAGCCAATTAAGCAACACCCATATCGTATCAATCCAGGCAAGGGCCGCCGTATAAAGAGTCAGGTTGACTATATGCTGCAGCATGGCATTGCCGAGCCTAGCTGTGGTTCATGGAGCTGTCCTTGTGTGTTGGCTACTAAGGCTAATGGTGATGACCGGTTCTGTACTGACTTTCGTAAGGTTAATAGCGTAACCAAAACCGATTGTTTTCCTCTCCCACGTATGGAGGATTGCGTGGATCGTGTCGATAGTGCCTCTTTTGTCACGAAATTGGACTTATTGAAGGGATAGTGGCAAGTCCCTCTAACTGAGCGTGCAAAAGAAATCTCTGCATTTGTTATACCTGATAATTTCCTTCAATATACTGTCATGGCTTTTGGTATGCGTAATGCGCCGGCAACTTTTCAACGGTTGGTAAACGTAGTGTTGTCTGGTCTGTCTTATTGTCAGGCACACCTTGATGATTTGGTTGTGTGCTCCAGGTCGTGGATCAACCACATCGACCACTTGACAGAGGTATTAAAACGACTCACTCAGGCAAACTTGACCATCAATCTTGGAAAATGTGAATTTGGCCAGGCCACGGTAACGTATCTTGGTAAAGTGGTGGGCCAGGGTCAGGTTCGCACTTCCAGGCAAAGATAGAGCATATTGTTGCGTTTCCAGCTCCTACCTCCAGGACTGAGCTCTGTCGTTATCTGGCAATGGTGGGGTACTATAGAGGTTTCTGTCCAAATTTCTCTGTGGTGGTTGCTCCTTTAACGGATCTGTCGTTTTTGAGTGGTCCGATGTGTGTCAAACTGTTTTTGAACAGACAAAGAGCCATCTTGTGCGCACACCCATGCTTGCAGCACCCGATTTTGAGTGCCCATTTAAATTAGCAGTTGATGCTAGTGACAGTGGAGTTGGTTGAGTTCTTCTCCAAGATGGCTCGGATGGGGTGGAACATCCAGTTTCATACTTTTCAAAATGTTGAATCGTTATCAGAAATGGTACTCTACCATCGAAAAAGAGACTCTGGCCATGTTCATGGCTCTAGATCATTTTGAGGTCTATGTTGGTGCCTCGAATGTTCCCCTCGTCGTATACACAGATCACAATCTGCTGGTGTTCTTGGATAGGATGAGAAATAAAAACCGACGGTTAATGAGCTGGAGTTTACAGTTGCAGGGCTACAATCTGGAAGTCAGGCATATCCATGGCAGGGTTAATGTCTTGGCTGACGCATTATCGCACCAGTGATGTCTCAGTTACTAAAATAGTTTCTGAAATTTGGTGGTGGTCTTTATTTTGTTTTCAGAAACATATTCAGTAACTTAGGGTGGGGGTGTTATGCGCTCCCTCTGCTGGTGTTAATTGTGTACTAACCTGTTTCTCTGATTCCCATCAGTACCTCCTCCTGCTTGGCTGCGCCTGTACCTGATTGGTCTCCTGGCCCAAGCTGCATAACGTGAGCCTGATGACAGAGACTCAGCTTAAAAAGACCATGTGATTGGAGCCTCTCTCCGTCTCTCTCGACTCCCTCATTCTGGTGTTTGGTTCAGTTTGTTTTGATTGCATAGAGTTCTTTATGTAACTCTTCATTCTGTATTAACTTATTTTGCTTGGGAAGGAATGGGACTAGCTTTATTGTTTATGTGGCTTGTTCTCAGGTTTATTTTCACACACAGGCAGGTTTAGAGTCTCTGGTCCGACGGCCCATTGAGTGGTTGGCCAGAGCACCCCTTATCTTTTGTTTGCTAGCTTCCCTCCGACCCCTCTTTGTTTGTTTGATCCAGCTTTAGTTCCTTTGTTAGTGAAAAATAAATAATTTTTCTATTTGACCCTGGTGTTTGTTATGTTATTGGCCTCTGAGGTATTTGATTTTGGCGGCCATAACAACCTCTATGTGCCAGTAATTGATAATGGAAACCGGAAAATGGTGTTGAGAGGAAAACATAAATCAGCCATGATTAAATGGCAGAGTAGACTGCTCCTATGTCTAATGGTCTTAAGGCTACCTATTTATATTAATCCCATATTTCAGGATGGCCTGTAGCTTTCTACACCCAGGTGACGAATGCACTTTAGGACACTTCTTAATATGTTGAACACAAGAAACCCAATCAGCTCAGTCTATCCAGTCTAGACACACATTTTTGATTATTGCTTGACTGTCAAAGATTGTTTGCCTCAACTACTCCTTGGGCAAGCAAGTTCTCACTTTCAACTATCATTAGGCTACTCCAGAGAAATCGCACAATTCAGTCAGAAATCGCACAATCCTAGGAGGCCATGTTGTGAATGGAGGTGACTGCGTTGATCTGGTCAGGTTGATTTCAGTATTCTGTGGTTTGGGACTCATGGCTGCTCTTGCATTTGCAACCATTGACCATCTTCCATTAATGCAGCTCATGACCACTGAGCCATTGACCCAGGCAAATCCCGATGAGGGCAGTTGATTGTGTTTGAGTGAGCTAAAATCCAAGGATCTCACAGTACGATCAGTGATAAGGAATTTTTACTCTGCAATAGATGTAACCCAAATATCCTCCCAGGCACAGGATAGATATTGGATCCCATTTCCCAGAAAGATTGTCAACACACTTTTTGTTTTTTTTTACACTGTGTCTTTCTTCCTCAGAATGCTTTGTGTTTCATAAGGACTCAATCATCTCTTTGATCACTTTTGATGGCAACATATCAATGAACATGGAGTGGCCATGTGCAGATGTCACCAGTTCCCCATCCTCTGGGTAAAGAAATGTAATGGAACAATAATGTAATTCTTTAGAAAAATGTCATGATTTTGTGAATTTACTCCAGAAGGCACACAGAGGCAATCATCACTGACAAGGATTCAGAATTATTTTCCTGAGATAAGGAATGAAATGTGAGAATTGTCATATCCAGTGAAAAAACAAAGTGGCAGTGTTCATTGTCAGGTTCACACAAAGAACGGCCATAATGGGGATTTGATCTCATAAATCTAGGAGAAAGGGCAAAGAAAACAAGATGATGAAGCAGAAAAAGGAATAATAAGGGTTAAGAAGAGTCAGAACAATGGCAGGAATCAGTAAAGCAATAAAGAATAGATCAAGGAGACTGAAAATAGCTAGGTTATAAAACTGGCAGAAGGAGGTTTGAGTTATATGTATGTAAATGCATTTTAATAATGTTGGTGAACCTGAACTGCAAAATATATTTTGAATCTTGGTTCAGAGTGTTCGGAATTGACTTGAAAAGATTTTAAATCAAACTAAGGCTATGAAAGAGGATATTCAATAGAAATCAATTTAACCGTAATGTGAATTTTAACCAGTTTGTAATAGTAAAAATTAGGAACAATGATCACAATATTTTTTTGTTTTTATGCCACAATCTATTCATTTATTTTGAAACCAGAAAGAAGTAACATTCAGTGTCTCCTTTTAGAAGTCTGAGAATTCTGAAAGTAATATGGCACCTGATACAGAGGATTATTAAATTAGCTGAATATTGAAAAAAAAATAGATCGGAGATTTGCATTTATCTGCCATTTCTCTGTCAGATGCTATCTAATAGACTGGGGGAAAATGACACAAGTAATGAAAGGATTTATTTCAAAACCCTTCTCCAGAATAGAAATAACTTCAATAACTTCTTAGGATCAACAGAATTAGGCGTACTTGTATCTTCAAAATATTGGATGAGGAAACAGTCTCTGTCATTTAAGGTAGACAAAAGTGCTGGATAAACTCAGCGGGTGCGGCTGCATCTAACTTTATACACTTCCCTCGCCTCATATTCTGTAGGATATTTGGCCGCCAGGTTTAAAATTAGCAATTGATGTAAACATCATTAAACATCTACATACCTTCATAGCTCTACCACTCAATATGTGTGGAAGAGATTGCAAACTTCACTCTTGAAAAAAAACTGGCTTTAAATTTAAAGATAAGCACAAAATGCTGGAGTAACTCAGTGGCTCAGGCAGCATCATGGAGAAAATTAATCAGTAATGATTCGAGTTGGGGCTTTTCTTCAGACATGCATCATCTCCATTACTTTCTATTCAATTTTTAATTTCCCTTAATATCTTAAAAAAAAAATCCTTAATCCTTTATTACAAAGAAGTTTGTGCAATGGTTTTTTTATTAATTAACCCTAAAGCTCTTATAATCATTTCGGTAAATATGATAGCTCGCTGCAAATATATAATTTCTAATGAGTAGGTTGCACAGTTATACAGTATGTTTCAGGTCCTCAAGACAGTCAAGCAAGAATCAAGGGATTTCTGTCCAAAGACACTGAAAAACTTGTTCATGCATATATCTTCAGTAGGTTAGATTATTGTAATATTATCTTTACAGGTCTCAGTAAAAAATCAATTAAACAATTGCAGCTTATCCAGAATGCCGCTGCCAGAGTGTTAACCAACACCAAGAAAATGGACCACATTACACCTGTCCTTAAATCTTTGCACTGGCTCCCTGTGTGTAAAAGGATAGATTTTAAAATTCTGTTACTGGCATACAAGGCTCTGAATGGTCTGGGTCCAAAATACATCTCTGACCTTGTTGTTTATGAGGCACCTAGACTCCTCAGGTCTTCGGGGACAGGTTTACTCCATGTTCCCAGGGTCAGAACAAAAAGGGCTGAAGCATCATTCAGTTTCTATGCTCCACACCTGTGGAACGGGCTCCCTGAACGCCTGAAGTGTGCACGGACTGTAACCACATTTAAGTCAGGCCTAAAGACACTGTTGTTTGATGTAGCTTTTTCATGACCCAATATGCGGGTAATTTTAATCTTCTAGTTTTAACCCTTTTATGTGCTTTTAAAATCACCTTAATATTTTAGTGATTTTGTTTTACTGTTCATGCAATTGGCTTATTGGCTATTCTGTTGTCCTGTTTTGTATTGTGGTTCTGCAATGTTTTTAAACTATGTTATTCTCTTGTTTCTTTTGTAAAGCACAATGAATTGCAGCTTGTATGAATGGTGCTATATAAATAAACTTGCCTTGCCTCTAGTTATGTCAACTAACTTTGCTCTTACCTTTTTGGCTCCCTTGATTATTTTGTGGCATTGCATAGTATTTTAATATTCTCAGGACATAGACACGAAACCTCCATTATTTCTACCTTCTGACAAAATTGAAAGCAGTTAAATTTTTTTTAGGTCAACATTATTGAACACAAATTTACCTGTTTTGAAATATATGTGCCAAAGCTTTGTCACATATATTTCAAAACAGGTAAATTTGTGTTCAATAATGTTGACCTAAAAAAAATTTAATGTACTACTATCTATTCTAGTTTTGTTAGATTAAAATGTCATTGTTATACTCTGTTTGGAACAATATCCCATCAATTTAGTTGTTAATAAACACTGTGAATATAATTACAGTATTTACAGACCCAACACACTTGGTGACACATCAGCGGTCACATCCAGCCAATAGAAACCATCTCTTCACTCCTTTCACACAGACAAGATCAAGTCACATTAGTGATTGCTTTCAATTCAATGAGCTTTACTTTACCTCGAAAGTTTCATAGGAAGATATTTATCAACGTTTTTTCATAATCATTTATTGTAACTTCTTCTGTTTATCAATGCACCTCACATATAGTCAGGATGGTTCTATTTTCTTTACAGTTTGTTTTTCTAAAGGGCCTGTCCCACTTAGGTGATTTTTTAGGCAAGTACAGGAGACTCTACGCTCGCCATATGGTCGCCACATGTTTGCTGGTGGTCTCCTTCATGGTTGCGAGGAGTTTCCGTATTCTGGGAACTAGTTGCGGCCTCAGTATGGTCGCTGCAAATATTTCAACGTTGAAACATTTTCTGCAACCAAAAATTGGTCGCCATGGAGAAAATCGATAATCCTGTAGTCGTAAGTGCAGTTGTAGTGGGTTTGACATGTAGTTGTAGGTAGCCGAGGTAGTCGTACCTAGTTTTAGTTAATCACCTTTGCTGACCGGGCATTTTCATTGGCTCATTGGGGAAAGAAAATGTAAGCACGAGTTTTCAGAACCAAGGATAACTGACCAGTAATGTTAAATGCCCGCAAAATTTCACAGCTGTGTATCTCTGGCTTATAAAATGATGTTGGGCTTCTTAAAAGTGTCTACACTCCTTCGCTCACCTTCTCCCCCCCCCCGCTCCCCCTTCTCCCACCTTCTCCCCTCCTCTTTTAAAAGACTTGCCGTACACTGTGCTAGCCGTCTTAACTTTCTTGTTCATCGTGGTGCATGTCGGTATCACCTTCGCTTTGTACCATGTGAATTTCAGGCAGTGTTCCCCCACTTTCCCTGGCCCCCGCCTTTGCGATGTGTTTGTGTGTGTGTTCCACCCTGACAGTTACCATTCCAGTTCCCGGTTTTTCAGGCGAGTGGCACGAACTTGACAGTCGGCAGCAATCCGCTGAAAAATTGCCTAAGTGGGACAGGCCCTTTAAAACATTTATATTGTCTCTTGATGACATTGTTGCCTGTGGCTCGACAACAAGAATTCATACCTCTTTGTAGTACAAATTGACTCTTAATAACTGCATTATTTTTGAACAACCCTCATGAAAATTCACTCAATTTATCCATGAATGGATTTTGCCAGTTTATTGTGAATAGTCTTTACTTCAATCTGCTGAGGTTAATCTCACCTGAATCTGAAATATAAGTACTGTCCATATCTCTTGTTCCCCTTCCCCCTGACTCTGGGTCTAAAGAAGGGCCTTGACCTGAAATGTTACCTATTCCTTTTCTCCAGTGATGTCTCACTCGCTGAATTACTCCAGCTTTTTGCATTTGTTTTCGGTTTAAACCAACATTCGCAGATCTTTCCTACACAGCTTTTTGTATCTGTCTAAATTTTCAAAACTGTGTTATGTTACTCTTTTCCGAGTTGAATTTATTCTTATAATTGCAATTAGATTTGTGGCAGTGTGAACTGTAACTGGGTGGCAGTGTGAACTGTGAAGAGGATGTTAGGATGTTGCAGGGGGACCTGGACAGGTTGAGTGAGTGGGCAGATGCATGGCAGATGCAGTATAATATAGATAAATGTGAGGTCATCCACTTTGGCGGCAAAAACAAGGGGGCAGATTATCATCTCAATAGGGTTAGGTTAGGTAAGGGGGAGGTGCAGTGAGACCTGGGTGTCCTTGTACACCAGTCACTGAAAGTTGGCACGCAGGTACAGCAGGTAGTGAAGAAAGCTAATGGACTGTTGGCCTTCATAACAAGAAGCTTTCAGTACAGGTATTTTTTATACCAAAAATAGATAAGGACCTGGATGATCCTGGTTCATATACAGCTATAGCTCTCCTAAATACTGATCAATAAATATTAACTAAAATCTTAGCACAAAGATTAACCACAGTGATTAATAAATTAATACACTCGGACCAAACAGTATTTATACCAAAGCGCTACTCTTCATATAAC
The DNA here is from genome assembly GCA_963514005.1 of Raja brachyura. The sequence goes on along the minus strand of OY740784.1, from coordinate 97,447,888 downwards.
CTGAGACGATTATTCAATATTATATACTCAAAGAGAAGTACTAACAAAGATCTAGCAATTATTTCGCTAAATGCTGAGAAAGCATTCGACCAGGTGTAATGGCCCTATTTATTTTCGGATATGAAAATTTTTCAATTGGGCGAGAAGTTTAGTACATGGGTAAAACTTTTATATACTAACCCAACAGCTAGAATATCAACAAGTCAAATGTTATTAGCTAAATTTAATTTATCTAGATGCTGTAGACAAGGATGTCCGTTATCCCCGCTATTATTCGCACTCGCAATAGAACCATTAGCAGAAATTGTGAGGTCCCATCCTGAATTATATGGGTATAACACTAAAGATACTGAGAATAAAATGTCCTTATATGCAGACGATATATTAATTTACATTACAAAACCTGAAGTTAGTATCCCAAACTTATTAAATTTAATAACTCAATATGGCTCGTTTTCAGGATACAGAATTAATTCAAATAAAAGTGAAAACATGCCAATAATGGAAAGTAACCCACATATATTACAACAATTTACTTTTAAAATAGTAGATGAAAACTGTAAATATCTTGGATTTTACGTAACAAAGACATATAGTTCTTTAATTAAATTTAACTTTACACCTTCATTGAACAAATTACATAGGTAATGTTTTCCAATATAAAATATTCTTATCTCAATGTTTGGTAGAATTAATGCGATTAAAATGACTTTTCCCCTGCAATTATTGTACCTCTTTCAATTGATCCCGATATATCTGCCAAAAACTTTTTTTTTTTTTTTTTTTAAAGGTTGACTCTATACTCACCAATTTTATCTGGGATTATAAGAACCACAGAATAAATAAAAAGCACTTGTGTAAATCAAAAATAAATGGAGGTTTAGCCCTACCAAATGTTATGCTCTATTTTTGGGCAGTTAACATTAAAAATATGAATTTTTGGTTGGAAGAACTGGACCAACAACCAGATTGGTTAAAAATGGAAAAGGAAGACTGTTTACCTTTTGAAATTGGGTCGATCTTATTTGCTATTACTAAATAAAGCAAAAAAACCTATAGTGAAAACCCCATAATATATAGTGGAATACGCATTTGGACACAAATAAAAAAAAGACACTAAAATTGGATAATTTACCACTACCTCGTCCCATTGTAAACAATCCTACATTTAAACCCTCAATGATGGATAAAGGTTTTTTACAATGGAAAAATCATGGAATTACAAAGATGGGTCATCTCTACAGGAAAGGTACATTCCTCTCATTTCAGGAACTGCAACAAATTTATGGGCTTCACTCAAATGACTACTTTAGATACCTACAACTTAGAGACTATGCTAAATCAAATACACAGGACTATAGAAAGACATAAATTCTTGATGAATGTTTGAATAAACACCATAACACAGAAAAATTGATATCTTATATTTATAATATCCTATTAGACAATGATGCACCCATGACGGAAATATATAGGCAATCATGGGAAAATGAACTAGGCCAACCAATAAGGCCAGAAATATGGGACGAAAGCTTACAACATATACATCACAGTTCGTTAAATGCTGGACACTCTTTAATACAATTTAAAGTATTACATAGATTGCACTATTCAAAAACAAAATTAAATAGAATTTTCCCAAGCACATCTCCTATTTGTGAAAAACATCAGCACTCAGAGGCTAACTTAACGCACACATTTGTAAGTTCTATAAAAATTAATAATTTTTGGACGGAAATTAAGATAATTTCGGAAGTGGTCAATATCCAATTGGACCCCGATTCAAAATTAATAATATTAGGAATACTAGAACAAAATCAAATATTTACAACAAGCCCAAGAAACTTTATCGATTATAGTTTAATAACTGGGAAAAAATTAATATTACAATTTTGGAAAGGCCCTATAACCCCCACAATTAAAATGCGGACTATGGAAATGTCGGAGACCCTACATTTGGAAAGATTACGATTTGTCTTAATGGACAAACAAGAACTATTTACTAGATTATGGTCTCCATTCATTGAATATTTGAAGGGGCAATCCGGTTCGGCATGAAAATCTGACTGAAACCCGAATCAAGGATTAGATAAAGAATTACATTTTATAATCCACGGACATATCTCTAATGATGTATAATTAGCTGATTATTCCATTCTCTTTTAATTTTTTGGTTTCTTTTCTCTCCCTCTCTTTTATTTTCTATCTATATAAAAATTAAAAAAATATATAGAACTACAATCATTACACAAGTGATAATACAAACAAAATTAATAATGTATGACTACAACAAACAAAATGTTTTTTATTATGTATTTACTTCTAATAAAAAATTATTTAAAAAAAAAAGAATTTCAGTACAGGAGTAAAGAGGTTCTTCTGCAGTTGTATAGGGCTCTGGTGAGACCACCTCTGGAGTATTGTGTACAGTTTTGGTCTCCTAATTTGAGGAAGGACATCCTTGTGATTGAGGCAGTGTAGCGTAGGTTCACGAGATTGATCCCTGGGATGGTGGGACTGTCATATAAGGAAAGATTGAAAAGACTAGGCTTGTATTCACTGGAGTTTAGAAAGATGAGGGGAATCTTATAGAAACATATAAAAATTATAAAATGACAAGCTAGATGCAGGAAACATGTTCCCAATGTTGGGTGAGTCCAGAACCAGGGGTCACAGTCTTAGAATAAAGGGGAGGTCATTTATGACTGAGCTGAGAAAAAACTGTTTTACCCAGAGAGTTGTGATTTTATGGAATTCACTGCCACAGAGGGCAGTGGAGGCCAAATCACTGGATGGATTTAAGAGAGAGTTGGATATAGCTCTAGGGGCTAGTGGAGTCAAGGGATATGGGGAGAAGGCAGGCACGGGTTATTGATAGCGGACGATCAGCCATGATCATATTGAATGGTGGTGCTGGCTTGAAGGGCCGAATGGCCTCCTCCTGCACCTATTTTCTATGTTTCTATGTAGATTAATATTCTCACACTGTAAACTGCCATTGTTCTTCACTGCAGTCCTTTAGTAAATGTCGCTCATACCTGTCCATTTAACACACTTTCAATCACTGCTAATGGGGTGTCATTGACTCTTCGTGACAAAATAGCCTACTTATCATTTTGGGCTCATCCCTGGATTGATGAGATAAGATGTGATGAGCCAACCTTTTGAACTGGTTTTACATTAATGGAACTGGATGATGCGGTCTGGTGAAAGCACATCCACGGTGCTGTTTTGGAGGGTGGGCCAAGATTTGAAATAAAATGAATGAAATTAAATGAATGAAATGAAATGCCTTTATTTGTCATTGTAAGCACTGCATACAATGAAATTGTTGTTGCCACTCCATCGTGTATAATATACAAACATAAAAACACAGGACACGATTTAAAAACAATTTTAAAAACTAGGTATTAAGATAAGTAAGTAATCAGTATTGTACATGGTGATAGTTAAAGTTCAAGGTGGGTAGCAGCATGGAAGAATGCATCATGAATAACACTCAGTGTTTTTTCATATTGAGTGTGAAGATTGCTTTGGGGAAGAAACTGTCTCTGAGTCTGGAGGTGTGTGTTTTGGCTGACCTGAAACACCTGCCAGAGGGCAACAGTTCAAAAAGTGGTGACCTGGGTATGTGGAGTCTTTAGTGATTTTCGTGGCTCTGCTGAGGTAGTGTGAGGTGGCAATATCCTCCAGAGAGGGCAGTGGGCAACCGGTGATTTTCTCTGCTGTTTTTACCACTCTCTGGAGCACTTTATCTGCAGCAGAGCAGCCTGCACACCACACTGACATGCAATATGTCAGTAGACTCTTAATGGTCATCAGGTAGAAGGCCGCCAGCAGCTTCTTCTTGGTGTTGTGCCTCCTGAGCACTCTCAGGAAGTGGAGTCTCTGTTGTGCTCTCTTGACGGTTGCAGTGGTGTTGGTGCAGTGCACCATTGGTGTGGGACTGCGTTCTATTTGAAGATCCTGATGGTGTGCAACTTGAGGATACAGGTGGTGGCATTCACAAATGCCAATTCCCCTCGACCCTTTTGGTGGCAGAATCATGGGCAAGACTAAGTGAGCAACTGCAGAGCATTTTGCAAATAATGCTGACTGTAGTCCTTGCGCACTGATTAATTGGAATTCTCGGTTCTGGATAGTTATCAAGCTTCTTCAGAGTTTTTGACACTGCAATCATCCAGCCAGGTGACCTGTAAATAGTGAAAAAGCCTTGGAATGTGAGGTAAAGGAATCCTACCCTTGTCTGCACTACTCTATATTACTAAAAGTCTGATCTTGACCGCTTTTGGCTCACTGTGGTGTGATTTCTGAGAGAACGCTGCCACATACAGCCGTCATTTTTAGCCAGCTCACTCAGAGTCCCCCTCCGCCTTCCTAGGCCAGAGGAGTTTTCCCATTGATGAACAACCAGAGAGATATTAATGTTTTTTTATTTAAATCACCATTCTCTCTGCTGCCCCTACTGGAGGGAGGGGGAGGGACTATGAAACAAGGAAGGAGTGTGCCTCATTCAGTCTCTGCAAGATAGAGGAAGCCAGAGGGTCACATCTCTCTGAATAGTACTGAACACATGTCTACTCAACTGTGAGGCCCTTAATGTGGTTCGAAAAATGCTTGCAAAAAGTGTCTCTATTGGTTCCGAAAAGCTTGCAAAAAGTGTCTCTATTGGTTCTAAAATGCTTGCAAAAAGTGTCTATTGTTTCTAAAATGCTTGCAGAAAGTGCCTATTGGTTCTAAAATGCTTGCAGCAAATGTCTATTGATTCTAAAATGCATGCAGATACTGTCTCTATTGGTTTTAAAATTCTTCTAAAAAGTGTCTCTATTGGTTCTAAAATGCATGCAAAAAGTGTGTCTCTATTGGTTCTAAAATGCTTGTAAATAGTCTCTATTGGTTCTAAAATGCTTGCAGAAAGTGTCTATTGGTTCTAAAATGCTTGCAGAAATAGTGTCTATTGGTTTAAAATGCTTGCAAAAAGTGTCTATTGGTTCTAAAATGCTTGCAAAAAGTGTCTCTATTGGTTCTAAAATGCTTTCAAAAAGTGTCTCTATTGGTTCTAAAATGCTTGCAAAATGTGTGTCTATTGGTTCTAAAATGCTGCCTGGCCAGAGTGACTGAGCTGCCTGGCCAGAGTGACAGAGCTGCCAGCCCAAGAATCCATTCAGCCCACAATATCCATACTAGCCCTCTGGAAACCAGTCCCTTTGATCCACAACACACATACTAGCGTACCAGAAAGCACCCCCCCCCCACCACCACTGACCAGCAGTATTGGAATTGGTGGAATATTGCATCAGGGGAACCAGCCCTCCCGTGTGAAGCTGGCACCCAATGGGTCCCACTCAGTCTAGTAGCTTTCATTCATTGTTCTTTCATTCATTGTTCTTTATCTCTCCACACCATTGTCTATATCTCGTTTCCCTGATCACTGACCAGTCTGAAAAAGGGTCTTGACCCGAAACGTCGCCTATCTCCTTCGCTCCTTAGATGCTGCTGCACCCGCTGAGTTTCTCCAGCTTTTTGTGTAACCCTCAATTCTCCAGCATCTGCAGTTCCTTCTTTAACATATATAAAGTGACGATTGACAAGTTCTTGATTAGTAATAATTTAGTGATAATCTTTCAAAACTCTTTAGATTCTGGAGTAGTTCCTAGGGATTGGCGGGTAGCAAACGTAACCCTTCTTTTTAAGAAGGGGGGGAGAGAGAAAACGGGGAATTACAGACCAGTCAGTCTAACATCGGTAGTGGGAAAACTGCTAGTCAGTTATTAAAGATGGGATAGCAGCACATTTGGAAAGTGGTGAAATCATTGGACAAAGTCAGCATTGATTTATGAAAGGTAAATCATGTCTGACGAATCTTGTGGAATTTTTCGAGGATGTAACTAGTAGCGTGGATAGGGGAGAACCAGTGGATGTAGTGTATCTGGACTTCCAGAAGGCTTTCGACAAGGTCCCACATAAGAGATTAGTATATAAACTTAAAGCATACGGCATTGGGGGTTCAGTATTGATGTGGATAGAGAACTGGCTGGCAAACAGGAAGCAAAGAGTAGGAGTAAACGGGTCGTTTTCACAATGGCAGGCAGTGACTAGTGGGGTACCGCAAGGCTCAGTGCTGGGACCCCAGCTATTTACAATATACATAAATGATCTGGATGAGGGAATTGAAGGCAATATCTCCAAGTTTGCGGATGACACTAAGCTGCGGGGCAGTGTTAGCTGTGAGGAGGATGATAGGAGACTGCAAGGTGACTTGGATAGGCTGGGTGAGTGGGCAAATGTTTGGCAGATGCAGTATAATGTGGATAAATGTGAGGTTATCCACTTTGGTGGCAAAAATAGGAAAACAGACTATTATCTAAATGGAGGCAGATTAGGAAAATGGGAGATGCAGCGCGACCTGGGTGTCATGGTACACCAGTCATTGAAAGTAGGCATGCAGGTACAGCAGGCAGTGAAGAAAGCGAATGGTATGTTAGCTTTCATAGCAAAAGGATTTGAGTATAGGAGCAGGGAGGTTCTACTTCAGTTGTATAGGGTCTTGGTGAGGCCAACACCTGGAGTATTGCGTACAGTTCTGGTCTCCAAATCTGAGGAAGGACATTATTGCCATAGAGGGAGTGCAGAGAAGGTTCACCAGACTGATTCCTGGGATGTCAGGACTGTCTTATGAACAAAGACTGCATAGACTTGGTTTATACTCTCTAGAATTTAGGAGATTGAGAGGGAATCTTATAGAAACCTACAAAATTCTTAAGGGGTTGGACAGGCTAGATGCAGGAATATTGTTCCCGATGTTGGGGAGGTCCAGGACAAGGGGTCACAGCTTAAGGATAAGGGGGAAATCCTTTAGGATCGAGATGAGAAGGAATTTTTTCACACAGAGAGTGGTGGGTCTCTGGAACTCTCTGCCACAGAGGGTAGTTGAGGCCAGTTCATTGGCTATATTTAAGAGAGAGTGAGATGTAGCCCTTGTGGCTAAGGGGATCAGAGGGTATGAAGAGAAGGCAGGTACGGGATACTGAGTTGGATGATCAGCCATGATCATATTGAATGGCGGTGCAGGCTCGAAGGGCTGAATGGCCTACTCCTGCACCTAATTTCTATGTTTCTATGTAAGGATGTCAAAGGTTATGGGGAGAAGGCAGGAGGATGGAGTTGGGAGAGAAAGCTATGATTGAATGGTGGAGTGGAATTGATAGGCTGGATGGTCTAATTCTGCTCCTGTGACATAAACAAATGAAATATTCCTTATCAGCCAATGCATGAATGCTGTTGAGATGTTCAAACATGCAGGCATGGGCTGCTAGATTTGATCAGGTGGTAATGAGATGAGGATCAGTAAACAACCCCACTTGTTGATTGCTTGTAGGAGGACAATTGCACAAGGAACAGGGCCAATTAAGAGCATTCTACAGGCTGTACACTTGGCCCAACTATCTTTAGCTGGTCAGTGACTTTGTCGTAAGGTCGGAGAGGGAATGCAGGCACATTATGTAGCTCCTTCCTAAAGTCTCAGTGAATGAAGTAATCCATGCATGCATGCAACAATACATAATAATGCTCAGGCATAGCCTCATAGTGAAAAGTAATATTCATGTCATTGCAAAGAACCAGAAAATGACCATCCACAACAAGAGACAATCCTTTAAAATTTACTGCATATCATCCTGGAATGTGCGTTGCCACAAACTCAGGTTGGTTATCACCCAATCTACAAGCCGCAGGTTCTGCTGGTAGAGCAGGTGCCTCACGCATGCCAGAGATCTGGGTTCAATCCTACCTCAAGTACTGTCTATGTGGAGTTTACATATTCTTCCTGTGACTGCATGAATTTCATTCCAGGTGTTCCGCATAATAAAACGATTACTTACGAAACATTAAATGAGAATTTACCAGTTTGAAGTTTGATCTTTATTTTATGAGGAGTTACGTTGGCGATTTCGTGAAGAAGCCCCGCCAGTCCGCATGCGCGTCAATCTTCAAAGCAGCGGTATGAAATCACAGGTAACAGTAATTGAAGTAACATAGTAAGATCAGCAACTTGAGAACTACCAGATGACCTCTGTGAGGGAGGGTTGGGAGTGGAGGGCATGAAATCACCAACTTCAAACTGGTAAGTTCTCATTTAATCTTACTATTTTACCTCGGAGTCCGTGAAGAGTTCAAGCTCTGTGATTTCATGTCACAGATTGAAATCCGGGCGTCTCACTGCATCGATTGACTGAGGATGAGTCAATAATCAACAATGCATTAACCATGACATTGATTCAAATTGACTCACCCACCTTGTTGAGTAGGACTGGTAGGGTGCGTGGAACATCTGCCCAGCTGTTATGCTGCCACTAGCTTCAGTGAACCGCTTACTGCCGAAGAGCGCCTGGGGTGCGTTCTGAAACGATGAACCTTTGCCTGCTGTTGGGCTTGATTGATCCAACAGCTTTTGCTTCATCCGCCAGGTTTTTCCTGTTGAATAGGCCTTACCTGAATAGAAGATTCGGCGGCTGGCTCTCATATCCCCGTTAGCGCTGTTCACTGCCGACACGCATGTGCTCCAGTATGTTCCACCGACATCTTTAGAATATTGGAGTCAGTTACATCTGACCTTTCACACTCCCCTTCGCAGAGAGGGCAATTCGTAGGCAGCCCTAAACATGTGCTGCCGTATGCCCCTGAGGATACCTGCGTTGATAGGCCCCCAATGGGCCTATACCAGGATGGAACATTCTGTTGGGATGGCAAACTTTGTTGTCAGGAATGGTACCTCTGACACGTGCCCTTCTTTCCTTGGGGTATGCTCCACAGCTATACCCTCAGACTCGGCGTCAGAATTACACTGACCCGGCATGCTCTCCTCCTCCACGAGGGAGACATGAAGCAGCCCTGTCCCAGGCGCTGCTGGCGCGGGCTCTCTCATAGGCCGGCGATGTGACAGATTTGGTATCAGCAGTACACTGACCCGTCATGGTCTCCCCCTCCAACAGGGAGACATTAAGCAGCCCTGTCCCAGGAACAGCTAGCACGGCCTTTCCGACAGGCCGGCGCTGTCACACATTAAGCAGCCTTGTCAACAGGTGCTGCTAGTGCGGGCTCTCCCATAGGCCGGCGCTGTGACAGATTTGGTATCAGCAGTACACTGACCCGTCATGGTCTCCCAGTATTTTCTTGTTCTCATTGTAATTCTCCAATCCCGTGAATATCCTTTGCACAAAATTATGCACTTCCGCATCACTCACATAGAGTCCCACTGTGTACAAACATCTGTGACAAATTTTTTCAGTTTATATTCTTTCATTTTCAGCATCAGGTTTGGCACAGGCATCCTGGGCTGAAAGGCGGGTTTCTGTGCTGTGTTCAAGACATTCATTTTGGAGTGTGGAGCTTCACCTGTGAAGGGTTAAAATGACTACAGCATCCCTGCAAATACACACTTATTACCAGAGTGGAACCCTTGCAGCCCGAGTCCAATAAGGTGGATCAATTTGTCAGTGATTTCACCCCATGCCTGGGGACCACGGTGTCTGTGAGCCGCTGACCGCACTGTCAGCGACTCTGGCGGTGATACCGCGTTCCTGCTTGATTTGCCCCTCCACGGGCATCACAGCAGGCTAGCTCATGTGACTCCGAAGTAAAATCTGGTTTCCCCCCACATCCCAAAGGTGTGAGGTTTGATAATTTAATTGGCCTCTGTAAAATTTCCTCTAGTACATAGGGAGTGGGTGTAAAAACTGGATGACATGGAACGAGTGTTAACAGGTGATTGATAGATGGAGCAGACTCGGTGGGCCGTAGGGCCAATTTTCATGCTGTTCTTTAAACTGAACATCAGGAGTGCTGTTGAAATATTGTCTACCTGCCTGAATGAGTGCAGCTCTGACACTTAAAACCTTGATGGTAATCATGACAAAGTATGCCACTTAATCGACATCCCTTCCAGCACCTTACTAATTCTTTCACTCCATCATCCAGCACTTTGGCTGCAATGTGAAATTCCTTACCTCAACTTAAAAATGCATCTCTATTCCTTTATTTCCATTGGGTCTAAATCCTGAAGTTCCCACCCCTCAATACTATGGGAGGACTTTCACAAAATGAACTGCAGTGGTGGTTAAGAAGGTGGCTTATCCACACCATGTCAAGGGCAATCAGAGCTGGGCAATTAACGCTGGATTTGCAAGCAACCATCACATCCCAAAATATGGATATCCATACTTATCTATCTATTACTAAAACTCTCATCTTGACCACTTCCGGTTTGCTTTCATTTTTTAAATTTGCACAAAAACAGTTCAAATTATTGGTATGATTTTTTCGCCACCTTACTCATCGTTCTTCTCTACTCCAACCCACCAAGTTTTGAATTATACAAAAGTTATGAAGGTTTAAAAAATCGTGGGATCAGCAGATTGGTCTTCTCGCCTGTCATTCACCATGAAGGTAACGCCCCTTCCAGCACCCGCTGGAGAATATAGTCCCAGAGGCGGGGCTGAGTAAATAAGTGCTGATTTAGTTTGCAAGACTGGAGTCGGGAAAGTCGCTGTGTGGTGTCAGGAAAGTCACGCTATGGTGTCGGGAAAATCGCTGTGTGGTGTCGGGAAAGTCACTGTGTGGTGCCGCGGCCGGTGACTGCTGAGTGCAGTCCCTCTCCCCCACTTCCCCCTATCCCCCCCACTCTCTTTCCCCCTCCCCGAACGCCACCCCACACCCCAGTAAGAGTGTCGAGAAAGCCATAAAGCTGTCCATAAAGCTGCGAGTGCCAGAAAGCCGCGAGTCCATGAGTGAGTGTCCAGAAAGCCGTGAGTCAATAGACAATAGGTGCAGGAGTAGGCCATTGGACCCTACGATCCAGCACCACTATTCAAAGTGATCATGGCTGATCAACCCCAATCAGTACCTCCTGCCTTCTCCGCATATCCCCTGACTCCACTATTTTTAAGAGCCCTATCCAGCTCTCTCCTGAAAGCATCAAGAGAACCTGCCTCCACCGACCCCCGAGGCAGAGAATTCCACAGACAGTCTGTGAGTGTATTTTCAGTCAGGGTTGCTATAGAGATTATTTCTCCTCTGCACTATTGCTTTCTCTTATTATTATAAATTGTTTGCCATCCATCTCCATGGCTAAACCATTGTCATTATTTCGAAAATAAATCGACTTTTGCAGTCGAGTCTAACTGGTAGATTGAGTTTTGCTTATGTTGAAAACCCACCAATGGGTTAATTTTTTCAGACCATGGTTTTCTCTCTTCTGTCTTTGTTTAGTTTAGAGATACAGTGTGGAAACAGGCCCCTCGACCCACCAAGTCCGCACTAACCAGCAATCCCAATAGTAGTAGGCCCCCCTCGGTCATGACTGACCAATGGTGATGCATCCTAGTTTGCAGGTGATGTATGGTCGGATGCAAGCCTGGGTGATGTCAGATGGAGCCCATGCAGCATGTCCCCCCTCTCCACATTGCTGATCGATCCAAAGAAGCAGCAGGGCCATTACCGTTTGGCACCAGCGCTGTCACAGGAGCTGCCAAAGCGAGGTTGTAGACAACGACGAACTGCCTTAGGGCTTCGACTCCGGATTTTCTTGAGGTTTACTCCAGGAGCCTTTTCCATGACTGGATATGGTCACAAGGCAGTGGAGGTCTTAAATCAGAGTTTTCCCTTTCCTAGATGGACTGCCTTCCCAGGCTGACGAGCCCCATCTGCCCGAGACTCATGTGGGCGGGATTGTCTACCTTCCCGTGCAGGTCTATAGAACCTGCCCACTGCCCACCCAGTATGCCAAAACTATCCTACACATGCTTGGGACAATTTACAATTTTTACCAAAGCCAAATTAGCCTACAGATCTGTACATCTTTGGAGAGAGGAAGAAAACCAGAGCAACCAGGGAAAACCCATTCAGTTACAGGGATGTACAAACTCAGTACAGACAGAACCTGTAGTCTCGATCAAACCCGCGTCTCTGGCACTGTAAGCAGCAACTCCACCGCCGTGCCATCACACTGCCCTAACTCTTGGAGTTCAGATGTCCATGTAAAGAAGGAAATCAGCAGATCATTAAACTTCCTGGCAAGCTCTGCATGGTCTCTCAAAAATGCACCCTGGTGAATAAGGACACCAGTGTAGTGGTCTGGCAGTAAGTATTGGTGCTGCGCAACCTAATTGCCAGATTGAAACCTCACTTCCAATGCTACTGTAAGTAGAGTTTGTTCACTGTCCCTTTCACTGCATTTGTTTCCTCTGAGTGTTCGGGTTTACCCACTCATCCCAGAATTACTGGTAGGCAAAATGGTTACTGTATATTATCCCGTGCAGGTGAGTGGCAGACAAATGAGGAGGGAGATGATGGGCATGTGAGAGAAAATAGGTTACAGGCATATTTTTTCTAATTGAAACGCTTTAGTTATGCATCTTGAAAAATAATTAAATATGATTTAGCAAATTTAACAAGATCAAATAAAATCTATCTATCTATGGCATTGTGATAAACAATTCCTGCTGTTGATTTCTATGTGGGTGTTTTACTGGTGGGAGATTTCATCTGCCTTAAGTGTATCAGGCAGATTTTTCAGTTTAGAAACTGGGAATATAAGAAAGTGTGCCAAAGTCATCTCAGTAGCATAAAACGATGCACCCCTTATGCTGGTCAGTCCAGAGTTTCCATCCAATTACATGTTCATAGTCATACAGCATGTAAACAGGCCCTTCAGCCCACCTTTTCCATGTTGACCAAGATGCACCTGTAGTGACAGATTTTTATTTTGTTTCACATATTTTTATATTGTTCCATATATTTTAATGTTGTTCCACATCTTCTGACTTGATATCTTTCCAAGCATATACCTTCTTCATGTATGCGTTAGCAATTCTCTGTTCATTACCAAAATGTTCTTTAAGCAACCTTCTTGCCTCTCGATAGCCATGGCCACCAGGCCTATTTAGACAACTTTCTACAAGCACCATTCCATGTCCGTTTGTGTAATGCACCAGAAATCGCAAGTGCTCTTTTTCATCAGCAGTTTTCATTTCTATTCCTTCATGAAACGCCATTATGAATTTGTTGTTTCGGTCTGACATCCTGTTGTTGAAGTGAAGCTTTGTCAGCCCACCACTGTTTCAGTGGGTGTTCAAAGCCACAAGACCTGGTAGTCCCTGGCTGTGGATTTAATCCAGCTGTGATCGCCAGCTCAGCAGCTCCTTCTTAGACTGAGGAACTCTTCCTCTGGGATACTTTCCAGCCACGTCTCGAACCTCGATGCTCCAGTATCTCTGCTGTACTTTTGGTAATTTGTGGCTAGTTCCAGATATTCTTTTTGTCTACTCAACTGCCCTCGTTCCTCAGCATCTCTCTTAAGACGCATTTCTTGTTCCTCAATCTCATGCATTGCCTCCATCGCTTTAACTTTTAACAATAGAGCAGCTATGTCTAGGTGAGTGGGCAAATGCATGGCAGATACAGTATAATGTGGATAAATGTGAGGTTATCCACTTTGGTGGCAAAAACAGGAGGGTAGACTATTATCTGAATGGTGGCAGATTAGGAAAAGGGGACATGCAACGAGACCTGGGTGTCATGGTACACCAGTCATTGAAAGTAGGCATGCAGGTGCAGCAGGCAGTGAAGAAAGCGAATGGTATGTTAGCATTCATAGCAAAAGGATTTGAGTATAGGAGCAGGGAGGTTCTACTGCAGTTGTACAGGGTTTTGGTGAGACCACATCTTGCGTACAGTTCTTATAGAAACGTACAAAATTCTTAAGGAGTTGGAGAGGCTAGATACAGGAAGATTGTTCCCAATGTTGGGGAGGTCCAGAACAAGGGGTCCAGTTTAAGGATAAGGAGGAATTCCTTTAGGACCGAGATGAGAAAAACACTCAGAGAGTGGTGAGTCTCTGGAATTCTCTGCCACAGAAGGTAGTTGAGGCCACTTCATTGGCTATATTTAAGAGGGAGTTAGATGTGGCCCTTGTGGGTAAAGAGATCGGGGGGGTATGGAGAGAAGGCAGGTATAGGATACCGAGTTGAATGATCAGCCATGATCCTATCGAATGGCGGTGCCAGCTCGAAGGGCCAACTGGCCTACTCCTGCACCTATTTTCAATGTTTCTATGTTTCTATGTCAGCTTCAGCTTGCACTTGAACTGATACCCTTGTGGATGAACTGGCTACAGAAGCAGATTTATGTCTTGATCTTTGTGTAGAGACGTTTCAGATACTATCTAGTGGTGTTATTTCTTGTTCAATTTTGACACCTTCTTGCATAGCATCTCCTGCTATAGCACACATAGTCCTTTGTTCAACTTCAGCTCACCATCTCTTCGCATCTTTCATAAAATCATCAAATAACTCCACCTTTTCTTTGAACCGCTGGATGTATCTTTTGAGTTCTTCCCGAGGCAGTTGTGAACTCACCAATGAGTTTTGCTTATCTCCAATCTCATGACCAATGCTGAATAATTGCTTAGATTAGATTGCACTGTCTTCACGTTCTCATCTGATTCCATTAGTTCCTTCTATTCAAATAACTGGACCATCTTCTTCCATAACATGTCTGTATCCTTCTGGGTTTCTTTCAGATAGGCTTCTTCTATCTTCTCGGTTACCTTAGTTTGCCTCTTCGGATATCTTGGCTTCTCTCCGCCACCATGTGTTTCTTCTGACTCACCTGCTCCATCTAGCTCCTTGGATTAAACAGGTCTTGGCAAACTGCCAAATCTACCAGGACCTCTTCAGTTTGCTTCTGTCATTATTGATAAACATTCTGATTAGTGTTCTATAAACACCCGATAAGAATCAAAAACAAAACTGGACTTTCAGAAAACATCCAATAATTTTGAAGTATAGAAGTGACTTCAGTTCGGAAAGAATGCATCTTATCTCGACTTCATAACATACAAAAACTAGCACCTGGATTCCAGTTTTACTCCCTTTTTGGCTCCCTTCCAAAACTTAGCAGAATGGCTTCTCATTACTAGACTCTTTAGCAGAGCCTGTAATTTTACTTTAAAATACGATGTTTGTCGAACTTTCACAGCATCTCGTTAAGAAGCTGTTCGAATTAAAGTGTTCCAGCTTTCAAATTTACAGCATAATATAGAAACATAGAAACATAGAAATTAGGTGCTCTTCCTTTAGTTTTGGTAAAGGAAGAACTTTGACAGTTGCAATTGGTTTATAGAAACATAGAAAATAGGTGCAGGAGTAGGCCATTCGGCCTTCGAGCCTGCACCGCCATTCAATATGATCATGGCTGATCATCCAACTCAGTATCCCGTACCTGCCTTCTCTCCATACCCTCTGATCCCCTTAGCCACAAGGGCCACATCTAACTCCCTCTTAAATATAGCATCTAACTCCCTCTTAAATATAGCCATCTAACTCCCTCTTAAATATAATTGCTGTTCTACTCATGCTTTCGATCAGTGAAGTTTTCAATCTTCAGATAAGTCGTGTGGCTTTGTCGATTAACCTATCAAACAGGTCAGCTCTAAATCAATGTTTGGCTGATATCTTTAAGAAGGAACTGCAGATGCTGAAAAATCAAAGGTAGACAAAAATGCTGGAGAAACTCAGCAGGTGAGGCAGCATCTATAGAGCGAAGGAAATAAGCAATGTTTTGGGTCGAGACTCTTCTTCAGACTGATGCGGGGGGGGGGAAGGGGGGGTCGGGAAGAAGAAAGGAAGAGGTGGACTGAGGGAGAGTGGGCTGAAGGAGAGCCGAGATGGGGAGGAGAAAGTAAGGACTACCTGAAATTAGAGAAGTCAATGTTCATATGGCTGGGGTGCAAACTGCCCAAGCAAAATATGAGGTGCTGCTCCTCCACTTTACGGTAGTCCTCACTGGCCGTGGAGGAGGCACAGAACAGAAAGGTCGGATTCGGAATGGGAGGGGGAGTTGAAGTGCTGAGCCACTGGGAGATCAGGTTGGTTATTGCGAACCAAGCGGAGGCGTTGGGCGAAGCAATCGGCAAGCCTACGCTTCATCTCACTAATGTAGAGCAGCTGGTATTTACAGCAGCGGATGCAATAGATGAGGTTGGAGGGGGTGCAGCTGAACCTCTGTCGCACCTGGAAAGACTGCTTGGGTCCTTGAATGAAGGGGGAGGTAAAGCGACAAGTGTAACATTTCCTGCAAGGGAAATTGCCTGGAGAGAGGGTGGTCAGTTGGGAAGGGACGAATTGGAGTTATGGAGGGAGTGGTCTCTGCGGAAAGCAGACAGAGAAGAAGATGGGAAGATGTGGCAAGTGGTGGGATCACGTTGGAGGTGGCGAAAATGACTCTGCCCTTGTTATGAGTGGAGTGATGGGGAGTGAGAGCAGAGTCACAGGGTATAGAAGAGACCCTGGTGGGAGCCTCATCTATAGTAGAAGAGGGGAACCCCCATTCCCTGAAGAATGAGGACATCTCCAATGGTGTGGAATACCCCATCTGGGGTGCAGATGCGGCGTAGATGGAGGAATTGGGAGTAGGGGATGGAATCCTTACAGGAAGCAGGGTGGGAAGAAGTGTAGTCCAGATATCCATGGGATTCATTGGGTTTATAGTCGATGTCGGTCAGTAGTCTATCACCTGCGATGGAGATAGTGAGGTCAAGAAATGGTAGGGCAATGTTGGAAATGTCCAGGTGTATTTGAGTGCCGGATGGAAGTTAGTAGTGAAATGGGTGAAGTCAGTGAGTTGTGTGTGGGTGCAGGAGGTAGCACCAATGCAATCATCAATGTAGCGGAGGTAGAGTTCGGGGATAGGGTCACCATATGCCTCAAACAAGGATTGTTCGACGTGCCCTACAAACTTCTTCCTCCATGTCCGATCAACTCATAGATATGTTGTAACAATGTTAACATGTGAAAATGCTTTTAGAGAGTGACAGGAATTTTAGCAATCATGTTCAATGTGATGGTTTGTTTAATTTCTGGATCATTAGCAGGTTTCAAATTTCACGTTTTGGCCATTCTCTGTCTGGCTTAAACAGAAACTCTGGTCCATTGATCCATCTCTTATTGCTTAAAAAGCAGTTTGCTGTCAGTCCTCTAGAAGCTTCATCCACAGGATTTTCTTTTGTGTTCATTTATTTCCATTGTGAAACATTAGTAACTCCCATTGCCCTTTCCATTGGCAAATTGTCTTTGTACAAATCCAAATCTCTGGTCTTCTTGGCTCTATCATCTGGTGGAATGCTTTCCAATACAACTGTTGCTGATCCACTTGGAATCATCCCTTATTGCAGAGGGAAGTCAGATGTTTTAACACTTGAATTGCTTTCTGCTCAGTAGACATGGATTTTACACAATCATCCACATAGAATTTATTCTTCAAAGTGGTTATTACTTTTTCTGGAAAGTGAACTTTATCGTCCTCTGCGGTCTTCTTTAAAGCAAAGTTTGCACAACTTGGTGATGACACTGCGTCAAAGAGGTACCTTCATCCGGTATTCGACAAGGTCTTGGTGTATATCGCCTTCGGGCCACCATAAGAATTGCAGGTAGTCAATGTGTTTTTCTGATACTTTGACTTGATGAAACATCGCTCTGATATCAGCCATCAAATCAATCGGTTCTTGTCTGAATTTAATGAGAACTCCAATGAGCGAGTTGGTAAGGTCTGGACCTGCAGTAGTTGACAGTTAAGTGATGCTCCTTTGAAGACTGCAGCAGTCAAAGACCATCCTCAAGGTCCCTTTCTTCGAGTGATACACCCCATGATGCGGAATGTACCAAAGCTCTCCTTCACTTAGATTCAGTTGGTTTGTTGGTACCATTTTGGCATAATCATTATTAATCATATCGTTTAGGAAGGACGTATGTTCCTCATGAAATTTCCTCTTCTTGCCAACCTTGCGTTTCAAATTCTGGGTGTGTTGCTCTGCCATATGACCATTATCAGCAGACTAACACTTTCTTGTTTGAAAGGTAAGTTCAGACCATAGTGTCCGCCTATCATCTTTACTGAGTAATTCATAATAGCCAAGAACTTTAACTCAACTCTGGACATTTCTTCAGATTCCTTATTGGTACTGGTCATGATTGAAATGCTTGATCAACAGCTTTTCTAATTTACCAGTAGTTATTTGTTTAACAGCAGCAGCAGGGTAGTTCTTCTGGTTCCCGCTTTCATTGTTCCTTCTCAAGGAGCCATAGATAACCCATCCTAATAAAGTTTTCACAGCAAACAGTCCATCACCTTTTCTCCTCACAAACTGTACAGGTTCCAATGCCTTCAAAGCATTCGTTCTGAGCTCACCTCCCCCATCCCTCACTACTTTCTACAGGGGCACCATAGAGAGTATTCTGACCAGCTGTATCTCTGTCTGGTTTGGGGACTGTAGAGCCTCCGACTGGAAGTCTGTGCAGAGAGTGGTGAGGACAGCGGAAAAAATCATCGAGACCTCTCTCCCCTCAATCGGGGATATTGCGACCAAACGTTGCGTGTCTAAGGCCAGCAGTATTATAAAAGACCCCACACATCTCCATCACGGTCTGTTCACTCTGCTGCCCTCGGGAAAAAGATATCGCAGCATAAGGAGCAGAACATCAAGGTTCTGCAACAGCTTCTTCCCACGAGCCATCAGACTCCTGAATGCCATGTAATGGGCTGCCACCATTGTCTATTTATCCTTTTATCCTTTTTATCCATGCCTATCCTTCTGTTAATTTATTGTGTTGCACAGGGAGCCAAATGCAACGAAATTTCATTTGGAACTGCATATATTAGCAACGTTACAAAATTTTGAGATTTAAAAAACCAAGTCTGCAATTTATCCCATCAGATAAAGCATAAAAAGAAGTTTAATTTGACACCTAATTTACTTTCATATCTTCAGTATTAAGAAAGTTATGGCCATTTTCATACTCAGAAATTAGCATCTTGCTCCCCATTGCCTTTCAATTGACTTAACTCAAAAGCTGTGATCTGGAAAAGTTAAAAGCCCATAACTTTCTTAAAAATTAAGAGAACTCAATGAAATTTTCAGTTATTATAGATTGAAGCATTCTGAAACAAATATGAAACAATCTTATTTGGATGACCTGAAATTAAAGCATATAGTTAGTTAGTTATCTAATTGTAGCTAATTACAAAATTCAATTAGTAGATCTAAACATCTATCCATTTCTTAAAAGATAAACTTTTTTTAAATTGCCTAAGTGTCCAAATAACATTCACACAATAATCCACAATATAACATAATTTTTAAATCTCATTTTCATGAATTTCTGGGCCAAAATGGAAGGAATTTAATGTTTGATTCCTGTAAATTAAAGGCCATTTAAATCAACTAGTGAGTGGGTTTTAGTGGAATGCGGTGAATTAGAACGTTGCGGTTAGCGGTGAAGTCGGGAGGAAAAATATTGTTTGTTCATAGAATTTTTGGGACCCCATTTCGCAACATAAAAATATTATTAAAGCCTCCTGAAAAACCAACTTTTAATATAAAAATAAACTATTTACCTATGCTTCTCCCCTACGCAAACTCCTTCCGGTTGTCGGTGCTCACGGCTTTTGAAGGTGATTTTTAAATTACTCTAGTTAATAAATAATTTAGAGTAATTTAAAAATACCTTAATTCATGAAATGTCGGAGTGATTTTTCTTCCGCAACCAAATCACCCGACATTCATCGATTTGTCCTGCCTGTGGAAAAACGGCACTTTAAGCCCGCCCCCTCTGAAAGGCACCAAAGTCGCGCACACGGGGAGCGGCAGAACTGCAGCGCTGCTCAAGGTAAGTTTTGCAACATACCTACATATATCAATGTATTTCTAAATGACAATAAAGTTTGACTTTTTGATAAGTAGGTCAACACCAGAATTTATTTCAGATATTTTGATATCCTTCAAGTAAGGCCATTGTCTCAAGTCCTCATGTCTGTGTATATTTTGATAACCAACAGGCATGGTCTCATGTGTAAACACTTCAGATATTGGTATAAAATTATCTTCATCCAGACTGGATTTCTCAGTACTTGTAATGTAATTTCTATAATGCACTCTTTATCTTCATTCATTGTACTTAATCAAATCTTAATCACTTCTCCTGTGATGTCCAGCCTTCTCATCAGGCTTTCTGTGCAAAAGGTAGCCAAACTTCCATGAACCAAAAATGCATATGTTTGCAACTTTGTATTTTTCTTACTATTCTATGCCTGTACTGGTAAGATAGATAAGATGCAGGCTTCTATCCCGGCCCCAATATGAGCAGTTACTTGAGGCGAGGTGACAGCATCACTAGTAACTGGCTTCCCCTTCTCTTCTAATTGCTCCGGCTCCTTCTCTTCTATTTGCTCTGGTGGCTTCTTTCCAGTGTGAAGAGCTTCAGGATGATTTTGTTTGCACTTATCACAAGTAATAAGACTCTCACAGTCTCTCACCATGTGTCCTTTTTTCAAACATCAAAAACAGATTCCCTTCTCTTTCAAGAATCCACCCTTTCTTTATATTCCTTCTTCTTGAATCTTCGACACCACCTTATGGTGTGACCAACTTCATCACATAACAAACAAAATCCTTTTTGTTTGATAGTAGGTACATCTCCTATCATTCCACCTGTTGTTTCCACAGGTATTATAGCAGTAGCAAAACTGTCTCCCTTAGGCCCTGCTCTTCCTTTAGTTTTGGTAAAGGAAGAACTTTGACAGTTGCAATTGGTTTATAGAAACATAGAAAATAGGTGCAGGAGTAGGCCATTCGGCCCTTCGAGCCTGCACCGCCATTCAATATGATCGTGGCTGATCATCCAACTCAGTATCCTGTACCTGCCTTTTCTCCATACCCCCTGATCCCTTTAGCCACAAGAGCCACATCTAACTCCCTCTTAAATATAGCTAATGAACTGGCCTCAACTACCTTATGCGGCATAGAATTCCAGAGGAATTCCATGAGGAAAAATGTTTTCCTCATCTTGGTCCTAAAGGAATTCCCCCTTATCCTTGGACTGTGACCTCTTGTTCTGGACCTCCCCAACATCGGGAACAATTTTCCTGCATCTAGCCCGTCCAACCCCTTAAGAATGTTGTAAGTTTCTACAAGATCCTCCTCAGTCTTCTAAATTCTAGCGAGTACAAGCCAAATCTATCCAGTCTTTCCTCATATGAAAGTCCTGACATCCCAGGAATCAGACTAGTGAACCTTCTCAGTACCCCCTCCATGGCAAGAATGTCTTTCCTCAGATTTTAAAACCAAACTGTACGCAATACTCCAGGTGCGGTCTCACCAAAACCCTGTACAACTGCAGTAGAACCTCCCTGCTCCTATACTCAAATCCTTTTGCTATGAATGCTAACATACCATTTGCTTTCTTCACTGCCTGCTGCACCTGCATGCCTACTTTCAATGATTGGTGGACCATGACACCCATCTCCCCTTTTCCTAATCTGCCACCATTCAGATAATAGTCTACCCTCCTATTTTTGCTACCAAAGTGGATAACCTCACATTTATCCACATTATAATGCATCTGCCATGCATTTGCCCACTCACCCAGCCTATCCAAGTCACCTTGCCACCTCCTAGCATCCTCCTCAAACCAAACACTACACCCCAGCTTAGTGTCATCCGCAAACTTGGAGATGTTGCATTCAATTCCCTCGTCCAAATCATTAATATATATTGTAAATAGCTGGGGTCCCAGCACTGAGCCTTGCGGTACCCCACTAGTCATTGCCTGCCATTCTGAAAAGGACCCGTTTACTCCTATCCTTTGCTTCCTGTCTGCCAGCCAGTTCTCTATCCACATCAATACTGAACCTCCAATACCATGTGCTTTAAGTTTGTATACTAATCTGTTATGTGGGTCCTTGTCAAAAGCCTTCTGAAAGTCGAGATATAACACATCCACTGGTTCTCCCTTATCCACTTTACTAGTTACATCCTCGAAAAATTTTATATGATTCGTCAGACATGATTTACCTTTCGTAAATCCATGCTGACTTTGTCCAATGATTTCACCACTTTCCAAATGTGCTGCTATCCCATTTTTAATAACTGACTCTAGCAGTTTCCCCACTACCGATGTTAGACTATCTGGTCTGTAATTCCCCGTTTTCTCTCTCCCTCCTTTTTTAAAAAGTGGGGTTACATTAGCTACCCTCCAATCCTCAGGAGCTACTCCTGAATCTAAGGAGTTTTGATCTTGAGTACTCCTGTGGCATGGATCTAACATGAAACGTACTACCCTTTCCAAGTATTCCACCAGGTCTGGTAACATGGCTACTAGATTCTTTGTTTCCATTATCTGGCCTGCTTTATCTCTCCACTTTTCTTTAAGTCATCCGGGCAGTTTTTGAATGATGGCTCTAGTATTACTAACAAGATTAATCTCCTCCGTGTGGCTGAGAATTTACATTGATCTGCAACACTCTCTAAGATATATTGCATAATCACTTAATGCATTCACATCTTCTGGCTTGATATCTTTCCAAGCATGGGCCTTCTCCATGTATGTGTTAGCACCCCTCTGTTCATTACCAATACTTTCTTTAAGTAACTTTCTAGCCTCTTGATAGCCTTGGCCATCAGGCTTATTTTGCCAACTTTCTACAAGTACCTTAGCACTTCTGCTTGTGTAATGCACCAGAAATCGTAAGCGCTCTTTTACATCAGTAATTTTCTACTACTTCATCTTATGCCTTATGAAAGCTTCATACTGCAAAGGATCACTATCATATGTAGGAATTTCTAATGGTGGTAGGGTGAAAGAGCGAATTTGTTGAGCTCTGTGCTTGCTGAATTTAGCCTGCCTATTCGCCAATGCAAAGAATCCATCCTGAGATCCTTGACTTGGCGCAAACGGACGATAGACAGGCCTCTGATATTCATACTGGCTTGTTCGCACCTGTGTATCAGGCTTTGGAAAAGTGTCCTTAGTTGTTGGTTTGTCCCGAGCCTCGACAGACACCCCATCAGTACTTTGCTTAGGTTTGGCACCCTGTTGCAGAGATGAAATCTTAATGGCCCACCACTTTTCCAATGGGTGTTCTCTGCCATGGAATCTGGTGGTCCTCAGTTGTGGAATTAATCCAACTGTCTCATTTTGGAACCATATTAAATCGATAATCTACTTCCATAGCTAGTTTCTCTCCATTTGGATTTATCTCAGGTAGGCAACTCGGGCCTTACCTGCTTCTTGTTCTGGATACATGAATTTTCTGGAGCTTTCGATTGACTCGTTAACTTGTTCCCATATCGAGTTTCCCTCGTTCTGGTATATCTCCAGGAAAGCTGCTTGTCCTTGGCTGAGGTTGACTTCTCTCATCTCATCTCTTTGCTTCACTTTGCCACCTTGTGGCTGTTCTGACTCACCTGCTCCATCTTGCTACATGAATTTAAACAGGTCTTGGCGGATTGCCAAATTGTTTAATTGGACAAACAGGGACTTCTTCAATTTACTTCAGTCTTATTTATAAACATTAAGCAGAATGTTTTGTAAACATCAGATAAGAAACTATAACATGCTGGACTTTCAGACAACATACAAAGTATTTTCGAAGTTAGTGATGTTTTCAGTTCCCAAAGAATGTGTCTTATCTCGACTTTAAAACAACTCAAGGACAAGCACCTGGATTTCTATCCAGGCTGAACTGACAAACAAGCTTCTTGGCTATTTTCCAAGCTTAGCAGAACTAGCTTATAATCACTTTTCAGAAGCCGTGCAAATTAAAGCCTTCCAGCTGCTGAATTCAGGATAGTATAATAGTCAATCTACTCACGATTCTGGGGTGAAGTTTTCAATCTTCAGATAACAATGGCTGAGATCTATTGTCTTCAGTTCCTCTTCTGGAACCGGTCTTCTGGCCTAATCTCTCCAGAGATCCAGCCCAATCTTCTGACTCTCTTCTTTGGGACTGATTCTACCACCTCCGTGGTGAGGTAGCTTTTGATATAGTGGCAGATTATTATATAGTTCAGGAGTTCGCTCCCTCTATCCACTCTGAGAAAAACATGAGTGAGGAGATAGTGTAATTTACGCATGGGAGCTCTCCACGAGACATTCAAGGCTTCTCGGAAGATAAATCTTCAAGACCCAGTGTCTTGATTAATAGTTTATTTATTGTCAAAGCAAAACAGTAAGATTTTCATCCAACTTCTTCTTTGACTCGTACGTTTTAACCTTAGTCAAA
The DNA here is from genome assembly GCA_963514005.1 of Raja brachyura. Next base: position 97,423,777 of record OY740784.1, on the reverse strand, counting down.
CTCCGTATGTCTCCGCATGGCTCCGCCTGTTGGAAGGTTCTGACCAATGGTCGAAAGATATTCCTTCTATCATGCCTCCTCCGAACTAAACTAAAATCCTAACAGTTTCTGCACAAGAATCCTGGCAGCAAATGCGTCTTTCACTGCGTAATGTCCCACCAACATAATTACAGGCAGACAAAATTTAAAGGCAAATGCCATAATTAACCCAAATGACACAACACATACCGTGAGGATATTTTGCAGTGGAGTAGACAAAATGTGTAGGAAAAACTGCATATGCTGGTTTAAATCGAAGGTAGACACAAAATGCTGGAGTAACTCAGCGGGACAGGCAGCATATCCTGCCTGTCCAGGATGCTGCCTCTCCCGCTGAGTTTCTACCCAGCTGGCTGGCTCTTCTTGGATCCGATGGGAACTAACCTTCAAGAGCACCCTAATGCCATGCTGAAATCCATATAGACAATGTCTGCAGCTCTGTCCTCATCAACTATTTTGGTTACTTCAGTTTAGTTTAAAGGTACAGGAAATGGGCTCTTTAGCCAACCGGGTCCACGCTGACTTGTGATCACCTGTTCTTATCAGATATATCCTACAAAGATAGGGACAATTTTACAGAATCCTATGAACCTCCAAACCTGCACCTCTTTGGAATATGGGAGGAAACTGGACCACCCAGAAAAGACCCACGTAGTCTCGCAGAGAACGTGCATACACTGTACAGACAGCATCTGTAGTCAGGATTAAACCTAGGTCTCTGGCACTGTAAGGCAGCAACTCTACCGAAGCGCCACTGTGCCACACCTACTAAAAGAAACTCAATCCAAATTAAAAGACATGATCTCTAATGTACTAAACCATACTGACTAGCCCTTGTCTATCAAAATGCATATATATCTTATCCCTCAGAATACTCTCCAGAAACTTGTCTACCACAATTGTTGGGCTCACAGGTCTGTAGTTCCCAGGCGGAAGAGAAATTTTAGATTGATCAATGCTGCCCATCTTAAATAGAGCAGAACATATGTCACCCTGCAATTTTGTAGTACCTCACCCATATCTAACGATGATTCATATAGTTTAGACATTCCTCATCATGGTGAAAACTTTAAAGTTATATTGCAATAATCTCTTCAATACTGTTAACAATACTGTTACTGGCAAAGACTGTTAATCGGTGGCTTTTTAGGTTTCTTAACAGCATTCTTTTACTGAACTCACATCTTTATATTTGGTCATTCTAAAATTTCTCCTCCACCCGTAGTATTAACTCAGTATCCATCCCAACTGCACCTGGAACTGTTAAAATGCAAATAGATCTACATTGATGAAATGAATGCAATTTTCAGTTAACCTTTCCAATTCTTTCATATGTTAACTATACAGCTAACTGTAAAATGCTGATTAAAAGAGTTGTAAAACAGTGACCTCTACAAAAGTGCTTTAAATCAAGCTACACAGTGCTACATCAAGCTGCATCAGTGCTACATGGGAGGGTTTGAACTAGATTGGGTGGGATATTACACAGGACCGAAGCAAGTGAGAGATTAGAAGTTAGTGTGGAGGGTGATGAGATAAAGAATAAAGGACAGACTAGGCAGGAGAAAGGTAGGGAGCAAGGAAAGAATGACAGTTTAAATTGCACGTACTTTAATGAAAGAGGCTTTATGGGTAAGGCATGTGAGAAGGGAGGGACTGGACATGTGTCTGGTAGGAGGCAAATGTTGGGTCACTATTCAAGGAAGGCTGCAGGGAAAAGGCTGGGAACTACATGCCAGTGAGCATAAAATCTGTGGTAAGAAAGTTACCAGTGAGTAATCTGAGGGATAGGATATACATGCACCAAGATGGACAAGGGCTGATTAGGAATGGTCAACATGGCTTTGTATGTGGGAAGTCATGTCTCACTAATCTGAGTTTTTTGAGGATGTGACCTTAAAGGTAGATGAGGGTAGAGGTGCAGACATTTTACACATGCAGGTATATAGAAACATATAGAAACATAGAAAATAGGTGCAGGAGTAGGCCATTCGGCCCTTCGAGCCTGCACCGCCATTCAATGTGATCATGGCTGATCATCCAACTCAGTATCCCGTACCTGCCTTCTCTCCATACCCCCTGATCCCTTTAGCCACAAGTGCCACATCTAACGCCCTCTTAAATATAGCCAATGAACTGGCCTCAACTACCTTCTGTGGCAGAGAATTCCAGAGACTCACCACTCTCTGTGTAAAGAATGTTTTCCTCATTTCGGTCCTAAAGGAATTCCCCCTTATCCTTAGACTGTGACCCCTTGTTCTGGACTCCCCCAACATCGGGAACAATCTTCCAGCATCTAGCTTGTCCAACCCCTTAAGAATTTTGTAGGTTTCTATAAGATCCCCCCTCAATCTTCTAAATTCCATCGAGTACAAACCGAGTCTATCCAATCTTTCCTCATATGAAAGTCCTGACATCCCAGGAATCAGTCTGGTGAATCTTCTCTGTACCCCCTCTATGGCAAGGATGTCTTTCCTCAGATTTGGAGACCAAAACTGTACGCAGTACTCCAGGTGTGGCCTCACCAAAACCCTGTACAACTGCAGTAGAACCTCCCTGCTCCTATACTCAAATCCTTTCGCTATGAATGCTAACATATCATTTGCTTAACCATATGTAACAAGCTGCCGGACGAGGTAGTTAAGGCAATTACTATTGCAATGTTTAAGAAACATTTAGACAGGTACATGGGTAGGACAGGTTTAGAGGGATTTGGGCCAATTATAGGCAGGTGAGACTCACGTAGATGGATTTGTTTCCTCGCTGTAAGAATCTATAACTCTATCTCTATGAAACATCATCTACCCTGTCACCCACCACATGTGGTTTTTCATTGTATTCTGCAAAAGGTAGGATTTCAATTAATTCTTAAATATTTAGAACTTGCTTAGATTTAAAATAAAAAAAAACTATTTTCTAAATCTCATATGCCAACGAGCACTACTAAAATAATGTATGTTATTCTGCATTAAAGAATGAATAATTCATAGATGTCCCCTAACCATTCATTCAAACTATCTTCAGACCAACTAAAGTAACTATTTGACCTTAAACACAAGTGCCATTATATTCAAGAGCTGAAAGTATCCATGGGGATGCTTAACAATCTGTGCTACCATCTGAATCATGAGCTGCAGGGAATGTCTTCAATCAAAACTATTTTCTCTATTGTAGTCAAGGTTACTGTATAATCATTAGTTCTCTTATTTTTCCGTGTAGCTATTACTTTAACTCAATTTATATTGATCCAAAACTATATGGTGGTAATGTTAGTGAACAATAATGTTATTGACAAATGGTTTGAAAAGAGTTTAAATTACTACTGTCTGTAAAAACAAGGGATTAAGTTATCAGCATTCCAGTGTATATATTGATTAAGTGTGCATGATTACAATTTACTTTGTTAAGTTGTATCTAATTCAATCACCTTTATCCAATCTTGCAGCCAGGAGAAAATTCTATGGCACACAAATTCAGAGACTACTGACTAACGATTTAATTGTTCTCTGTTCACATTATTCCTTACACACAATTCTTATCCCCTTTTCCCTTTGCTTCTTTCTACCTTTGCTTCAGAACCTTCACAATCTTGGCTCTACACTATGAAGCATTGTTTAAAATGCTTCTCCACACCCACAAAAGACCACAAAACCTACAACCTGGGTTTGGGTCAATTTTCCCAGTTTTGCAAATGCGTGACAATCTTTTGAACATTCCCAAAGCAAGATTCATACAACATTCACATTTTTAGTATTTGTTTGTTCACACTCCTCTGAAGCATTATTACAATCTTATTATTGTCATGATTACTGTTATTGTTGTTATTATTATCAGGATTTATATTATTGTGGAGGAAAATAGTCATTCCTCTGGCATGATGTGATTTACAAAGAAGGAATACACCAAGCAAACTCTTCTGGAATCGTCTTAAAGTTTGAAAATTAAGTTGAGGAAAACTTCAGGCACAAACTCATGAGTACATTACCCCCACCTGGAAACAGTTTTGAGCAGGATCTTGTAATAATCAGCATCCAGTTCTGTCAAAGAGATGTGCATAGGATCTCATGGCAACTCCTCCCTTTGAAACAATATCATTCTGCAAGAGACTGTGTTATGAGGGGTGCTGCTGACTGTTGAACTAACAACCATATTTTTTTGTTCGGAGACACTTCGTGGAAACAGGTCCACTGAGCAGCGATCACTGCACATTAACATTATCCTATGCACACTAGGGACTATTTACAGATACACCAAGCCAATTAACCAACATACCTGTACATCTTCGGAGCGTATCGTAGATCTCAGTGAAAACCTATGCGTTCATGGGGAAAACATACAAACTCCGCACAGACAGCATCCATAGTCGGGATCGAACCCAGGTTTCTAGTGCTGCAAGTGCTGGAAGGCAGCAACTCTACCGCTGCACCACTGTGGCTGCTTTGAGTTAGCTCAATGCTATCTCTGTTAGTTCAGTCAAAACAGCAGCAGCGACTGAAATATTGCCACAAGAAAATTGTTATTGAATGTCTCAAGGACTTCACAAAATTAGATATTTTCAGACAACAATTCAGACAACTGGATTGCACCCAACCAATGAGCCTCAAAGGATCCACTGCAAAAAAGGCTGCCCTGAAGTCCATTATTAATTGGAACGATTTAAAAGCTCTTGGCTTCTCTACTGCAAAACACCAGGGCAGATGTAATGGCAATTACTGAGATCCAGGAGCTAATTAACTATAAATGCAAGATGTTCTTGGATTGCAACCTCTTAGTGCCTAATGGGCCTGTCCCACCTAAGCGACTTTTTAGGTGAGTGCAGGTGACTCTGCGCTCGCCAAATGATCGCCACTTCTTCGCCGGTGGTCGCGAGGAGTTCCCAAATTCTGGTAACTAGTCGTGGCCTCAGTATGGTCGCTGCAAATTTTCAATGGGTTGAAAACATTTCTGCAACCAAAAATTGGTCACCATGGAGAAAATCGATAATCCTGTAGTCTTGGTGCAGTTGTAGTGGGGCCACCATGTAGTTATAGGTAGTTGAGGCAGTTGTAGGTAGTTTGGCTCATTGGGGAAAAAAAACATAAGCACGAGTTTTCAGAACCAAGGATAACCGACCGGTAATGTTAAATGCCCGCCGAACCTCACAGCTGTGTATCTTTGGCTTATCAAAAGTTGTCTGGCTTCTTAAAAGTTTCTCTCCCTCCCCCCACCTCTTCCTTCAAAGACCCAAGACCCTAGACACTAGGGCATATTTTTGTACATCCGAATCTGTTGGCAATGGATAGAAAAATGCTCAAAACCTAATGCTCTCTGCAAGTTCCTTGTACATATTCCAAGCACCTCTCTGATCAGATAGAAGAGCTTCACAACTGGTATTTCCCTAATCTTATCAATTTGACCAATCCACATGTATTCTGAATCTCAGCCTTTCACCCGTCTCGATCCTGCATTGGATCCCATCCCCCTGCCAATTTAGTTTAAAACCACCTATGTGGCACTCGCAAACATCCGGTTACCAATCTTTGTAAAATGTATTTATGAGCCAAAATGTTATGTACTCATTCTAATCTATGAAATTAACTTAATCTGGGTTTACAGCCTCAATCTAATTTATGTGAATCATGAATCAAGCGATAGTGGAAACGCCAAACAAAAGAGCCAAAGTTGCTTAATAAGAGCAGAATTTCTGGAGACTGTGCCTTTGTCTTGGTATCCAGCTAGTATTCAAACACTGCAAGTGATTAGGAAAGCTCACATTTGTTATTTATTGGTAGGATAAATTAATACAAAAGTAGAGAGGTATGTTTCTGTTCTATAAGCGTTTGCAGAGACACATCCGCAGTACTCTTTACAACATCAGACTGCTTATTAAAAAAAATGTTATTGCATTGACAACAGTTCAGACAATGTGTACAAGGTTAATATCTGTAATGGGAAAGACAGTTTGGACAAGCTTGTCTTGTAACCACTATAATGCTAAAGTGTGAAAAGGGATCTTGATTGAAATATATTTGTTCCTGAGTGTCTTGACATAATGGATTGGGGTGCAGGTCAATCTGAAATTGGATCTCCATTATAAGACAGAAATTCAGCATTTAATTTCTATAAGAGGGTCTTGAGCTTTTTTGGAAATGTCTACCTTCGAAGGTCAGTGGAAGCAGAGACTGAAGGGAGATAAATACATGAAAAAACAAAGAGGTAAAACTTTACCATGGATAGAAGGAAGTGGGGATTTTCAATTATAAATAGGTACTAGACTAAGTGGGACCCGTTGGAGGCCTGGTTCCCCCAATGCAACCCATTCCCCATTGCAATATTCCACCATGGTGTGGGAGAGGGGGTGGTGTGGGGGGGGGGGGGGGTGTGGTGGGGAGGGGAGGGACTCCACTCAGCGGCCACTGGCCGCGGCATCACATAGCGACTTTCCTGACTCCACTCTTGTGGACTCAATCAGAACATGTTTACTCAGCTCCGCCTCTGGGATTTTATTCTTCATGGGTACTGGAAGGGGCGTAACCTTCATTGTGGCTGACAGGCGAGAAGACCAATCTGCTGATCTCACGATTTTATAAACCTTCATAACTTTTGTAATCAGAACAAAACTCGGTGTGCTTGGAGGAGAGGAGAACGGCGAGTAAAGTGGCGAAAAAATCCTAGCAATAAAGGATACCGTTTTTGCACACATTTAAAAAAAATGTAAACCGGAAGTGGTCAAGATGAAAGTTTTAGTAATAGTATTACCAAAGACCAGATAGCCTACTGCTATCCTAATTCACATGTTTGTACAGATATTGTCAATACTAATATGACACCTACAATTTATTTCTGAGAAAATTTTCAGCAACAGTGATCTCAATGAGAACTAGTTAAAGTCCCTCATAGAAAAATTAGCTATTAACATTGCTGAAATGGAATGTTATTTAAATAATCAGCCAAAGTTTTCCTGCAGTCGTAGCCAATATCCTATACTATTTTCTTGCAAACAATCTTCAAGAGAATTAATTCAAATTGGGATCCCAGCTGTCACACCTGCATGTGGGAGGTATCTCCCTCAATAATAAGTGGCCAGAAGAAATCCTTTGGTTTCATGTGCATCAGTTCATAAATGTTTAAAAACCAGGAGAAAAACATCAGACAATATACTTGTATGCGGATGTTACCAGGGAAGTGTCTATAAGGTCATAGTTACCCTCTATAGAGGACTTTTTGATCACATAATGCAGCTACGTGTGGCATATCTCAGGCAAAGTTCCTGAGAGTGAAGGTAATCCTGTAGACATGTGCTTTGTTGTTACTTAAATTTTGTCTGGAAAACCACACAAGTACCTGCACTGTTCTCAAAGTCAAGATCATCTTCACTCTTCAAGATCTTGAGCTTTAGGCCATATATGACACTCTGGTACATAGCAGAAATCAAGAAAAGCTCATCCATTCAAGAAAGTTGATTTATTTCAACTTTCAGTTCAGCCCAGGGAGGCTCAAAAGTGCAGGTATTATAAAAAGCATCCATTACCTGACATACAAGTCTCTGCAATCTGCTGCCATTCATGTCCTTTGTGCAATGGGCCTATAACCTGTTATTCAGCAGTCTGAAGAAGTGTAATTTTCTATTCTCCTTAGAGATCTGTACAAGCTCCTTCCTATCATTCTGACATCTATTAATTCCTTGCTAATGGTCCCAACAGCTGGAACAGTACTGGTCATATTGTGGTGTAACTTTGAGGCCCGTTTCCAACAATATGGGATATTTGACCATAACACGTTCTGTCCCTGTAACAAAGTTGTGTTACAAGATGGAACCTGTGTTTACTTCTTTGGAATTGGCACAAACACATTTCATTAACATCAAGAACGAGGGAGGTTGCCAATGCTACATTATGCTGCAAGACAGTCCAGGTTAATTTCTTAGGTCAATATCCCTTTTTTTCATATCAGAAGCTTATATTATAATGAACATATGCTTCACATTAACCAGTTACTAAACTGTAGCATGGATTACCTAGATGGGTTTCCTACATGGTAATTTGTGTGATTACCACTACTTACTCTATTTGGGGTACTCCATATTCTCCACTTGTTTTGAGGATTAATTGATTTCATTTTTAAAGGATGTTGAAGTGGTTATTTGTAGGAAGGAACTGCAGATGCTGGTTAAAAACAAAGATAGACACAAAATGCTGCAGTAACTCAGCGGAACAGGCAGCATCTCTGGAGAGAAGGAATGGGTGTCGTTTAGAGTCTGAAGAAAAGTTTCGACCCAAAACGTCACCCATTCATTCTCCCCAGAGATGCTGCCTGTCCTGCTGAGTTACTTCAGCGTTCTGTGTCTATCTTGAAGTGGTTATTTACCTGGGCAGTACAATGAGAATCTTGTGCAGTACTTGCAGTTCTGTTTTTTGACCCAATCTTAAAGAGTAGCCTTAGCATAGTATCAATATGTTCTTTTGTGCTTGTGTGTTTTAGTCGCTCGAAAATAATGTGCGTCGATGAAAAATAAGTTACCTGGCCTGAATGCCCCCTCAAGGAATGCAAGCTGTTGCATAATTCACAGATGTGAGAGCAATTATAGAGGTACATTGCATGTTACTGGATCCCTAGTTAGGCTGCACAGCAGACATTGTGTTGACAATAGCCAAGCTCAGCACTCTGTCCACCAGCTGTAATGTTATTAATAAATGCCATTCAGGCAGTTCTGGTGTGAACTGGTTACTCCCTGTGGCCTCTAGTGCATCAGGTAAGCTGACATTGCACCTGGTTTACCCAAAAATTAAACTGCTGTTTGACACAGATTAAGCAGTAAGGAATCCCACCATTGTGCTGGGAGTGTCACATGGTTTTATTATTTCAGTCACCCACGCAACATGCAAGCAAATTTGATATTGCTTAATTGCTCCCCAGAGGAGGCGAGTGTGAGGAGGGATTCTTGCTGTCTCTTGCATAATGATTTAAAATAAAAACAAGTGGGATGGCTGCAGTAGAGGTCACATTATAATCGTTCTTTGTTGAAATAAATAGCATTGATGGAAGCTTTTTCATGTTACCTAGATTATTGCAGGGTTTCATTATTGCTCCTCAGAAACTGCAGGTACAATTGTATTCTGCCTCTGTTAAAAGTTTGCATTGAAAGCAGCTTCTCAGCTTTGATAAAAATAAATCCATTTGCTCTCTACCTTTTTAAAAAAAATGAAATAAATGACTAAGCAAGATAGATTCACTGTCCGTATTATTGACAACTCTGAATATGTACCTATCCACAGAGGGGAAGGGAAATAATGTTCGATTACAGAGAAATGCAAAACTCAATCTACACTTCCTCTGTGCAATGATCTCTTATTTCTCTCTCAAAAACAGTGATATTAATGAGTGATGGAGGCAATGCACAACAGTAAGTGGCATAGCCATAGCGACCAGGCATAAAATCCAGGTGGATTTGCATCAGCATCACGAATTCTTAGAATCAGAAATAGCAGGGACAGCAAGGCAGACTACAAGTAGTGTCACTTCCATTTTAGAAAACTGTGATTGGAGCCGTTTCTAGAACCTGATTTGCTTGTTTTGTTTTGTTGTTCATGTCTTGAAACAAATAGAACTATGCCATCAGTCTGTCCAAAAACATGTAGTAGTTACTCAGATATTCCAGCAACAGATATCTATGCCAATCTCGCAAAATGTAGAGGTGCACAGCAGCACAGGATAAACTCAATGAAAACGGTCTCCATCTCCTGTAATTTAGCATACAATATAAACCTGAACTGTTAACCCACATCCTCCCAGTTCTTTAAAGCCTTTACATTGCCTTAATGCCTATACATATACATTAGACTGGAGTTTATCAAATTCATCATGATGTTTTATTTACTTTCAATGCCATTATGTATTTTGCTTCTGGAACTACGGAGTACTTGTGCATTACTTACCCTGGGGTATGAATGCTCATCTTCAGTATGACTGATATTAAAAATGTAGTAACTTACATAGTTTCTGTAATTCATCAACACTGACACATATAGTCATTCAACAAGGAAACTGGTCATTCAAACCAATATGCCAGCGCCAGCTAACCGGAAACCATTTGCAATAATTCCATATTCATTCTCCTCGCATCCCCTTCGGCTTACCCCGATACTTCCACATTTGCAGCAGTTTATAGTGGTCAATTAACCTACCAACTCGAATGGCCTACTCCTGCACCTATTTTCTGTGTTTCTATTTGTGTGGTTTTGGTCTCCTAATTTGAGGAAGGACATTATTGTTATTAAGGGAGTGCAGCATAGGTTCACTTGGTTAGTTCCCAGGATGGTGGAACTGACATATAATGAAAAAAATGGGTCGGCTGAACTTGTATTCACTGGAATTTAGAAGGATGAGAAGGGATCTTATGGAAACATATAACATTCTGTAATTGCGTACAGTTCTGGTCTCCAAATCTGAGGAAGGACATTATTGCCATAGAGGGAGTGCAGAGAAGGTTCACCAGACTGATTCCTGGGATGTCAGGACTGTCTTATGAACAAAGACTGCATAGACTCGGTTTATACTCTCTAGAATTTAGGAGATTGAGAGGGGATCTTATAGAAACTTACAAAATTCTTAAGGGGTTGGACAGGCTAGATGCAGGAAGATTGTTCCCGATGTTGGGGAGGTCCAGGACAAGGGGTCACAGCTTAAGGATAAGGGGGAAATCCTTTAGGACCGAGATGAGAAGGAATTTTTTCACACAGAGAGTGGTGGGTCTCTGGAACTCTCTGCCACAGAGGGTAGTTGAGGCCAGTTCATTGGCTATATTTAAGAGGGAGTTAGATGTGGCCCTTGTGGCTAAGGGGATCAGAGGGTATGGAGAGAAGGCAGGTACGGGATACTGAGTTGGATGATCAGCCATGATCATATTGAATGGCGGTGCAGGCTCGAAGGGCCGAATGGCCTACTCCTGCACCTAATTTCTATGTCTATGTTTCTATGTTAAAGGATTGGAAAAGCTAGATGCAGGAAAAATGTTCCCGATGTTGGAGTCCAGAACCAGGGGTCACAGTTTAATAATAAGGGTTAGGCCATTTAACATTGAGATGAGGAAAAAGCTTTTCATCCAGAGAGTTATGAATCTGTAGAATTATCTGCCGCAGAACGCAGTGGAGGCCAATTCACTGGATGTTTTCAAGAGAGATTTAGCTCTTAGGGCTAAAGGAATCGAGGGATATGGGGAAAACACAGGAATGGGGTGCTGATTTTAGATGATCAGCCATGATCATATTGAATGGCGGTGCTGGCTCGAAGATCTGAATGGCCTACTCCTGTACCTATTTTATATGTTTCTATGTCTTTATGATAAATGAGGAAAAATGAACCACTCAAGGGAAACACATGCATCATAAGAACAATCCTGCTAACTCCACACAGACAGAAACAAAGGTCAAAACTGAACCCAGGAAACTGGGACTGTGATGGCAGCTGCACTACCAGCTGCACAACTATGTTGCCCATAACTGATGGCGTGGTTTTGCATGTTCTTATTATTGTCATACCTTCAGCCCTTTTAGTTGCCACAATACTTTTTTTGGCGAGTACCATAGAAATTAGAAGCAGGAGTAGGCCATTCGGCCCTTCGAGCCTGCACCGCCATTCAATATGATCATGGCTGATCATCCAACATGTAGCCCTTGGACTCAAAAGGTTATATTTCTTGTCAATATCATTCTAAATAGACATTTATTGCATCTTAGTTGACAAGGTGCAAGGGGGCTCCATACTTTCAGTCTCCCATACTGCAAATAAAATATATAAACTGTGTTTGCCAGTGCAGTCATGGTGATCACCTGTTTAACACTACATCTATGCAGCATGAACTCTATCCCTACAACATTACCTGCAAAATCTAAGGCAGACAATATTTCATATGAACATGAAACAGTTAATAGTGTAACAGCCATTAAGTAAATACTGCACCATTAAACAGGGGGCAAGAAACAAAACATAAAACTTGTGATCAGCCAGAAAGTAAAGGTAAACAGACAAAAGGTATTGGTATTACAAGACCAATTGGGATGGTAATGGAAATAATGAAATAAACAAAAGATTCTGCACATGACTCCATTACACAAGAAGGATGAGCAAGGGAAAGCAAGAAAGTACAGAACACTTAGCCTCATATCCGTCATTGAGAAATTACTAGATTTTATAATTAAAGATAAAAGCTCAAGGGAGGTGGAAAGTGACACAAGAAGAATAATTACCAGCAAATGCTGTCTAAAAGATTCAGAGGAGTGTTTATGACCTGACTTTATTGAACTCTGTGATGTGTCCGCAAGCTTTTTAAGTTGCTAATCGAAAGATTAGGTTCTGCTCCTTGAGTTCTGTGAGCTTCATTAGAAAATGACCTACCCTTCGGAAATCAATTCTGGATCTCTCAGCTCAACTGCAAGTTTACAAGGAGTTCAGTCAATCTATCCTTAATTATGGACTAATCATTTCTCAGTAACATAAGACAGGCTAATTGATCCATAAATGGATGCACTCTTCTTACTCGCTTAAATAATATGCAAATGTTTAGTTCCGTTTAGTTTATTGTCACGTGTAAGTAAGTAAGTAAATTTTATTTATATAGCACGTTTTAATCAACTCGCGTTGAAACCAAAGTGCTTTACATAGAATAAATAACTTCCATACATCCATAGAAAAATTAAAAAAAAGAAAAATTACACAACACATTATAGAGTTCAACATGAACATCCCCCCACAACAGAATCAAAAATTTCCACTGTGGGGAAAGGCATCAGAAGGTTCAGTCCTCTTCCTCTGTGTTCACCCGAGGTCGGGGCCTATTTGTGGCCTCCACAGCCAGTCCGATGTTTTCAGGCCCTCTTGCCGGGAAGATGAAACCAACATATATATTAGGTATTCCATTTAACCATAATTTCATAATGCAGTGCAATTCAACACCAACTCTGTGTTGCCATTACCCACACTTGATGATTCTCCTGTGGCAACAAGATTATGTAACCATTCCAGCGGTCTGTAACTGATTGCACCCTCGTGACTAACATATGCCATCATCACAATGCATCAACCTGAACATGAGCATGACAATATGCTTATTTGTCCAATCATTCTATAATCCATACAATGCCCATAGAATCTATAGATAGTTGATACTAATAACAGAAATTTTTGGCAAGTCATGCAAATCTGTACCATTTCCAAACTCGAGATGATATTTGAGCTACTTGGTAACTACCTTAAACAGCAACTGTAGCCCGATTTCCGAGCCAGTCTTGCAAGACAATCTTGGTTCTTATACTGAACCTGCCCAATTCTAACCCGCTTGAAAAGCTAATATTGTACATTTACATTTACCGTTCAAAGTAGCTGATAATGTCTCAATCATTTGTAATGTATAACTAAGTGTACACCTTACCAAACTGCAAGTGGTCCCTTAATTGTAGAGTAGCACAGGTATAGTGCGTGGAACCTCTGGCCAGCTTTCATGCTGCCAGCAACATCAGTTAACCGCTACAGCCAATAAAGACATGGAATGCATTGTCGCCAAAACTATGAAACCTTGCTCGTTCCTATAGCTTGTGCTTCGCCCTCCAGGTTGCACCTATGGAAAAGACTTACCTGAATAGAAGATTCGGCAGCCAACTGTAATGTCCCCCTGAGAACGGTGTTCACTGCATATGTGTTTGGGATGGTAACTTTCTTGCCAGGCATAGATCTCTGACAAATGCCCTGATCCCTCGGGCATGCTCTATGGCTATACCCTCAGTCTCGGCGTTAAGCTATGCCAATCCCACATGCTCTCCTCTTACATGAGGGAGCCATAAAGCAGGCCTGCTACAAAGCCCTGCTGACACAATGTCCCATTTAGGGCCATTAGCACCAATTTGCAATATAATTAAAGATTTACCTAACAACTACTGGAGCAGTAATGAACACTGTTTGTCCATCATCGTGACTTTATTAATTTAACAATGACCTAGATGGCACTTAATAATTAACCATTTAACAAAATAACTGTTGTTCTACTTACACAGCTGAATTGCATCTATACAATTAACAATTAGTCTAAGGACTAGAACTGTTTTATAACAACAACTGTTACCAAAGTCTTATTGATTGCAATCTGTTGCCCAGGCTGGCATCATGGCCAATTCAATACCTAAAAGTAAATCACAACATCCTACAAGTCTATTTGATAGGAACTTAATCTAACTGGATAGAGGAGCCCAATTTCTCAAATATAGTTTGAGACTTAACAGTGGATTTTAGCACATACATAACCAGCGTTTTTTTAAACTGTGAATAGTTTTCTTTGAATGCTTTTTTGTCATCATTCTGTTATATTACCTTATCCTAACAATGCCTCCTCATCCCCCATGATCACTGTAAATGGGAATACCCTACTAAACTGCTATTCCCATAAAGCAGCCCTAACAAGGCACCACTGGCGCCCATGAAGCAGCCCTGAACAAACATGCTGCTGGCGTGACCTTTCCCATAGGCCAGTATTTACCATAGATTTGGCATTCTCATGAAGCAGCCCTGAGCAAAGGTGCTGCTGGCATAACCTCGCCAATAGGCTAGCCTACCATAGTTTGGCATCCCCATGAGCAGTCCTAAACAAAGGTACTGCTGGCACAGCCTTTCCCATAGGCTGGCACTGCCATAACTTGGCATTCCCATGAAGCAGCCCTACCCAAAGGTGCTGCTGGCACACCCTCTCCAATAGGCTGACGCTGCCAAAACTTTACTGCTGACACAACTCCTGCTGAAGAAGTGCCTCTAAATTAATTCCCAGAGGAGAAACCTCCCAACTTTCCTAATTGTACAGACTATTTTTGTCAGTTGTCCCCATATCCTGGGGATTATTGTAGTTTGGGAACCCCATAGATGAATTTCCCCTCCCCGGGAATCCATATAAATATATAATATATATATAAATATATACCTGTGGTACCATCTTGGCACCCAGGTTAATCATTTATGTGAGTTAACCCCATTTCCTGGGGACTACTGTGGTCTAGGAACCGCATACACTTGGGTTTCCCCTGCACCGGGAACCCAGCCTAACAATGTAGGTTTGTTTTAACTCCATCTGCTGGGGACTACTGCGGTCTAGAACCACACTATTCTTGGGTATCCCCTCCCCGGGAACCCAACCTGTGGAGTCACTGACCGCGTTATCAGTGACTCAGATTGCGAACCCGACTTTCCCAGCTCTCCGCTTCCGCGGTCGGACTAGGGTTTTCCCCAAAGCCCAAGGCTGGTTCACTCATCGGCCTTCGCGAACATCCCACAAAAATCCCGGAGGTCCCTGCAGGAGACCTGGAACAGGTAAGAAATAGCACTTACCTGAAATGTTTTTAGACTTGTTGGAGGAGCTGCGCTGCTCCACATTCGGCTGCACGAAAGCGTCTGAAGCAATGACGCACGAACGGCTGTACGGGGTTCTTCACATAGTCACTCACATGACTCCGAAGTAAAATCTAGTTATATTATAGTTTAATTCAGATATAAATTTTAGTGCAGCAATTCATTCCAAGATTCTCCCACAAAGTATGGCATATCTGTACCAGTAACTTGCAGTTGTGGGAACGTATCTCTTTGATTGCTGGCCAAGTTGATATCCCCATTGTTTTATAATTTTATGAGGCCCTATGATGAATAAACACAGAAAAATGCATTGCGTTCCTTCCAATATACACAATTGATGCATAATATCTGGGCTTAATTTATATAGTCTCCGCAGATCCCATGGAGTGGAATTAGACAGTAATAGAATTATGTACAATGTTGTTTGTATCCAAAATGTATCAAATAGTCAAAAAGTCTACCTAATAGAAAAAAATCTCTGTTGTATGCCTTAAGGGCCTGTCCCACTTAGGCAATTTTTCAGCGGACTACAGGCGACTGTCAAGTTGCCGGCACTCACCTGAAAAATGGGAACTGGAACGGCGACTGTCGGAGTGGAAAACACACCCCCACACACACCCACCCATACACCCACCCACACCTTCCCCCCCCCCCCCCCGAAAAACGGGAACTGGAACGGAACTGGAAAGCGGGGGGAGGGGGAAGCACTGTCTAAAATTCCTGCGAAGCCAAGGTGATACAGACACACACAGCGATGAACTGGAAGATTAAGATGGCTAGCACAGTGTAGGGTAAGTTCTCTAAAAGAAGGGAGGAGGGGGGAGGAGGAATGGAGACACTTTTAAGAAGCCAGACAACTTTTAATAAGCCAGAGATACACAGCTGTAAAGTTAGGCGGGCATTTAACATTAACGGTTGGTTATCCTTGGTTCTGAAAACTCGTGCTTACGTTTTTTTCCTCCAATGAGCCAATGAAAATGACCGGTCAGCAAAGGCATTTAATTAAAGCTACCTACAACTACCTCGACTATGTATAACTACATGGCGACCCCACTGCTACTGCACTTACGACTACAGGATTATCGATTTTCTCCATGCCGACCAATTTTTGGTCGCAGAAAATGTTTCCAACATGTTGAAAAATTTGCGGCGCAAAAACTAAGGCCGCAAATAATTCCCAGAATGCGGCAACTCCTCGCGACCATGAAGGAGACTCACCAGAGACCACCAGCGAACATGTGGCAATCATGTGGTGAGCGCAGAGTCTCCTGTACTCGCCTAAAAAGTCGCCTAAGTGGGACAGGCCCTTTATTTCATTAAAGCAAAACACTTTTCTGAAACTATGGAGAAATGGGGTTAATTAGTGTGGTGATTTAACTTACAACTGCTGGGGTCAGTTTTCACTATCTTGTTATGTTCAGTTTAAAGGCCATCAAACAAAATACCAGGTCAAAAAAGTTTAAAATAGTTAGACTTTACTTTAAACTTTACGCATTAGAGATACAATGCGAAAACAGGCACTTCGGCCACCGATTCCATGCCAACCAGCACTAAAACCGGACACTAACACTATTGTACACACTGGGGATCATTTAACAAAGGCAATTAACCTACACACATATACGTCTTAGGAGTGTGGGTGGAAACCGGAGCACCCAGAGAAAACCCACATGGTCACAGGGAGAAAGTACGAACTCCGTACCTACAGCACCCATAGTCAGGATCGAATTTGGGTCTCTGGCACTGTAAGGCAGCAACTCTACAGATGTGCCACTGTGGCGCCCTCAAACTACAGTTCTGCTGTTCTGTAACATCAGAAACATAGGTACTACCTGCTACCCTTTCAGGTACTTTCCCCAACTGATCACCAAATTCTGCTCTAAATTTAATATATTCAAGATGGGGAGTTATCAAATCAATCACGTGTAGACAAATGATAACCAGAGTTATTGAATTTGCATTTAAAGGATATTTTTGGGGAAGACTCACACATTTTGTTTCAGTGTGGATCACTCATACTTTGACTTCATTTAGGTTTAGATAACTGCAACTTGCAATTATATCAAAACAAGATCCCAAAGAGTTGAGCACTGAGCTCGTCTTGAGATATCGTCTTGAGGCATTTTGTTTCACTTCCTATTCAAATCATACACAGCTTTATTATTAAACTAAACTAAAGTAAGAATTGTTAACATCTTGATATCTCATCCAAAGGCTGTGCAAAAATGTCAACAACAATGGGAATAGAAGATTTGATGATCAGTAGAGTTAGAGAGAGAGTTAGAGAGAATCACTTGCAGAGTTCAAAGTTTACTGTGGACAATAAGTGCAATATGTTTTTGTATTTGGCGATTCGGTAATAAACTTCTATTTGTATAATACACTTGAGGCCGAATCATTTTACCAGGAATAAAATGAATAATTTTACCAGACTTAAAGAAAATTCTTCACATCTAAGCTTCCCCAGGTGTGGTTGAGATGAAGTGTTGAAAATAAACTGCAAGTTGTGTTGCTAGACAAGGTTAAAAAACGCAAGTGTTACAGTTTATAAATATGTAATCCAAATCTGTGAGAAATAAATACACAGAATATACCAGAAATACTCAGATCAAGCTAGATCAATGGAATGAGAAACAGAACCATGGGTTAATGATTTTCATCATGATGAAGAAAATAACTCTGTTTCTCTCTCTATGGCTGCTGCCTAACCTGCTGAGTAGCTTTATATATATATATATATATATTGTTTTTATTTCAGGCATCCTGCAGCTTTTATTTGCTTTCAAAAGTAAAGCAATAGATCATCCCCAAGTAATTTGAAAGAGTTTACGGACTGAGGGACAGACAGTCCCATGGTCACAAGCTGAGTTAGGTGCCATGGAATAAGATTTGGACACTATTATTCAGAAAGGTGCAAACAAGAAACAAGAAACAAACACATGCAGATCTTCAGTGGCTGAGATAGACAGACTGGGACACATGTCGGATTTACACAAACCTTTACAAATGGAATAGGAAATTAGCTGCAATATTGTAAAGTCCTGTTTGTTCTGTGGCGAATGCTGAAAATAAGGAGAAATTTCACGTAAAAGAAGGTGAAAAAGGTGAATTGTCTGAGATAGTGCAAGGTTGAGAACAAGAGGTCAAGGAGCAGCACTGTGTGTCTGTGTTTTTATCACCTTACTATTTATAAAGTAAGAATAGTCACAGAGCAAAAGAGCAGAGATTCAATGCCTTCAACCCACCATGTCCAGGCTGATCATCAGATACCCTCTATACAATTCTACGTGGCTTACACTTGAGCCATAGCATTTATACATTGGTAATTCAAGTCCTTAGTGATAGAAAGCTTATGCGAGACAGGGCTGAAAGTGAATCAGGAACTGCAGGAACAGCACCAAAGTAATACTGTTGAACTAGATTGTTCCTTAAGGGATGTACTTCAGCAGAAAGTGGAAGATTCGGAAACTGCCGGAAAAACTGATTTGTGAGATTTGTCAATAACTAATTCAAGAATTGAAGCAACAGAGTGATCTGTCGTTTGCTGTATTAGGTTGATGGATTAGAGAACTTGAAAGATCATGGAAAAGAACAGAATACAATAGAATACAAAGTCCGTGTGGTAACATGCATACAGAAGGAAAGTAGAGTGTCCGGAATATAAATTCTGATAACATGGGCTTAGTAACAAAGAAAAGCACAAGTGGGAAACATATGGGTAACACTACAGTGCTGTTTGCCGCTTCACGATGACCGTTCAGAATACCCCTTGATTAAGTGGAGAATTTGAATCCCGGTGCAATTGCAACAGATTAAATTGTTGTTTTATCAAATTGTTGTTGTGAAGAGAATGGGGTTCCAAGTGTGCTATTCAGATGTTACTTACTCTCTGTTAAGTTTGTTATAGGCATGTGGAAAGGGAAGAAAGAGGCAGTGGGGGAAGCCACTGCTTGTGAGTGAATGTCACATTGCAAAGCTTGAATCGAAAATAGGAGCAAAGGGGTCCTTCTGCAGTTGTACAGAGCCCTAGTGAGACCACACCTGGAGTATTGTGTGCAGTTTTGGTCCCCTAATTTGAGGAAGGACATTCTTGCTATTGTGGGAGTGCAGCATAAGTTTACAAGGTTAATTCCCGGGATGGCGGCACTGTCATATGCTGAGAGAATGGAGCAGCTGGGCTTGTACACTGGGGTTTAGAAGGATGAGAGGATATCTCATTGAAGCATATAAGATTGTTAAGTGCTTGGACACACTAGAGGCAGGAAACATGTTCCCGATGTTGGAGTCCAGAACCAGGGGCCACAGTTTAAGAATAAGGAGTAAGCCATTTAGAACGGGGATGAGGAAACACTTTTTCTCACAGAGAGTGGTGAGTCTGTGTAATTCTCTGCCTCAGAGGGCGGTGGAGGCAGGCTCTCTGGATGCTTTCAATAGAGAGTTTGATAGGGCTCTTAAAAATAGCGGAGTCAGGGGATGTGGGGAGAAGGCAGGAACGGGGTACTGATTGCGGATGATCACATTGAATGGCGATGCTGGCTTGAAGGGCCAAATGGCTTACCCCTGCACCTATTGTCTATTGTCTATTGAAGACGTTTAGTGGGATGTCATTGGAAAGCCAGCAAGCCCATGTTTTTCCAGATAATTAAGGGAATCACTATCAAATAGCCTTTTCTGTGCATGACTGTGGCAGCAATGATCAATTTAGACTGAGGCAATGAGTTTGAATGATTTGTATATGAAAGATATAGTCCAATTAGGAACTGTGTACAAGGCTCTTGGTGCTAACCACAATGAAGAATGAGTTACAAGGAGAATTTTTGGGAAGAGGAAATTAATAAAATCCAAAAAATTAAATGCTTATGAAATCTTTCGCTTCTTTCATCGATAGCTAACAACCCAGTGTTTAAGCCATCAATTATTGACAAAACGTTCACCCTCTGGGAACGATTAGGAATTAAGACTTGGGAAGATTTGTATGAAGAGGGAAAATGTTTACCATTCCAAGACTTACAGCTTAAATACAATCTGGAAAACAACCAATATTTTAGATACTTACAAACCCGAGATTATCTGAAAAAACACTCACAAGATTATCAAAATTTGAAGTTGGACCTTCTAGAGCATGGCATGAATAGACAGGTAGAATTGGATCATCTAACATCATATTTTTATAATACTATTCTAAATATAGACATACCTTCGACAGAAGGTATAAGAAAAGAATGGGAACAAAAATTGGCTACCGGAATTCCCAAGGACAGATGGGAAGATTATTTGTCATATGTACATAAATGTTCGTTTAACGTTAGACATACACTGATCCAATTTAAAATTGTACACAGGTTATATTACTCAAAAACAAAACTAAATAAAATCTTTCCAAACATCTCTCCCTTTTGTGATAAGTGCCTAACTAAAGAGGCAACAATAGCACACTCATTTGTTTCCTGTGCAAAACTTCAGAATTTCTGGAAGGACATTTTTGAAAGTTTTTCAAAAATATTTAAATTAAGACTGGACCCAAACACAGAATTGATTATCTTCGGAGCAAGCGAAGCCTGTTCTGAACTAACCATATTTCAAAGATGTTTCCTAAACTATGGTTTGATAACGGCAAATAAAGCGTATACTTAAATTTTGGAAAAACGCTCCAATCCCAACGTTTAAAATGTGGATCACAAATATGTTGGAAATATTACATCTCGAGTAAATGAGACTCATTCTGGCAGGAAAACAAGAACAATTCTTAAGAATATGGTCACCTTTTATTGATTTGTTACAAATATAATATGGTGCAGCATAACCCTAGTAAGTTATTGTTTTAGAACTAGGTGATAGGTGTGAATCGTTGTGAGTTAGGCACATTCCCTTTCTTTTTTGTTTAGCTCTACCTTCTTTGGATTTTTTACTTATTTCCTTTCCCTTCTTAAGGCCCTCTTCTCTTTGGGACCTTGTTTTCTTTTATTTTTTCTTTCTCTTCTTTTTGTTTTTCACATTCTCAAGCACGCAGTCTACTTAACCATCTTCACTCATCTAACGCCAACCACTGCGGACTACACTTCACCACTATTCTCATTCTTCTCTTATTTATTTATTTGTTTTTTTCTATTATAGGGTTAAATATATAAAATTTTAAAAAAGAGTTGTACACAAAATGTATTATGTTGCATATCATGATTACGATGTATGTACAATGCTTCTAATAAAAACAAAAAAATTAAAAAATTAAATGCTCATGTAATTCAACATCAATAACACGTCAACATTATTTATTTCTCCTCAAGATCAAATAAACAAGGGCCTCTGACTATCACTCCCCTAGAAAATTGACAAATTACCAATTTTGATAGAGAATACCCGAAACGGAAATCCACGAATAAACACAGAAAGGGGCATGTAGGATAAGTAAATGATGTTGCGAACTGTTTGCAAAAAGAGGTTAGGGAATTAAAAATGTGATAGGAAAGAAAGAGGCAGTGGGGGAAGCCATTGCTTGTGAGTGAATGCCTCATTGCAATGCTTGAAGAAGTTTATTAGAATGTCAGTAAAAAGCAAGCAAGCCCATGTTTTTACAGATAATTTAGGGAATCACTTAGCCTTTCGAAAATTAACCAAATAGCCTTTCCTTAATATTAAAATGATAAATGGTGAAGGCCAGGCATGACGGAACTGCATACACCATAAACCCCGAGTTGTGTTATGCTTGACCTGTACAATCCTCAAGAGGGACAAGTGAACCCAAGATTGAAGTTTAAACCAAGACAAATGTAAAAATGTATTAAGATTCCAAACAGGGAGATACAGAATGTTGCATTCCTGAAATAATTTGAAGAACCTGTTTCCATGCAGCAAATAGACATAAATATGATCTTGCAGGATGATGTAAGTATCAAGGGCCTGTCCCACTTGGATGTCATTTGCACGTCACGATAGTGGCAAGCGAAGATTTTGGGAATCCCAAAATCCTGGGGCGCAGCTCGCGACCATGCGTCACTGCCTATGTCACCATGCACCATGCGCGAGTAATGCGAGTAACACATGCCATGCACACATCATGTGCGCGTCATGATGCGCACGTCATGCGTCATAATGCGTAAATAATGTTGTGTAAATGACACCCAAGTGGGACAGGCCCTTACATGCAACAGTAGTTTTTACTGGCATGAATTGTAGCCTCATTCAATCAACACGGATGAATACAAGACCTGACCCATCAGCCAGGTTACCCTTACACTGACCAAACCAGGTCAGGCAATAAGGACAAAAGAAAAAAACAGCGATCATAGAAAATTGCATACAATGTTTAATCACTTTCTCAGTATGGTAAGGAAATTTAGGGCAGATATGAATGATAATGGCAGTGAAAATGTTTTGCACATGATCCTAAAGTGATTAATGTTTCTTGTCAGCATGAGCTTCAAGATGAATGGTATAAATATAGTCACACTAAAGAAAAAGGGCTGGGGGAAAATCCAACACGATTGATGGTGGAACGGCTGTTGTGTTATGTAGATAAAGAAGTATTGGGGGCTGCGTGGAAGAGTAAGGGATTCATGTGAAATGCATTGTAATGAGACTGAAACAGTAGCAGGGATCCACTGGATGTAGACAAAGTGTATCCCCTCGAGTGTGGCAATTTTGTCTGAATCCCCAAATTGTTAAATGGGTAAAGGAGGGGGTGAATGGAAACCTGCTTAGCTTCCATCATTGCCATGCTAGAATGAATGCAATTTCAACCTCAGTCCTTGAGCGTCTGTTATGCAGACACTGCACCTGTTCATGCACTTCAAAGGGCAGAGCTCAAAGTCATCACCAACTGATGCAATAGCACTCAGTAGGTCACCGAAAGAATAACCGAATTAACGTTTCAAGTTGAGCACTCCCTGAGTGCAGCAGTTCTTGCTTTGTCTTCCATTACATGACACATTACAATAGTGCACAATGCCTAGTGTAATATGTAGGCATGGACTGGTGTTTGGTTAATGTAAATAAAGCAGGGAATATCAATAAACAGGTTAATTAGCTTCAGTAAAAATTGTAAATTGTCTCTTATATGTAGTGTGTGCTAGTGTAATGAGGATCACTAGTTGGCACAAATTCATTGGGCAGTAGGGCCTGTTTCTGCACTGTATCTTTAAAGGTCATTTTTAGGTGCAGAGGCTGTGGCCAGTGAGGTGCTCTAGCTGTTCACAATATATATCAATGATTCCAATGAGGAGGCTCAAACTGAAAATATTTGTGTTAACAAAGACAACATTAATAACAAAGCGGAATGGTATGAACGAGCATGGTCACCGTACATTAAGAAGAACCTATTTGTACAGAATGAGTATAGGTAGGAAGGTTCCCCTTCTAAGTCATTCAGGAACAGTAGAAAAAAATCTTTGAAGGCTCAGGTGCCGAGTATACTTTTTGCTATATCTTGGTACACTTCACATAAGAACCTAATACCAATACATTCGACAAATTGATGGATTTTGGGGTATTAAGGACATGAAGGGAGAGAAGTAAGTGGAATAATAGATCAGCCATGATCTGACTAATAAATAAAGAACAAGGGGCAACAAGTGTCCCCTTCTGTTTCTCGTCTTAAGTTATTATGAAACATTCAATGTTGGATATCATACAGGAAAAAAACACCCCATTTGATTAACACCCATTCACAACCCAAAATATTCACTCCTCCACAATCAGTGCATTGGTGCTACAGTGTGGGCAATCTACATAATGCATTGCATTTTTCAGGCTAAGCATTTAACATATGACCTTGTCATCAAGAAGGACACGGATTTAGGTTCAGGTTTATTATGTTCACGTTTGCCGAGGTACAGTGAAATGCTTGGGTTTGCATGCATCAGATGATAGTGTATATAAATACAATCAAGTCAATCTCATTAGATAGAGCAGAGGAGAAGTTACAGATAGCAAAATATAGTTCTCAGTCTTGTAGCACATCAATTCAATATCTGCAATGGGGTAGAGATGAATCAGACAGTACCTTAACATATGGAACGACTATTCAGAAGCCTCATAACGGATGGGAAGAAGCTGTTCCTGAGATTGGTAATGCTTACCTTCAAGCATCTGTAGATGGGAGCAAGTTACAGACATCTTTGATTAATGTTGCTGCTTTTGTGAGGCAGCTTGATGTGTTAACGGCTGCTTAGATCTGAGAACTTCATTACCTGCAGGTTTTTTTGCAAATCACTTACCATCCTGATTAGGAAATACATTGCCATTCCTTCATTATCACTGTATCTAAGTTTTTAAAAACATCACCCCAAAATACAATGTGTGTATCTTCCTTTGAAAGAGTGCAGTTATTCAGGAAGATTGTTCGGTGTCATGTCCAATGGATGGTTGGGCATGCGTAATAAATGTTGGCTGTCCTAGTGAAGCTCACATAATTTGGTATTAATAAATGCAAAGGATAAATATTTGTTAAGGATACTGAAAAAAATCAAATAATACTGTAGGTCTGTTTTTGCAGCTGGCCCAAGGGGTCAAATGAGTATTCTGCCATTTTCAGAGGGATATTATCTTGAACAGTTAACACTCCCTCAGTATGGGTTGGCTTAGGTTGTGAGTCTCAGTCTCCGGAGTAGTCTTTGATTCATAACCTATTAATTCAGATCATGGTTGACATTGCTAATACATGATTAAATAAAAAAGTGATGAAGGTGACAGTTCTGGAGATCTGAAAGATGTAGCAGCTTTTACATCTTGAATCTAAGATGACCCCATGTTTGACACAGAAGCCAGTTTCATCTCTCAGTTGGCTGTAAGCACATTATATATTGCACATTTGGGAGAATTTATTCTGCCTATGACAGTGTTGTAGGGGATATTATCCACATATGGCGCAATACTTATATTGTGGTAAGGCAAAGGATTTTAGAAAAGCTCTCCCAGTACTACCAGCTGACTCACAGCAACGGAGATCCGGGTTAGATCCTGAACTCGGGTTCCGTCATGTATGAAGTTTGCATGGTCTCTCTGTGACCACATGCGTTTCCTCTAGGTCTTCTGGTATCCTCCCATATTACAAAGAATTGTATTTTTGGAGGTTAATTTGGCCACTTGTAAATTGCTCCCATGTAGGAATTGGTGAGAAAATGGGATAACATAGAACTAGTGTGAACAGGTGTTGATGTTCAACGTAGACTCAGTGGACTGAAGGGCCTGTTTCCATCTATATTTCTAAACTAAATTAAACTAAACTACCTGATTCAGGAAAGCATGAACTAAAATTGGAAACCAGACATTAGCTCCCCCATTCTCTGCCATCCAATATCTTAATCTTGACAGAGCATGAAATTTACTTTTTTCCAAAAAAGAAGTGTAATTGCTTTTTGTTTTTGCAATCCCTTTGGAGCAATTAATAATATTTAAATAAAAATGGTACATTAATACCAAAAATGTAATGTAATGTAATGTAAATGGCTACTCATTCAACATCACTATCACTCTTTAACTAAATGAATATTCAAAGAAGAGCTGAGCTTGCAAATAAAAGAGGATGATTGTCATATAATTCAATAAAGAATTTGCATTGGTGATATGGCTTTTACAAATATTACACAAATGGTAATTACTTTGGGTTGTCTACTCACAAGTAACAAATTATTTTTAATAATCTGGCATTTGAAGAGGAGAATTATTCCACAAAGTCAGTTATCAGTTTCTTTTATTTCCAGCTCAATGTAGACTGTTCACATGAATAGACAAGAGCATCTAACGAAGTGCTTCAACAGATTGGGACAGCAGGAATAAAATAACCAAAATTAATGAATATTGTTGCAGTTGCAAAAGTCATCCTTGGAAACAACAGATTTTGTATGCTAAATAATAGCTGAAACCCTGGGTGGATGTATCTTGTATTTTTGTTGGTGACAATATTTCAATCTCCATAGCAACTGGGACTCTATAATTGTAGCCTCTGTTACAGTATATTATTTCATTGCGTTAGTTAAGGAAAGGTTTCTGCAAGACAAGAGGGGAGTCATAAGACTCTCATGGGCTTATCAAGCATTTTTCTTGCAATTACCTTGCAGTGTTTATTACTTCAGTTTCAGACAATGCAGTTTGTGAAAATTGAATGCTGCCAGTGCAAACAGGACTAATCCACAACGATTCAAATCTATTATATTCTCAAATTTCCTTGTGACATAAAAGGAGGCCCTTTGGCCCATTGAGTCTATGTGAGTCCACGGAACAATCCTGTCAATACATTCACCGAGTCAAAGAGCTGAACAACATGGAGACCAGTCCTACATTTTAAATTATCCTTGCCAACTGAGGTATTAACCCGAGTTGGTTCCATTTGCCTGGATTTGGTCTGTCTGTCTGTCTGTCTGTCTGTCTGTCTGTCTGTCTGTCTGTCTGTCTGTCTGTCTGTCTGTCTGTCTGTCTGTCTGTCTGTCTGTCTGTCTGTCTGTCTGTCTGTTTCTATTTTTATTTTTATTTTCTATGCTTAACTAAAACTCTCATCTCGTCCTCTTCTGGTTTAAGTTGCTTAACATTTGCACAAAAATGGTACCCAATAGTGAAACGATTTTTTGCCACCTTACTTATTGTTCTCCTGTGCTCCAGGCACACCAAGTTCTGTTCCAATCGATGGAATATTACAAACGTTATGAAGGTTTAATAATCGTAAGATCAGTTGATTGGTCTTCTCTCCTCTCAGCAACTGGAATGGCAACGCCCCTTCCGGCACGTGCTGTCAATCACCGGGGTGAGGAGATTAATGCCCCAGCGGCCGGGCTGAGTCCGTAAGCCGCGCTGCATCCAGAGGCCATCCCGAGGCCGTCCTGAATCAGTGAGCCCGAAGCCATCCCCAGTCAGTGAGCCCGAAGCCATCCCGGCCCAGAATCCATGAGCCCCGAAGCTGCACCGAGTGTGGGGAGCCTGGAGGCAGCCTCGAGTGTGGGGAGCCCGGAGGTGGCCAGGAGCCCGGAGGCAGCCCGGAGAGTGGAGAGCCCGGATGTGTCCTGGAGTGCATTGAGCCCGGAGTGCGTTGAGCCCGGACGCAACCCGGAGCATGGGAAGCCCGGAGTTGGCCCAGAGTGCAGAGCAGCCCAGAGCCTGGCCAACCACAAGACTGACTGCTGCAATCTCGAGATCCTGAGGAAGTGAGGGTATTGAGGGAGCCGGGCACTGGCGGGGCACACCACCCCCACCCACACACCCCCATCCCCCTCCCCTCACACACCCCCCCAGTGGCAGTCCACGATAGCGAGGTAGGCCACTGCAGCACTCCCACCCTCCCCATCGGCTGCTACCTGAAGCTGTCCCCCTCCCCGGCTACAGAACGCTCCCACCAGACCTCACCTGAAGCCGTCCCCATCGGCAGCTGCAGGACTAGCTCAATACATCGTAGCCCTATGGAAACCAGTCTCTTCAGCCCACAGCACCCATACAAGTCCTCCAGAAAGCACCCCCCCACCCCCCCCCCCCCCCACTGATCTATGCCTGAAGCTCTCCCCCTCCCGTGGTTGCAGGATTCTTCCCCCCACCGTCCCTAACTGCATAAATGCCGTCCCCATCCCCAACATCATGGCAGGAAGAGGGAGAAAAGGTTCTGCAGGATGGTCAAGGAACAATACAAAGGGACAACAAGCAGCATCAAGAATCAGAAGGGAACAAGAGATGCAACAAGAGACAGGTCAACATCTCGCAGATCAACGAGAAAGGATGCAAAGAAGAAAGGATGAAGACACGCAACCAAAAAGAACCGAACGTCTCGAGGATCAATGAAAAAGAACGCAAAGCAGAAGGGATGAAGAGACACAACAAAGAAGAAGAGCATCTCAAGGATCAACGGTTGAAGAGTTGGGAAGACTGACGGAAGAATAGAAGACTGACTGAACAGCGGGCCAGAAATACAACAGGACAAAATGCACAACTGGGAAGGAGAAATCTTTCTGCTGATGTTGGTGAAATGACGAAGGTTTGCCCTCAGTGTCTCTGGAGAAACCGTCAATTTTTGCTGCATGAAGGGTCAGGTGAACATTGCTCCTCTGTGCTCACTGCCTGATGAACTCATGAGAGTGTATAGTTTTCACACACCACAAGCAAACGAGTTCTGGAAGAATATTGGACAAAACAACTGTCTCTTTCAATTGATGTAATTCGGTGCCAAGCAAGTAGTGACACCCGGATGGAATCCTTCAGTGGTCATTCATGGCCAGATTCATCATTACCTTGGTTCGTTGATGCCTGATCTACACCAGCAAAGTTGATTCTTGCAGATCTATTTTATGGACCCCCAAGAGAGCATTGATTTGCGAATGGATATACTGCAAAATGCTGCTATTCAAAGGGAAATTGTTGCAATGCTTGAACGCTTGATAAGACAAAACAACCCTTACATTGAAACACTTTAAATGGCAAAGGAAACAATTTGACGTTTACCAGAGGCATCAATCATCATAAATCCAGATCATCGGCCAGCTTTGGAACATGAAAGGCGGTTTAACACACAAACTGCCAATGAAGTTGCTGTCATAATACCAAACGATAATGACATTGTCTTGAAAGAAAGAGGAAGAGACATGTAAATCATTTCAGAGTCTCATAGGTCGTATAATAGTTTTCTTTCCACATGGAGATGATGGATGGCATCACCAACTCCAAATGAATAACCACAAGAAATTGACAGCAATGTAATATTATGCCTAAAGAATCATGAATCATGATAATGAATTAAACCACCTTTTGAGTGGACGACGACTCTTTCAACAATATGTCGTTGATATGGCAGCTAAGATTGAGAGTGATAGGCTCAATTATATTCGCACGAAGCAAGCAGCGTTGAGATCAACAACTTGCAGAGTCCTCTCAGATGCATTAAACGATAATGATGATTTGCAAAACATCAGAAAGCGCATCATCCTCTCCTCGACATTTGTCGGTGGACTGAGATACATGATGAAACAATGCCAGGATGACATGATGTACGTTCGGAAGTATGGCAATGCTTCATTCTTCATTACGCTGACTTGCAATCCAAACTGGAGTGAGCTGCGATAGTGCCTCTTTCACAATCAACAGCCGTGTGATAGACCAGACTTGATTGCAAGAAAATCTGAAAAGGAAGATGTTTATCAAGTACGTCACTGGACCACATGGCCTCTTTGGCAACTGTATGGCTTTTGTCTCCACTGTGGAATATCAGAAGAGAGGCTTGCCTCATTTGCACTGTCTGCTGTGGCTTGACAAAGCAACTAAGCCAAGACCAAATGATTTTGACAGATTTGTCCAGACCCGCAAGTAGATCCTGAGCTGCATAAATTGGTACTCAAGCACATGATTCATGGACCACTCTGCAACCACACCTCTCCATGCTGGAAGGATGGAAAATGCAGTAGGAGATTCCCAAAGCTATTTATCGCGAGCACAAGGTTTGGACATGATTCATATTCGCAATGCAGGAGAAGATCCCAAGACATGGGAGGATTTCAGGGACATCAAGAGGGACGCCGACATTGACCTATCACTTCTGATTGGGTGGTGCCCTATAATGCTCAACTATTGAAGTTGTTCAAATCTCACATTGACGATGAGATATGCTCCGCTGTAAAATCAGTCAAATACGTCATCAAGTAAACCTTGAAGGGAAGAGATCAAGCAGCTTTAAGAGTTAACAGGGATGACAAAATTACACAGTACTTGACTGGCAGATACATTGGCCAGCAGAAGCAGTGGCATCAATTCTTCGATTTCTGACTGATGAGAGACAGCCCACTGTTTTTCGACTGTAGCAGGTAAATCTACCACAACAAGTCGTGATCAGAGTTAATGTTTCTCAGCATGTGAGCAATGATGATATGGTGTGAATAACTTTAAATTAATTCATGGCATTGTGTTCTCAAGAGCCATTTCCAACAATACTTTACTATGCTGATGTTCCCCCATTTTACACATGGAACAACAAGAGATGGCAAAGAAGAAACTTTGGGAAGAGA
Source organism: Raja brachyura (assembly GCA_963514005.1). The sequence goes on along the minus strand of OY740784.1, from coordinate 97,393,409 downwards.
GTGGCAGATCTTCCAAGTCATTTAGTAGCCAACGATCTGGGATGAGTGTATACCGTGTCTCCAAGGTGTGGTGACCTCTACTACTTGAGACTGCTTCTCCTTCATGTAAAAGGGCCAGTATCCTTCGATTCATTGAAGGCACATGATGGAGAAATTAATTCTTCCTTCAAAGATGTCTGCAGACAAAGAGGTTTGTTGCAGACTGACGACCATTGGCAACAAACAATGGAAGATGGTGACAAGACAAGACTCCCCAGTACAATGAGAAATTTGTTTGTCGTTTTGCTGATGAATACTGAGTTCAACAATCCTCAAAAATTATGGGATCACTTCAAGAGTTCAGTGTCCGAAGATTACCTTGAAAAAGAACGGAGTGCAATGAGTGATCCTAATATCATGATTGAAGAGGTGCATCATGATCTGACTCTGTTATATATTTAAGGCAAGCTTGAAAAATACAATAAAACAATGGAATGCTTTCATTTGCAACGACCAAGAAATGGAAGGATGCACCTTGATGATGACAATCCAGAATTGCTGCATGAGTTGCAATACAATAGAACTGAATGAACAGTAATTTGTTGAGGAGAATGAGCCTCTCCTGAATGCTGAGCAGAGAGCAGTGTATGGCCAGGTGTGCAACTGTTTGAAAATGAATCTTCCCCTTTGATTTTTTTCACTGATTCACCAGGAGGAACGGGGAAAACATTTATCACCAATTTGATCCTCTCCAAAGTTAGAGGTCACTGTGATGTGGATATTGCTGTAGCATCCTCTGGGATAGCAGCTATTAATGCCTGGTGGAAGAACTGCCCATTCTCGATTCAAGATGCCCATCCAAGTGACCGAGGATACATTATGCAACATTGACAAGAACATGGCACGTTTGATGAGGCAAATGAAACTCATTGTTTGGGATGAATGCCCAATGATTAGGAGAGAGAGCTTTGAAGTGGTGGACAGAACTCTTCAAGATGTATGCAGCAACACTAAGCCTTTTGACGGCATTCTTACCATTTCTTGTGGCGATTTTCGACAACTCCTTCCTGTAGTGGAAAGGGGAAATTATGCTAATGTTGAAAATTACTGCATCAATAAATCCTACTTGTGAACATTTCACCAAGTTATAATTACACACAAATATGTATTTGAGAGGTAGAGTGGGCGAATATTTTCAATTTTTGTTGAAAGTTGGAGAAGATGACATCTGAAAGAATGAAGATGATGAAATTAAAATGCCACAAGACATGGTTCTATCAGCAAAAACACTGGAGGATCGTTTGCATTTATCTCGCATTTGACAAAGCTGCAGAATTACTCTCTGACAATTGTTAATTGGTTCTGCACAACGATACGATGAGAAGGATCAATTTTACATGTATCACACGCATCCCTGGGATCATTAAGGATTACTTTTCTTTCAATGCTGTCACTGAGGGAAAAAATGCTACTGACTTCCCAACAAAGTTCCTCAATTCACTCAAGATCTCTGGATTACCACCACATAAATTGGAGTTGAAAAAAGGATCGCCAATCATGTTAATGAGAAACTTGGAACCACCAAAGCTATCAAATGGAACAAGGATGATTGTGGAAGAGCTACACAATCATCAGATTGTTGCAAGAATCAACATGGGAGCCTTCAAAGAAGACATTGTTCTCATTCCAAGGATAATGCTCAATTTGACAGAAGGTAAAGACATTCCCCTTCAGCGGAGCCAATTCCCCATTCAGTCAAGTTTTGCTATGACGATCCATAAAGCGCAAGGACAAACCATGAATGAAATTGGAGCAAATGCATTATTATATTTATTTCACACTCGTCCACCTTGTCTGGTGATCACCAACAAAAAAAAACAGAATTTGGAAATGTATCTTTAAGCAATTACCCTGATTCTTGGCCTAAACGATCACACGTGCCTTTCCAGAGGACAGTGATCACAGCTGTTGTATCTTTGTTGCATGAGAAGCATGAGCAATCAAACTCTCTCCTTGACAACCACATGGTAGTAAGGGAAAGAGCGCAGTGAAGTGGAGGGCATTCATCATCAGGCGATGTGGGCACGCCCATAACCATCATCATTAGTTCTATGGAGCAAAATGTCGCATCAATCATAGAAACATTGAAACATAGAAAATAGGTGCAGGAGGAGGCTATTCAGCCCTTCGAGCTAGCACCACCATTCAATGTGATCATGGCTGATCGTCCCCAATCAATAACCCGTGCCTGCCTTCTCCCCATATCCCTTGATTCCACCAGCCCCTAGAGCTCCATCTAACTCTCTCTTAAATCCATCCAGTGATTTGGCCTACACTGCCCTCTGTGGCAGGGAATTAAAAAAATTCACAACTCACTGGGTGAAAAAGCTTTTTCACACCTCAGTCCTAAATAGTCTCCCCTTTATTCTAAGACTCTGGAACCCTGGTTCTGGACTCGCCCAATATTGGGAACATTTTTCATGCATCTAGCCTGTCCAGTCCTTTTATAATTTTATATGTTTCTAAAAGATCTCCCCTCATCCTTCTAAACTCCAGTGAATTTAGTTCTAGCCTAGACTTTTCAATCTTTCCTCATATGACAGTCCCGCCGTCCCAGGGATCAATCTCGTGAACCTATGCTGCACTGCCTCAATCACAAGGATGTCTTTCCTCAAGTTAGGAGACCAAAAGGTACACAATTCTCGAGATGTGGTCTTACCAGTGCTCTGTACTGCAGAAGAACCTCCCTAATCCTATACTGAAATCCTCTTGTTATGAAGGCCAACATTCCATTAGCTTTCTTCACTGCCTGGTGTACCTGCACAACAACTTTCAGTGACCGGTGTACAAGGACATCCAGGTCTCGCTGAACCTCCCCAAAGTGGATAACCTCACATTTATCTATTTTATACTGCATCTGCCAACTCACTCAACCTGTCCAGGTCACCCTGCAACCTCCTAACATCCTCTTCATAGTTCACACTGCCACCCAGCTTTGTGTCATCCGCAAACTTGCTAGCATTGGACCTAATTCCCTCTTCCAAATCATTAATATATATGGTAAACAGTTGCGGCCCCAACACCGAACCTTGTGGCACTCCACTTGCTACTGCCTGCCATTCTGAAAAGGACCCGTTCACTCCTACTCTTTGCTTCCTGTCTGCCACCCAATTTTCTATCCAAGTCAACACCCTACCCCCAATACCATGTGCTCTAATTTTAATTACCAGTCTCCCGTGCGGGACATAATCAAATGCTTTCTGAAAGCCTAGGCACACTACATCCACTGGCTCCCCTTCATCCATTTTACTTGTCACATCCTCAAAAAATTCCAGAAGATAAGTCAAGCATGATTTTCCTTTCATAAATCCATGCTGACTTGGACTAATCCTTTTACTGCTATCCAAATGCCCCATTATTATCTCTTTAATAATTGATTCCTATCAGGCAGATATTGCAGCATATCTGTACACATGCATGCAGCAACATATTGATGTACAGTCAGGCACCTTTAATTAATATATTTGAACAAGAGTTCCTCATTTTTAGGAGAATGCAGGTTGATAAGACAAAAGTGGACACTGTGCATGTTGATAAAATCATGTGCTCTGGTGACACTAGAAAAAAATGTTTGATTCAGTTTCTCATTGGAAACGATATCCACTGCAAATGGATATTATATTAAATTGCCTTTATGTGCAATTTGAACACCACCAACTGATGCATCTGGTTTCAATTTCTGGGTTTCTTATTGCAAAATAATGATGTCTCATCCACAGTGGACCTGTCATCAATTTGTGGCAGCAATTTAAGTGAATAGAGTTTTGATGTGGCATTCCTCCCAGCATGATATGCATTGCTTTAATACATCACCTTTGCAGACCTGCAATTATCTACCTGGAAAAGATGTGCGCAGTTTTAAGTGTTTCTCCATTTTTTCCCTTCTAATTGGCGTTAGCATTAAAGTCATTGCTTTCACCACCAGGCAGAAAATAACTCACAGATTCACAGAACTTCACTGTTGGCTGCATCATGGTTAGAGATGAGTCAGCGGACAGGAGAGAAATAGAACACCTCGTTCTGTGGTGCTGCAACAACAATCTCCTGCTCAAGGACAACAAAACCAAGGGACTAAAGGTTGACTTCAGAAAGGGGAAGTAGGGAAACAACATGTCATTTTTTATTGATGGATCCACAGTCAAGAGAACAGGTGGTTTAATATTCCTGGGCATTAACATCCCAGATGACTTGTCCTGCAGTCAACATATAGGTGTAATCACGAAGAAGGCCCACCGGTGCCATTACTTTCTTAGAGTTTTAAAGAAATTTGATTGTCAACTGAACAAACTTCGACGTGCTGCAGAAAGTATTCAGGGTGCTTGCATCCTGGATTGATATGGCAATTCCACTGCACAGGAGTGCACGAGTCCGCACTCAGCCCAGTCCATCTGGGGCAATGGTGGACTCAGTCCAGCTTTCCAACCATTGAAATCATCCACTTGGGACCTGGCCTCAGTAAGGTGGCATTTAACATCAAGGATACCCACCATCTGGCCCATGCCTCTTCTCACTTTTACCATCAGGCAGGAAGTATATATGCCTGAAGTGCCACAGCACTAGGCTAAAAAAAAGATAGCTTCCTACAACCATCTGTTTCTTAATCAGAAATCCACAACCTTCATCCTACCTTGGCAATAAAACTAAGTTGGCTGTATCTGCTTGCTCCCAGTGAGGGAACCTACTATAGGTAGTCTATATATCAGAAACAGACATGGAGGTAGGGTCACTGCTGCATTTTAAACCCTGAGTTTAGCATTTGGTTTAAAGTCTTGTTTTAAAACACACATTTTTTTCAGATGCCCATGTGCTATGTTGACTCACAGAAGGTGAAGGCATGTATCATCAACGCCTGCTCTCATTGAGAAATAGCTCCCAATTAATGGGAAATGTTTCAGCTTCTCATTAAACAACCTTTAACATTGGTGGATGTCATGGTTCAGTGGAGGCAGATAAGTACAGGACCTTAGTTTTGTGGATGTGTAGAGCTTGGCCCATTGTATGTTTCAATGAATGTATCAATCATAAACTGGATCTCAGTGGTTGAATATCCACATACATAAGTACTGTCTGAGATTAATGCAATAGAAAGGAAGGACATTAGCGTGGAGGATGTGGAATCGATATGGGTAGAGCTGCGAAACTCTAAGGGGCAGAAAACGCTAGTGGGAGCTGTGTACAGGCCACCTAACAGTAGTATTGGAGTTGGGGATGGTATCAAACAGGAAATTAGAAATGCGTGCAACAAGGGTAACACGGTTATAATGGGTGAATTCAATCTGCATGTAGATTGGGTGAATCAAATTGGCAGGGGTGCTGAGGAAGAGGATTTCCTGGAATGTATGCGGGATAGTTTTCTCAACCAACATGTGGAGGAACCAACGAGAGAGCAGGCTATTCTAGACTGGGTATTGAGTAATGAGGAAGGGTTAGTTAGCAGTCTTGTTGTGCGTAGCCCCTTGGGCAAGAGTGACCATAATATGGTTGAGTTCTTCATTAGGATGGAGAGTGACAAAATTAAGTCAGAAACAAGGGTTTTGAACTTGAACAAAGGTAACTTTGAAGGTATGAGATGTGAATTGGCCAAGATAGACTGGCAGGTGATTCTTAAAGGGTTGACAGTGGATGTGCAATGGAAGGTATTTAAAGACTGCATGGATGAAGTACAAAAGTTGTTCATACCAGTTTGGCAAAAGAATAAATCGGGGAAGGTGGTGCATCCATGGATAACAAGGGAAATCAGGGATAGTATAAAAACAAAAGATGAGGCATACAAATTTGCCAGAAAAAGCAGCCTACCGGAGGACTGGGAGAAATTCAGAATCCAGCAGAGGAGGACAAAGGGCTTAATTAGGAAAGGGAAAATAGATTATGAAAGGAAACTGGCAGGGAACATAAAAAGTGACTGCAAAAGTTTTTATAGGTATGTGAAGAGAAAGAGACTAGTTAAAACAAATGTTGGTCCCTTGCAGTCAGAAACAGGTGAATTGATCATGGGGAACAAGGACATGGCAGACCAATTGAATAACTACTTTGGTTCTGTCTTCACTAAGGAGGACATAAATAATCTGCCGGAAATAGCAGTGGAACGGGGGTCAAATAAGATGGAGGAACTGAGTGAAATCCAGGTTAGCCGGGAGGTGGTGTTGGGTAAATTGAACGGATTGAAGGCCGATAAATCCCCAGGGCCAGATAGTCTGCATCCCAGACTACTCAAGAAGGTAGCCACAGAAATAGTGGATGCATTAGTGATAATTTTTCAAAATTCCTTAGATTCTGGAGTAGTTCCTGAGGATTGGAGGGTAGCTAATGTAACCCCACTTTTTAAAAAAGGAGGGAGAGAGAAAGCGGGGAATTACAGACCAGTTAGTCTAACATCGGTAGTGGGGAAACTGCTAGAGTCAGTTATTAAAGATGGGATAGCAGCGCATTTGGAAAGTGGTGAAATCATTGGACAAAGTCAGCATGGATTTACAAAAGGTAAATCATGTCTGACAAATCTGATAGAATTTTTCGAGGATGTAACTAGTAGAGTGGATAAGGGAGAACCAGTGGATGTGTTATATCTAGACTTTCAGAAGGCTTTCGACAAGGTCCCGCATAAGAGATTAGCATACAAACTTAAAGCACACGGTATTGGGGGTTCAGTATTGATGTGGATAGAGAACTGGCTAGCAGACAGGAGGCAAAGGGTAGGAGTAAACGGGTCCTTTTCAGAATGGCAGGCAGTGACTAGTGGGGTGCCGCAAAGCTCAGTGCTGGGACCCCAGCTATTTACAATATATATTAATGATTTGGACGAGGGAATTCAATGCAACATCTCCAAATTTGCAGATGATACCAAGCTGGGGGGTATAGTTAGGTGTGAGGAGGATGCTTGGAGGCTGCAGGGTGATTTGGATAGGCTGAGTGAATGGGCAGATGCATGGCAGATGCAGTATAATGTGGATAAATGTGAGGTTATCCACTTTGGTGGCAAAAACATGAGGGTAGACTATTATCTGAATGGTGGCAGATTAGGAAAGGGGGAGATGCAACGAGACCTGGGTGTCATGGTACACCAGTCATTGAAAGTAGGCATGCAGGTGCAGCAGGCAGTGAAAAAAGCAAATGGTATGTTGGCATTCATAGCAAAAGGATTTGAGTATAGGAGCAGAGAGGTTCTACTGCAGTTGTACAGGGTTTTGGTGAGACCACACCTGGAGTATTGCGTACAGTTTTGGTCTCCAAATCTGAGGAAAGACATCCTTGCCATGGAGGGGGTACAGAGAAGATTCACCAGACTGATTCCTGGGATGTCAGGACTTTCATATGAGGAAAGATTGGATAGACTCGGCTTGTACTCACTGGAATTTAGAAGATTGAGGGGGGATCTTATAGAAACTTACAAAATTCTTAAGGGGTTGGACAAGCTAGATGCTGGAAGATTGTTCCCGATGTTGGGGGAGCCCAGAACAAGGGGTCACAGTCTAAGGATAAGGGGGAATTCCTTTAGGACCGAAATGAGGTGAGTCTCTGGAATTCTCTGCCACAGAAGGTAGTTGAGGCCAGTTCATTGGCTATATTTAAGAGGGCGTTAGATGTGGCACTTGTGGCTAAAGGGATCAGGGGGTATGGAGAGAAGGCAGGTACGGGATACTGAGTTGGATGATCAGCCATGATCACATTGAATGGCGGTGCAGGCTCGAAGGGCCGAATGGCCTACTCCTGCACCTATTTTCTATGTTTCTGTGTTTCTATGTCTGTGTGCATTATTCAGGAGGCTATTCTGATCAAACAGTTTTGGTTGTAATAACATGGAGGGATTTTAGTGACCAGCAGTGCAGAACCTGCTGTTTGTAAGCATGCCAGAGAGCCTTCCACAGAATCAAAACAAAATTGCCCATAGGAGTAGTAACATTTTTTAACAGCTCAGCATGTCCACTGAAAGTACCCTGTTGTAAGGTTTCAGAGCATTTTAAACACTGCTGTAGCTAATCTGCAATTGAATATCATGTTTTTTTTTTTTAAGTGATAGATACTGATTGATTAACAGCCATCACTTCACATTGGCTGTGGAAAGGCTAAAAAAAAGATCAATGTGATTAGCAGCTTCAAGAAGAAATAGATACAAAATTGAATGTAAGAGAGAGGAACTGGCAGGAAACTGAATAGAAATTAAAGGTTGACTGCTATAGAGGCACAGCTGATAGAGATGCTGCTTCACAGCTCCAGCAACCCGAGTTCAATCCTGACCATGAGTGCCATCTGTGTGCAGTTTGCACATTCTCCTCCCTGTACTCTGGTTTCCTCCCACATCCCAAAGATGTGTGAGAATATAAGTTAATTGGCCACTGTAAATTGCCCCTAGTGTGTAGGGAATGGTTGAGAAAGTGCGATAACATAGAATTAGTCCAAATATGCACAGTACATTCAGAAAGTATTCAGATCTCTGCACCTTTTCCACATTTTGTTACGTTACAACCTTATTCTAAAATTGATTAAATTATTTTTTTTTATCATCAATCTGCACACAGTAGCCCATAATAAAAAAGCAAAAACAGGTGTTTAGAAAATGTTCCAAGTAATTAAAAGAAATAACTGAAATATCACATTTACATAAGTATTCAGGCCCTTTACTCAGTACTTTGTTGAGGTACCTTTGGCAGTGATTATCGCCTCAAGTCTTCTTGGGTATGACGCTACAAGCTTGGCACACCTGTATTTGGGTAATTTCTGAATTTGGGAAGCTCTGTCAGGTTGAATGGGGAGTACCAATCCCCAGCTATTTTCAGGTCCTTCTAGAGATGTTCGTTCGGGTTTAAGTCCGGGCTCTGGCTGGGCCACTCAAGGACATTCACAGACTTGTCACAAAGCCACTCCTACGTTGTCTTGGCTGTATGCTTAGGGTCATTGTCCTGTTGGAAGGTGAACCTCCACCACAGTCTGAGGTCCAGAATGCCCTGGAGCAGATTTTCATCAAGGTTCTCTCTGTACTTTGCTTTGTTCATCTTTCCTTCGATCCTGACTAGTCTCCCAGTTCCTGCCACTGAAAAACATCCCCACAGCATGATGCTGCCACCACCATGCTTCACCTTAGGTATGGTATTGGCCAGGTGATGAGCGGTGCCTGATTTCCATTGACGCTTGGCATTCAAGCATCACGCTTGGCATTCAAGCCAAAAAGTTCAATCTTGGTTTCATCGGACCAGAGAATCTTGTTTCTCATGCCTTTTGGCAAACTCCAAGTGGTCTGTCATGTGCCTTTTACTGAGGAGTGGCTTCCGTCTGGCCACTCTACCATAAAGGCCTGATTGGTGAAGTGCTGCAGATATAGTTGTCCTTGTGGAAGTTTCTCGCATCTCCACAGAGGAACTCTGGAGCTGCAAAAAGCCTTATAAAGGCTGCAAAAGGTTTTAAACACTGCCCTGGCCATCATCTGGTCTGACCTCTCTACCATTGAGGGGATCTATTGCAGTCGCTGCCTCAAAAACGTTGCCAACATCATCAAGGACCCACAGCATCCTGGCCACACACTCATCGCTCCGCTGCCATCAGGTAGAAGAGACAGGAGCTTGAAATCTGCAACATCCAGGTTCAGAATAGCTTCTTTCCCACAGCCATCAGACTATTAAACACAACTTCAAACAAACTCTGAACAGTCTATTGCACTTTATCTGTTTATTTATGTGTATATGTAAGGCCTATGGTATATAGAGACACTGATATGTTCTGTATTTATGCCTACAATATTCTGTTGTGTTGCAGCAAGCAAGAATTTCATTGTCCTATCTGGGACACATGACAATAAACTCTCTTGACTTGACTTGACTTGTGCTCTGTCAGAGTGACCCTCGGATTCATGGGGACTCAGTTTGGCTGGGTGGCCAGCTCTCTGAAGATTCCTGGTGGTGCCAAAGTTCTTCGATTTATGAATGGTGGAGGCCATTTTGCTCTTCGGGACCTGCAATGCTGCAGAAATTGTTTTACACCCTTCCCCAGATCTGTGTCTTGACACAATCCTGTCTCAGAGGTCTACCGACAATTCCTTCATTTTCATGGCTTGGTTTTTGCTCTGAAATGCACTGCCAACTGTGGACCTTATATCGACAGGTGTGTGCCTTTCCAAATCATGTCCAATAAATGTAATTTGCCACTGGTGGACTCCAATCAAGTTGTAGAAACATCTCAAGGATAATCAATGGAAACAGGATGAACCTAAGCTCAATTTTGGGTGTCATAGCAAAGGGTCTGAATATTTATATAAATGTGATAGTTCAGTTATTTCCTTTTAATTACTTTGCAAAAAATTTGAAATACCTGTTTTTGCTTCTTTTGGTTCTGGGGTATTGTGTGTAGATTGATGATAAAAAAAATGAATTTAATCAATTTTAAAATAAGGCTGTAACGTAAAAAAATGGGGAATAAGTGAAGGGATCTGAATGCACTGTAAGTGATAGTCAACGTAGACTCAGTGGGTCGAAGTGTCTGTTTTTATATTGTATATCTAAACTAAAGTTTTACGTTTCTGAAGTCACCAGAGCTAAATTTCCTCAATATAACTTTGGTTCCATGTAAATTTGCTTTTCTATGAATTTCAAAGAGGACTCAATATGTTTCTGATCCATGTTTCAAGTGGTTTAACCAGTATCTCCCACAACATGTGGCTTCATTAATCTTCCATAGCATTGGCAGAGCAGCAAAGTTGACCTTCTTATTTGGTTTCACTCCTGATAGTTCTCCAGCATATAAGATGGGAATATCTAAACATTGGGGAAATAATATAATATATAGGAGGCTACATGAAACACCACCCCCAAATCAAATTCACACTCCCCCAATGAATTCCCAGATCACCTGTTCCATGGTCTATTTCTAAGACCACTGTAGGATGGAAGTGACGTATTTAGTGACCTGACAGTTGTTTCCAGTGATCAGGTTGCTTTATGGGAAGGATGGAGAGGCAGAAACTTTAAGGGAGGAAATCCGTCCGTCAGCTTTGACTGTAGTGATGTTAAAGGCTTGCCGCAAACTTCAGTGGTAATTGGCTGCAGAGTTTCTCCCAGTAACTTGTGAGCCTCCTTTGATTCTTCACTCCTGCTTGGGTTTGTTTGCCACATTTGGCCTGAGTGTGGCAGCAGTAAATCATCACTTGCATTAATTTGTTTGCACTTTTTAACAGATATGATGTTAGAGACATAGACAAATACAGCTTGGAAACAAGCCCTTTGAACCATAAAGTCCATGTTGGTCACATTTGCATTAATGCTACACTAACCTATTTTATGCTCTTCCAAAATCAAATCAACTCCATCCCTCCAAACCCTGCATTCTACCACTCACCTACTTTTTGGGGGGCAATTTACAGCAGCCAATTATCCTAGTAAGCTGCACATCTTTCACAATTGGGAGAAAATCAAAGTACCACGTATTCACGGGGAGAACACGCAAACTCCAATTGTAGAGCAGCAATGGTTATGATTGATCACGGCTCACTGGAGCTATGAGGCAGCAGCTCTCCTCAATGTGCCACAGTAAGGCAGCTAAGTAAAAAAAAACATTGAACAATATCTGCTCGGCTGGCTGCATGCTATTACGGGTTGATGCCATTGACACCAATAATATCTCAGTTTTAACTTTCGCTGTGAAATGTTCTTTAATTGTGAAAAGTGTAATTTACAAATCGTATCTCCAATGGTTTTACCATTCCTTCAAATTCTCTGTTTCAAATGGAAAAGCAGACTATTTTCCTTTGGGATGGATAAATGAAGTAGAAAGGGCAGCTGAGAGCAGCAGAATGCTGCAGAAATTTTCTACATGTTTTTTGCTCTTGCTGTTTAATGAAAACTAAAATGGTCTGAAGTCATGCTGTGAGCCTGTTATGAATTGCTTTAAAGATCATTAGCATGGGTCATGTTATATAGACTTTAGCTGTGGCACATACTCAGCTTTCCCAGAGCTCAGCAGCCTTTAATAGGTAAATATGATGAGTTCTTCAGGAGCCTTCCATGGCCTTTCATATCTCCTTTAAATAGTGCACACAAACAATCCCATGGCATCAACTCAGGCTACATATTGCTTTTATATTTTAGAAGGGGGAAGGGAGGAGGGATGTAAACTGGGCTACCCATTCCCTATCAGATATTTTACACTGAGTCACAATTTTAAAGTGACCCACCAAGCGTTTTAATGCTCAGTTCTAAGGCCTTACATTAAAAAATTATATTAATTGTTCCCACTGTTAATATAAGAGCAAGAACAAGTGTTGCAGTGAATTCACCACAGATATGTTGATTTTTAGTAAAATATATTAAAGGACACAGCACATTTATTTTTGTTGCAGTAACATCCCACATATAAGAACGTTTGAGTACACTTCTATTTACCAGCACAATGTTGATTGATGGTAAACACATTTCAAGGCAAACAGGAGTAATTTTGCTTTTCTATGAATTTCAAAGAGGACTCAAACAATTGTGGCAAGCATTCTGTGTTCATTATCAGTTGGAGGTATTATTTAATATGTCCTGCCACCTAAACATATTGAAAACACCCTGTGAAATAAATGGGTCTGCCACAGAGTTGTGGAGCTAATGTGATCCCTGCATCCACATGCACATAAGCTACACCTGCATAAAAACAATACCAAAGTGTTCTGGCTCATTACATCTTCAAGAGTGCAAAACAAGAACATAACAATAACTTATTCATGCCATTGTTTAAACATATGCATGGGAAAATAAGTTTTAACATCTGATAACTTATCCAAAGTTTCTGGTCTAACTATTATTTAGACATTAGACTTTAGAGATACATTGTGGAAACAGGCCATTCAGTCCACCGAGTCCACGCCAACTAGCGATCATCCCCATACACAAGCACTACCCTACACACTAAAGACAATTTTACAATTTGTTAGGAAGCCGATTAACCAACAAACTTGTACAAGGAGCCTCCAACCTCATCGTTCCCCAGCCCCGCACAGCCCGATTTTACCTTCTCCCCAAAATCCACAAACCCGACTGCCCCGGCAGACCCATTGTCTCTGCCTGTTCGTGCCCCACCGAACACATTTCCACATACCTTGACTCCATCCTATCCCCCTTTGTTAAATCCCTCCCCACCTATGTTCAAGACACCTCAGACACTCTCCGTCGGCTCCGCACATTCCGTTGTCCAGGCCCCCATCCTCTCATCTTCACCATGGACGTCCAGTCACTATACACCTGCATCCCCCACCAGGATGGTCTCAAAGCCCTCCGGTACTTCCTCGACCAGAGGAGCAACCCATACCCATCCACTGACACCCTCCTCCGCCTAGCAGAGTTGGTCCTTACCCTCAACAACTTTTCTTTTGATTCCTCCCATTTCCTCCAAACACAAGGCGTAGCTATGGGCACACGCATGGGCCCTAGCTACGCCTGCCTCTTTGTCGGGCACGTCGAACAATCTTTGTTCTCGGCGTACCAGGGCCCCACCCCTGACCTTTACCTCCGTTACATTGACGACTGCTTTGGTGTCACCTCCTGCACCCACGCAGAACTGACTGACTTCATCCATTTCACCACCAACTTCCATCCGGCACTCAAATATACTTGGACCATTTCCGACATTTCCCTACCATTCCTTGACCTCACCATCTCTATTGCAGGTGATACACTCCTGACTGACATCCACTACAAACCAACTGACTCCCACAGCTACCTGGACTACTCTTCCTCCCACCCTGCTTCCTGTAAGGACTCCATCCCCTATTCCCAATTCCTCCGTCTACGCCGCATCTGCTCCCAGGATGACGTGTTCCACACCAGGTCATCGCAAATGTCCTCATTCTTCAGAGAACGGGGTTTCCCCTCCCCCACTATAGATGAGGCTCGCACCAGGGTCTCCTCCATACCCCGCAACACTGCCCTCTCTCCCCATTCCCCCACTTACAACAAGGGCCGAGTCCCCCTGGTCCTCACCTTTCACCCCACCAGCCAGCGCATACAACAGATAGTCCTCCGCCAGTTTCGTCACCTCCAACGTGACCCCTCCACTCGCCACATCTTCCCATCTCCCCCCCTGTCTGCCTTCCGCAAAGACCGCTCCCTCCGCAACTCCCTCGTCAATTCTTCCCTTCCCTCCCGCTCCACTCCTTCCCCGGGCACTTTCCCTTGCAACCGCAAGAGATGCTACACTTGTCCCTTCACCTCCCCCATCCACTCCTTTCAGGGACCCAAGCAGTCATTCCAAGTCCGACAGAGGTTCACCTGCACCTCCTCCAACCTCATCTACTGCATCCGTTGCTCCAGATGCCAGCTGACCTACATCGGTGAGACCAAGCGGAGGCTGGGCGATCGTTTCGCCGAACACCTCCGCTCGGTCCGCAATAACCAACCCGACCTCCCGGTGGCTCAGCACTTCAACTCCCCCTCCCACTGCGTATCCGACCTCTCGGTCCTGGGCCTCCTCCACGGCCAGAGTGATCAACACCGCAAGTTGGAGGAACAGCACCTCATATTCCGCTTGGGGAGTCTGCATCCTCTGGGCTTAAACATTGAATTTTCTCAATTCTGTTAACCCAGACTGCCTCCCCCCACCTCTCCCTCAGCCCTCTGGCCCTGACATTCCTTCTCCATCTCCCCCCCCCCCCCCCTCCCCAGTCGCACTAGCTTCTCATTTTCACACCACAAACAGCTTACAATGGCCTGCTTCCTTTATCACCAATACTTTTTTGCATATCTTTCACTCATTGTTCCTTATCTCTCCACATCACTGTTTATATCTCTCGTTTCCCTGATCCCTGACCAGTCTGAAGAAGGGTCTCGACCCGAAACGTCGCCTATCTCCTTCGCTCCTTAGATGCTGCTGCACCCGCTGAGTTTCTCCAGCATTTTGTGTAACCCTCGATTCTCCAGCATCTGCAGTTCCTTCTTTAAAAACTTGTACATCTTTTGAGCATGGGAGAAAACCTGTGCTCTTGGAGGCACAGATAGATACATTCTTGATTTGTACAGGTGTCAGAGATTATGGGGAGTAGGCAGGAGAATGGGGTTAGGAGGGAGAGATAGATCAGCCATGATTGAATGGTGGAGTTGGCATGAGACGAATGGCCTAATTCTACTACTATTCCTTACGACCCGCATAATCATAGGAAGGATGGACAAACTCCGTGCAGACAGCATCCGTAGTCAGGATTACTGTAAGGCAGCAACTCTACCGCTGTGCCACAATGCAGCCCAATTCTTGGACCTGTATCCTATAGATAACAAAAATTCCATCGAAAACAATTTATTTTCGTGATCAAGGAGCTTAACTGCAATTTGTTATATGTACCGCATTCCCAAAAATAAGGAGGTTACAGAGTTGTTTGAAATTTAATGCAGCATATTTTATTGTGATGTGAAAATGTTCAGAGACTTACCAACTTTCATGCCATCTTGTTATCTTTAGCAGCATTGAAAGTTCTCTTCATTTTGTTCATATTTCTGATAACTTTTGTCTTGAATCCACAATGTAGGATGAGTGCATGGACGAGGGTCTGGTGCAGGAGGCAGGGGTTCAAGATTTTGATCCATTGGGATCTCTTCTGGAGCATAGGTCAAACCACGGTAGGAATTTCATTGTGTATGATTGAAGTCTGGGGAGTGGTATCCTAAGTGAATCCCCTAAGGAGTTATGTGGAACATTATCAAATATATCCTAGGAGATTGTGAGAAGCTGGGGAATAAATTGAGGGGCAGATATATTTGTATCATCGATAGCTACAGGTGAGATAGTAGAAGATTGAAGGGTGGCTATTGTTGTGCCTCTATTTAAGAAGGGCTGCAAGGAAAAGCTTGCAAACTACAGACCAGTGAACCTTTCATCAGTGGTGGGTAAGTTATTGGAGAGGCTTCTGAGAGATAGGGTCCACATACATTTGGAAAGGCAAGAACTGATTAAGGATAGCCAACATAGTTGTGTGCATGGTAAATTGTGTTTTACCAGTTTGATTTAATTTTTTTGAAGAGGTTGTCCAAGATGATTAATGGGAGCAGTGCACTTGTCTGCATGGACATTAACAACGTTTGATAAGGATAAGGTACTGCCCAGTACACTGTTCTGGAAGGTTTTATCAGATGGGATCAAGCATGAGCTAGCTGATTGGATAAAAAAAATTGGCTTGAAGGTAGCTAATAGAAGGAGGCGGTAGAGAGCTGTTTCTCATACTGGGGACCTGTAACAATTCTTGTACTGCAGGAACTGTTGCCTGGTCCACATTAGTTCATTATTTATATTAATAACTTGGATGTGAATATCAATTGCTTGGTTAGTAAGTTTACAAAGGACATTAAAATTGGTGGTATAGTGGATAGTGAAGAAGATTAATAACATCACAATGGGATCTTGATCAACTGGGCCAACAGGTTGAAGCATAGCAGGTGCAATTTAATCAAGATAAATGTGAATTTGTTTATTTTGTTAGGTTAAACTAGGGCACGACTTACACAATAACTGGTAGGGCCCTGGGGAGTGTTGCAGACCTACGGTTGCTGATACATAGTTCCATGAAATTGATGATACAGGTAGACGGAATAATGAATATGACACGAGGCATGCTTGCCAGGGCATTGAGTACAAGAGTTGGGATATCATGTTACAGGTATAAGACATTTGTAAGGTTGTGTATAGTTTGTATACAGTTCTTGTCATCCTGTTTTTGAAATTGATGACATCAAACTGGAAACATGCAAAAATATTTACAACGATATTACTGGGTCCTGAAGGTTTGAGCTATGAAGGGAGGCTGGAAATGCTCTGGTGACCTTTGCCAAGTTGATGTTATAGAGGCATACAAAATAATGAGGGACATATATCAGGTAAATACATTTTTTCCCCCCAGGATAGAGGAATAAAAAATTAATGAGCATAAGTTTGTGGCAAGATGGGAAAAATGTAAAAAGCTCCGAAGGGGCAAAATTTGAGAGGGTGGTGCGCATATGGAATGAGCTGCCAGAGGAACTGGTTAAGGCAGGTAAAATTCCGGCATTTAAAAGGCATTTGGACAGGTAGATGGATAGGAAGGGTTTAGAGAGATATGGCCCAGGCATGGGCAAGTGGGATTAGATTAGTTAAGTAACTTGGTTGGCCTCAGGGAGTTGGGCCGAAGGGTCTGCCTCAGTGCTGTGTAGCTCAAGGACTTTATGACTCTCTGACTCCATGACTCCTACAGACAGGAAGTGTCACAACTGGCGTCCTGGTGCCGTAGCAACAACCTAGAGCTCAATGCTCTTAAGACAGTGGAATTGAATGAAGACTTTAGGATAGCTCCCCCTCCCCTCACCCCACTCACCATCAACAACACACAATCACATCTGTGGAGTCTTTTAAGTTCTGGGGAACAAACATCTCCAAGGGCCTTAAGTGGGGGGCTACCATCAACTCCACAGTCAAAAAGACACAACAGAGGATGTACTTCCTGCGGCAGCTGAGGAAGCACAATCTGCCACAGGCAACGATGGTCCAATTCTACACGGTTATCATAGAGTCTGTTCTCACCTTCTCCATCATGGTCTGGCGTGGCTCAGCCACCAAGCACAACACCTGGAGGCTGCAGCGAATCATCCGATCAGCAGAGAACATTACTGGCTGCAACCTTCCTTCCATTGTACACTGCAAGGGCCAGGAAGTGAGCGGGCAATATCATCTCTGATCCCTCCCACCCTGGCCACAAACTCTTTGAATCACTTCCTTCTGGAAGGCGACTCCGGACTGTCAAAGCTGCCACAGCCAGACATAAAAACAGTTTTTATCCACGAGTAGTTGCTCTACTCAACAGCCAAAAATCTGTAGCCTCCCTTTGATCTGGTATTTTGCTGGTTCACATGTTTGATCAATGGTGTTTTATCATTAGTTTTATTATTATTAATGTTTAGTATTTTCTGAGTCATTCGTAACTGTCACTGTATTTCATGTTGTTACTTGTGGGTGGAGCACCAAGGCAAATTCCTTGTATGTGAATACTTGGCCAATAAACTTACTTACTTACTTAAAGCAAATCAAATCCGATACAAAACAAGAATTGAGGGACAAGTATGAAAGTGAAAAGTAAAATATAAATTAAAATAGACTTTTAAAAGTTTTATTGTTAGAAATAATCTCAAACCAGTTTGCTCTTTACACGATTGCAATTCTCTGGGTTAAGTTGTCCCCTTGCTGGGCTTCCAGGTTATGACATTCAGGAAAATGAATCATGCTATTAACACCATCCCTATGACCTGAATTAATAGCTCTGAGCGGGTAGGCCAACTTCATTCACATTTACAGGATTGATGCGATAATTCCATTAATTTCATATTGAGGTCAATGATCGAATTACTTTGGTGTGAGGCTAATGGTGGGTAATACAATTTATCTCACAACTTGTGAAAATTTACATTTCTTCCATGTGAAAATCATTTCTTGTTTATGCACACTGAAATGCCATTTGCATTGAACAAGTTTTTATTTTCCTTGCAGTTTCTAATTGTTCAATTTTCAGCTGCAAACAGACCCTGTCTTACCAGATTCAGTTCATTGCAGTTGTTATACTGCCTATAAATGGACTAAACCTCAAATCCCTGTTTCATTGCCTTTTATTTTCCTGACATTCATACTAATATGAGTTTTGACATAATTTGCTACCAATAATCCCTTGTGATACCATGTGGAACATTTTGAGAGCATGACCCAATTTTCTTATTATTAACAAATTCACTTTCTGTGCTGGGCAGTTTATTGATAGAAAACATGCATCAGATTCTACACAGGTACTATGCTATGCTGGAAGCAATCTCAGTAATAATACATGTAATTAACTCAGTCGGAATGGCTTGCACGCTGTATGCTTAGCTTATCACAAGCTGAATCAAATAAATACTCCTGTTTTAGTCCCATAAACATTTTCCTTTAGTGGCAGGCATGTTACTTGTTAAAGAGGTTTCACATAATTGAACCTGGTATCAATACACATGACGCCTACCATTAATCGCTACATTGCTAATGAAAGAGGGAGCAAGAAAGTGCATGTGAACAGGTCGATGCCTCAAGTCAAAGCAGGGCTTTATCAAGCTGCTCTATGAGCTTGCTGGCCTGCAGTCACTAATCAAAACTTATATCAAGCTGCAACTCTAAAGATTGTTTCCACTGCTTGCAATCGCTCCCCGTCACCATAATATTGAGCTTTGAACTCCCATGCCAACATCATCGAAAGGCCACCTACCATGGATGAAAATAGAAAATGTTGTGTGTGCTCACTTCTATAAATGTTTCAGCTTGACCAGCTTTTCTATGATGCTAAGTTAATATAATTGACACAAGCCATCCAAAAATCTGATCAGGTGCTGGAATTTCCCAAATTTCTCATTCTCAATACGATGCACAATGTATTCAAGATACAAGGTACAAGATATATTTATTTGGCACAGTGAAATATGATCACCATACAGCCATACAATAAAATAAAGAACACAACACGATAGAATTCAACACAAAACATCCCCACACAGCAGAATAGAAAATGTATCACTGGGAGGGAAGGCACCAAAGTCAGTCATCTTCCTCGATGTTCCCCCGTGGTCGGGGCTTCCGGAGCCCTCCGCAGTCGCCGCAACGGGCAGTTCGCCGCACAGGCCCATTCGCCGGGATGTTGGAACTCCAACGTCGGGACTGGAGGTCAACCTCAGCGGCTTGGACCTACGAATCGACCACTTCCTACCAGAGTTCGCGGCTCCCGACGTCCCCAGGCCTCGCCGGGCGGAGATTCACACTGGCGGCCCTTGGCAAAGGGCCCCCGGGACTCCGCTATGTCGGTCAGCGCCGCTTACACTGGGAGCTCCACGAACCACAGCTCCTCAATGTTGGAGCAGCGGGCCCAACACTCGGGAACTCCGAACGGCGATCCAGGAAGGTATCGCCCGCTCCGCGGTGAATCCAGCACCGCGCCGCCGCTGCCGAAGCTCTGGTCCGGTCCCCAGTCTCAGGTAGGAAAGGCTGCTCCGATCCAGCTGGTAGGCCACAAGGTGGGGGGGGGGGCGAGGAAGCAACACGGATAAATAGTCGCATCCTCAACAGGAAGCGACTGGGAAGCGGTTTCCCCCTTACCCTACCCCCCACCCCACATAAAAAAGCTAAAGAATCCCCAAAACAAACAGTTTAGACAAACCAAAATTTAAAAAAAAGAGGGGAAAAAACAGACAGGCTGTAGGCCTGTGGTAATAACCATGTGATAATAAATATTCATACAACTGCAATCATTTTTGCCATATCACAAGACAATTGTTTAAACATAGAGACGCAGAGGCTGCAGATGTTGGAATCGGGAGCAATAAACAAAAGTCTGGAAGAATCAGGAGGTTGAGTGACAAAATTGTTTCATCCATTTATCAACCCCTTTCCACACATCCCCTCCACCTCCCAAAACCTATTTTTGTCCACTACCCTTGGTTCCATCTTTCTACTCATTTCACCCACTGGCTTCCATCCCTCACCAATGTTTCTGGCAGCTTAACCATATAACCATATAACTGCATGAAAAATGAATAATTTGACAAAACTATTTACAAATATAAATGAGTGAAGTAGATATACGGGACATTAAATGAAACACTTTTGAGTGCCAAAGAACAAAAAGACTTTCCTAACATGAGGAAATTACATGCTTGAACATACATAAATTAAGACTAACAAACAAAAAAAATCAACTGCAACATAAACAATGGTCCAGCATCTCATAAAATAGTATATGTTTTGCTGCATATTTGGTTTTTTTTATTAAGGAATTAACTGTTGATCAAGCCAATTAAATCAGAAGATACAAATATTGAGAATAGATATTCGGCAATTGGCAGCTGAAGGTACATTTCGATCCAGAGTAAAGGCAAATTACCCTTCCTTTTTAAACTCTCTTTTGCACCGACCACTGATTCCTACACACCGACACTATCCTACATACACTAGGGACAATTTACATTTATACAAAGCCAATTAACCTACAAGCCTTTGGAATTGTGGGAGGAAACCGTAGATCTCGGAGAAAACTCATGCATGTCACGGGGAGAACGTACAAACTCCTAAAAAATTGCCAAAGTGCGACAGGCCCTAAAGGCAGTTGCGCCACCCTGCTGCTCACAATCTAGTCATCATTGGGAAATTGGGAAAAGGGTAATTCAGACGATTAAACTGAAAAAAACAGGTGTTGCAACACTATTGCAATGTGAGAAAAGACAACATTCCCATATATATATATTTTTAAACTCTGGCTGAAGCAAAGCACTTCCCAACCTTGCAAGTATTTTTTAAACTGCAGTCACTATTGTAATGTTGGGATATGTGTCAGCCAGTTAAACCACAAAGTCCCACAAATAATAATGAACAAATTGGTCACATAACCGACTACTGATATTAGTTGAGGGATGAGTATTGGAATAGGTATCAGGAGAACTTTTAGCAATGCAAGGGGATTTCTAACATTAAACTGGAATGTTTACAGAGCCCTAGTTCAATATCTGGAAAGAGTGCAGTGCTTCTATAATGCTGCACTCAAGTGTCAAAGTATGTAATGTGCTCATGTCTCTGTAATGAGTACTTAAACCATAGCCAAATCTCAGAAGCAAGATTAATATCACTAAGTCAGTAATGAAAATGATCTTTGATGGTTAATTGCGAAGATGAGTCAATAGCTAGAGGCCCAATCAGTGCTTTATTTTACCATGCCTGTGATTAATCTGGAAGATTTGGAGTACATGAAACAGATAGCATTGATTTGAAAACCTAACATAGTGGAATAGCTGCACTTAGAAGTTGCATCAGTGGTAAAAGCAGCAATACATTTGTTAGGAATTCGATTCGAATCATAGTCATAGAGCGTGGAAACGGGTCGTTCAGTCCAACTCTTGCATACTGAACAGATTTTATAATTGAGCTCATCCCATTTTCCTGTCTTTGTCTCGCATGCCACTAAACCTTTCCTCTTCATGTACTTGTTTAAATGTATTTTAAATGTTATCATTTTATCCACCTCTACCATTTCCACTGCCAGCTCAGTTCATGTACCCAAATGATTCCCCTCTCACCTTAAATCTATGCCTACTCATTCTGGACTCCCTACTCTGGAAAAAAAACGGTACCCATCCACTTTATCTATGCCCATTATGATGTTATATATATATCTATAAGGTCATCCCACAGCTTGCTCTGCTGCAGGTAAAACAGCCCTGGCATATTTACATAATCCAATTTGAAATAAAATGAAAAAGCTGGACCTTCTCAAATTGGGCTGTGTCTGGTAATGACCATCCAAACCCAAATTCTTGATATTTTGATACTCTTCCCTTTGCCCCATAACTCCATGTATAATTCTGAATAAAATCTTAATCCTGATCCGAATCATGCCACACCCATCTCCGATCACTGAATTCATCAGGTCTAGCGGTGCTCGGCCTTCCTCACTCTCGACCAGCCACCGCTGGGTAGTTCTAGCTGTGGTCAGCAGTTATCAGTGGCAACAATATATCACACTCATCCAAGGCACATTTGAAATCTGTTCCTCAAATAGTCCTTAATCAAAATTAATTATGGCATCTAATGCAATGCCACTCTAAGTCACTCATAGAAACATAGAACTTAGGTGCAGGAGTAGGCCATTCGGCCCTTCGAGCCTGCACCGCCATTCAATATGATCATGGCTGATCATCCAACTCAGTATCCCGTACCTGCCTTCTCTCCATACCCTCTGATCCCCTTAGCCACAAGGGCCACATCTAACTCCCTCTTAAATATAGCCAATGAACTGGCCTCAACTACCCTCTGTGGCAGAGGGTTCCAGAGACCCGCCATTCTCTGTGTGAAAAAAGTCCTTCGCATCTCGGTCCTAAAGGATTTCCCCCTTATCCTTAAGCTGTGACCCCTTGTCCTGGACCTCCCCAACATCGGGAACAATCTTCCTGCATCTAGCCTGTCCAACCTCTTAAGAATTTTGTAAGTTTCTATAAGATCCCCTCTCAATCTCCTAAATTCTAGAGAGTATAAACCGAATCTATGCAGTCTTTGTTCATAAGACAGTCCCGACATCCCAGGAATCAGTCTGGTGAACCTTCGCATGTTAGGAACTACCAAACAGTTAGGAACTACCAAACGCCTAAGCGTGGTTGTGCTCTATTTTGGTGAGACATTGATTAAATGAGGCAGAGATGGGAAAAGCGTAAGAACGTACGTCCCCAATGTAGCGAGAATGTATCCTCCGCTACTGTCCCTAGATTTGGTTTCCATGCTGAATTTAGGTAACTGGTAATTTAACCCAGATGCAACAGATCTACGTCTGGCAATCCATACCGGCTAACAATCATTTTGAAACTTTTGGATTCATCATCCATTTTTTGTTTGTCATAGAATTTACATGACCTGGTGTCTGCAACTTTCACATTATCTCTACCTGATAGGTAGATATCTGAGACCCAGATATTTCTTGTAATGCACCAGTGCCAGATGAGGTTTGGCAGATTGTCACAAAATAATGACCTCATTCCACCCATGTGATTGATATGCAACAGCTGTGGTATTATCAATCTGAAGCTGCATATGCAAATCATGTAATGTTGAGCAGAATTCTTTAGGCCATAGAATGCACCCAGCAATTCTACGCAGTTTACCCCATGCCTCTGCGGGGCTAATGCTTCTTTCACATTCTATCTGCTGCCACAGCCAGACTCAATATCAGTGACTCCTCATCCTGAAGCTCACATCAGTTTGTAAACTAAAGGTTATTGAGTCAGAATGTCTCTAGTACATCGCGAGACATTAGTTACAGTTTTGGCCGTAGGCAAAGTACTGCCATGTTAATTAACCAATGATGAACCTCAAATAGCCAATCATTCTAAATGGTACTAATCTAAGTTTAATTAGATGGGTGAGGACCTAACCTTTCAACAGGTGTGTGGTAGCTGAATATTATGCATCTTTCAGATCTATGGCAGCCATAGAACCCTTTTAGTCCCAGTTACAATACTGATTTTTTTTATTTTAAACCGTTTATACTGGACCTTAAAGGTTAAGTATGTTTAGGCCCAGAATGACTCGACACCCACCATCGTTCTTTTGGCTGGGGAATTGGACACAATTGTTAAGGCTGATATGCATTATTCACCTGTAGAGTTAGTGGTATTGAACCCCAATACCCAACTAGGTGTATTTTGTGCGGGTGGATGTACTTCCGAGATACCTATTCGAGATCCCCGGATACAGTCCAATATTCAATTACCCCTTCCTAATCTGAAAGGGTATGGTTTATGAGGTGGCATCCTGGTTTCAGTTTTTGTCTCATCGTCAAGGTCTTCCCCTGGCTATTAGAGGATCTGCGCAAGGCTGTGAACTGTGGGTTAAACGTAGGCTGGATAGTTATTCGTGAATATTAAACTAACAAATGGGCATTACACAGCAGGGTCCATATCATGTTGTGTTTAGATTGTGGCCTTGCCATTTTCCCAAACGCCATTGTTCCTGCTCCAACCAGTTTTTTAGGACTTCTGCAGCCTTAATTCATGCGCCCTCATGATGTGCTCCTTTAGAGCGATGCACAGTAGGTGTTTGATATGTGAAGTTTCTTCCATTATGAAGTCCTGGAACTGGTGAGACGCCATTAATTTGCTGGCCAGATTGTCATCCCCGGTTTCACCAGTTCCTGCCGGTATAGTAAATTGCTGACCACATCTGGCACACCTGGAGCATGGCTCATGTGCTTTGGTGTATGCACATAAGCAGTGACACCAAACTTCAGGGTCAGCTTCCTCCTGCCCTGGCTTTCCGGCTGATGCTCACGGGTGGTCACACACAGCCCTAAACAAGGTGCTGGTGTGCTGGGTCCCCAAACGTCAGGGTCAGATTCCTACTGCCCTGGTTCTCCCGGGTCATGCTCAAGGGAGGTCACACATACAGCCCTAATGAGGTGCTGCTGTGCTGGGCCCCCATGTTCAGGCTCTCCCGGCTCATGCTCATGGGAGGACATCACTTCAGGGTCAGATTTATACTGCCCTGGCTCTCACGGCTCCTGCTTACGGGAGATCACACACGCAGCCCTAAACAGAGTGCTGCTGTGCTAGGTCCCCATGCAGACTCGTTCCTATTCTAGAGATTGTTGCTGAAAGCCGCTGGGGACCCTGGGGTATAACCCTGGCTGGAACTCCTCCTGGTTGTATTATTTCAGCTATGAGGTGTTCCACGTTGTCCAGACATCCCCAATGTTCATTTTAGGAAAATCTTCTGGCCTCACTCATCAGAGCGGACAGACCTGGACAATTAACTCTTGGCCTGCCTCCCGACAGGAGTGGCCTCAGTGCTTTAAAGCACCAGAGTTGCTGCTGCTGGCTGAACTGCCAGTGACTCTAAAGTCGGCGTCTTCAAAGCCGTCGTCATCCGCTGACAGCAGCTACGAGTTCATCATGAGGGTTTTTTCCCCCTCTACTTTTGAGAACAAGCAAGGTTGGCAGAAGTTCCCCCGCTACAACCTCAGCCTTAATCAGCTGTAATTTAATTAAATGCCTTGACATTACGGTGACCCTGACAAAGGTTATTACTGGATGCTGGACCTGACCAGCGACCGCGTGAATTTATTCCCCCTCCCCCAAGAGGGGACTTCGCCTTTTGATGTCTGGACTGGGCTCCTTGCACCATCCACACACCCTCTTAATTACTCCAGCGCCACCTCCAGTTTTTTAAAAACAGGCTCCAGTTATGGCTTGGGAGTTTTAGAATAATTCTGCATAGAATGTCCTTTTATTACATTTGTACACCTGTTTTAAAAATTAAATAAAGCCCTTGGTGAGCATAGATAAAATGCTCATTGTTTGTGGATCCGGGGTGGAGCAGATGGTTAGCAGGGATATCTCTTACCCGTTTGATAAGGGGATACAATGAACCCTTGCTCCATCCGCTTGCTTTGCTGGGTCCCCATGTCCTGCCCATCCTTGTATTTCACGCGGTGTAATTGTGTTGTAGCAGCAGAACGGACCAAGGATGTCGTTCCCTCTCACCCCTATCCACCTCCGCATGCGGACTGACCACAGGTACTCTATTTAGGCGATATATTCGCCTTAATTTCATCATTTTAATTCTTCCCCTTAAATGTCCCTGCTGGCTCCTGTAACCAGCCTTACGGGACCTAAGCAAAAACCGCAGCAAGTTTAAAACACTTACCTGTGGGTGTTTTACTTACCGCTGGTGGAGCTGTGCTCTCCAGCCTGTCGGTGCGCCAAACGCTCGGATACAGGCGCTCTGGCGGGCCTTCTTCACGTAGTCACTCACGTGACTCCGAAGTATAACGGTAGGCAGATGTTTTATTTCTTTTGAGAGATACAGTGTGCAGAAACAGACCCTTCGGCCAACTTGGTCCACACATACCAACAATCCCTGACATTAACACTTTCCTACACACGCTAGGGTCAATTTACACTTATACCAAACCAATTGACATACTAGCTTGTATGTCTTTGGAGTGTGAGAGAAAACCAAATATCTCTGAGAAAACCCACGCGGTTACGGGGAGAAGGTACAAACTCTGTAAAGGCAGCACACGTAGTCGGGATTGAACCCCGGTCTCTGGCACTGCAAATGCGGTAAGGCAGCAACTCTACCACTGCACCACAGTGCCGCCCTTATCATACTATGTGTTTTGATACCAGCTTCAATTATGTGAAACCTCTTTAACAAGTAACATGCCTTCCACTAATGGAAAATGTTCATGGGTTTAAAACAGGAGAACTTATTTGATTCAGCTTGTGATAAGCTAAGTGCAGGTAGATCCAAAATGCTGGAGTAACTCAGCGGGTCAGGCAGCCTTTCTGGAGAGAAGGAATGGGTGACGTTTCGGGTGAGACTCATCTTCAGTCTGAAGAAGGGCCTTCACTCTGAAGAAGGGTCTCGTCCCAAAACGTCACCCATTCCTTATCCCCAGAGATGCTGCCTGACCTGCTGATTTACTCAAAGTCAAGACAAAGTCAAACAAACTTTATTGTCATTTAGAAATACATTGATATATGCAGTTCCAAACGAAATTTCGTTGCATTTGGCTCCCTGTGCAACACGATAAATTAACAGGAGGATAGGCATGGATAAAATGGATAAAAAGGGATAAAAGGATAAATAGACAGCGGTGGCAGCCCATTACATAGCATTCAGGAGTCCGATGGCTCGTGGGAAGAAGCTGTTGCAGAACCTTGATGTTCTGCTCCTTATGCTGCAATATCTTTTTCCCGGGGGAAGCAGAGTGAACAGACCGTGATGGAGATGTGTGGGGTCTTTTATGATACTGCTGGCCTTAGACACGCAACGTTTGGTCGCAATATCCCCGATTGAGGGGAGAGAGGTCCCGATGATTTTTTCCGCTGTCCTCACCACTCTCTGCACAGACTTCCAGTCGGAGGCTCTACAGTCCCCAAACCAGACAGAGATACAGCTGGTCAGAATACTCATGCATTTTGTGCCTACCTTCACAGGAAATCTTTATCTGGTCAGGCAGAATCTGTGGGGAGGGATTAAACCAGCATCTGCAGTTCTTTCCTACACATAAGCTAAGTGCAGGCAGTTCTGACTGAGTTCTGACTGAGTTAATTACAGGTGTTATTATTGAGATTGCTTCCAACTACACACACCACCTGGGCAGTATCTGCTGCATGTTTTCTATCAATAAACTGCTCAGCACAGAAAGTGAACTTGTTAATGATAATAGAATTGGGTCATGTTTCCACAAATGCAGTATCAAATTATGTAAAAACATATTAGTATGAATGTCAGATTTAAAAGATTCTTGTACCTCACATAAAGAAAGATGGTTGTGGTCAGGCTTACTTCAGTGTTCTGGGCTCAACCATCTTCAGCCTTATCCCCATCACAAAATGTCATGAATGAGTTGATTGCGGATGATAATATATTGACCGATCCATTCATAGTTCATGGGCGGTGGACCAGTTAGTGGCATTGCCTCATAGTTCCAGGGAACTGAGTGATCCTGACCTTGGGTACTGTCATTGGTGAATTTGCAGGTTTTCTCTGCAACTGCACAGATGCCTCCCATCTCCCCCTCCCTCTTTCACCCACACACACGTAGAAACAGGCCCTTTGGTACAATTTGTCCACGCTGCCTCATCTGAACTAGTCCTATGTGCTCATGTTTGGCCCATATCCCACTATCCATGTGCCTGCCCTAATGTATTTTAAATGTTGTATTGCACCTGCCTGAACAACTTTCTCTGACAACTTGTTCTATCTATCCAACACCCTCTGTGTGATGAAGTTGCCTCTCAGCTTCCTATTAATATTATCCTGTCTCACTTTAAACCTCTAGTTCTTGGCTCCCCCACCCTGAGAATAAAGGCTGTGCATTCATCCTATTTATTCCCCTCATCATTTTATTTATCTGTGAAAGATCCCCCCTTCGCTTCTTGCACTCAATGAAATAAATTCCTAGCCTGCACAATCTCTCCCGAAAGTTCAGGCCCTCAAGTCTTGGCAACATCCTGGTAAATCTTCTCTGATCTCTTTCCAGTATAATGACATATGTTCTTGAACAGACTTTCCAAAATTGAACACAATACTTCAGGTGTGCCTTACTAATGTCTTTACAATTGTGACTTAACATCTCAATTCCCTGACTGATGAAGGCTAGCTTGCCAAAAGAATTCTGCACCATCCTATCTATTTATGATGGGGTCAAGGAAAGAGCGTTCATGTCGCGACCCTGTTTCCACCAATATTTCCACCACCATGCACAAGAAGCGACAAGACAGACACCATTGTATGCAAATGCCGAGAAGTGTGTTCAGCTCGACTGAACAACATATAATCTTGTGTGAGAACTTGATAAGAAGAAGATCTATTTATGATGCCACTTTCAGGGAACTATGTATTTTAGATTTTGGATCTCTGGTCTACAACAGTCTCCAGGGCCCTACCTTTCACTATGAAGGTCCCACTCTGCATTAACTTCCTTAAATACACACTGTAGTTCATAGGTTTTTCTTTGCAGCCCGTTTCAAAATAATGGCACAATATTAATCATTTTCGAGTCTTCCTACATCCCTCCCATGGCTATTAATGATTCATAAATCTCTATAAAATTCATAACCAGGCCTCTTGCATTTTTTTCTCTGACTTCACACAGTGTCTTTGGATATGGTTAAGCCTGGGAAATGTATCCACCCTAACATGTCTTAGAAACATTTAACACGTACTCGACTGCAATATGGATTGTCTTAAAGACAGTGACATTCTCAAGTTCCTTTATCCTCATACTTTGTCTGCTGTGAATACGGAGAAGAAATATTAATTGAGGACCTTGCCAATCTCCTGTGCCTCCACGCATTGATAATCCTCCTTCATCTCATCTGCAAAAGTTATCTTGCCCCCCTTTTTTGTCCTAGTGAATTTCTTCTTAAGTATGCTCCTCAAACGCACATACTTCTCCAGGGAAACCAGTCTCAAAGACATGGCAGCATCTTATTAGACTTTATTTAAATTGCCCCCTTTTTGTTGCTAAATAGAACAAAATTGAAATGGGAGTTGATTAACATGTGAGAGAGACTTAAGGGCCTGTCTCACCAGCATGCAACTCTATGCGATGAACGAGATCAAACTAGAAGCGGGGGCCGCGCAGAGGTCGGGTGATCCCCTGTACAGGGCCGTTCCCACCAGCATGCGCCTGCATGCGGCAAGCGCAACCAAACCGGCAGTAGGGGCCGCGCGGAGGTTGGGTGAGTGGCGCAACGCGGCACAAAGTGAGGCGAACCTGGAGCGAAGTCTAAGGTAAGTTCGCCAGGACAGAGAGGGGCACACAGAGAGGGGCACCGAGGCACACACACACAGAGGGCCACGGAGCCACACACATAGAGGGTCACGGAGGCACCTACAGATAGGTTCACGGAGGCACGATGTCGGGGCGGTGTGTAAACGTTGCCGCGTGGAATTTTTGGATTTAGTCAGTTTTTCGGAGCCCCGCACGGTCTCGGGACGAACTCGGGACGAACTCCACACAATTCCGCACGGCTCCGGCGATCGAAGTGGGACCGGCCCCGCAATGCCGGACGGCTCAAGCGACCACGTTAGGTCGCGCTAATCGCATAGAGTTGCATGCTGGTGGGACAGGCCCTTAATTTGCAGTAAACAAGGAAAAGCAGTCTAATTGAGCAGTTCATGTGATCTACTCGACTGCTGCAGGGCCACCAGCGGGTTCTTCCCCTAGTCAACATCAGAATCTGCAGGGTTACACAAAAAGCTGGAGAAACTCAGCGGGTGCAGCAGCATCTAAGGAGCAAAGGAGATAGGCGACGTTTCGGGTCAAGACCCTTCCTCAGACTGGTCAGGTATCAGAGAAACGAGAGATATAGACAGTGATGTGGAGAGATAAAGAACAATGAATGAAAGATATGCAAAGAAGTATTGATGATAAAGGAAACAAGCCATTGTAAGCTGTTTGTAGTGTGAAAATGAGAAGTTAGTGCGACTTGGGTGGGGGGGGGGGGGGGGGAGATAGAGAGAGAAGGAATGCCAGGGCCCGAGGGCTGAGGGAGAGGTGGGGAGGGGGAGGAGGCAGCCTGGGTAAACAGAATTGAGAAAATTCAATCTTTAAGCCCAGAGGATGCAGACTCCCCAAGCGGAATATGAGGTGCTGTTCCTCCAACTTGCAGTGTTGCTCACTCTGGCCATGGAGGAGGCCCAGGACCGAGAGGTCGGATACGGAATGGGAGGGGGAGTTGAAGTGCTGAGCCACCGGGAGGTCGGGTTGGTTATTGCGGACTGAGCGGAGGTGTTCGGCGAAATGATCGCCCAGCCTCCGCTTGGTCTCACCGATGTAGATCAGCTGGCATCTGGAGCAACGGATGCAGTAGATGAGGTTGGAGGAGGTGTAGGTGAACCTCTGTCGGACTTGGAAGGATTGCTTGGGTCCGTGAAAGGAGTGGATGGGGAGGTGAAGGGACAAGTGTAGCATCTCTTGCGGTTGCAAGGGTAAATGCCCGGGGAAGGGGTGGAGCGGGAGGGAAGGGAAGAATTGGCAAGGGAGTTGCAGAGGGAGTGGTCTTTGCGGAAGGCAGACGGGGGGGAGATGGGAAGATGTGGCGAGTGGAGGGGTCACGTTACAGGTGGCGAAACTGGCAGAGGACTATCTGTTGTATGCGCCGGCTGGTGGGGTGAAAGGTGAGTACCAGGGGGACTCTGCCCTTGTTGCGAGTGGGGGAATGGGGAGAGAGGGCAGTGTTGCGGGGTATGGAGGAGACCCTGGTGCGAGCCTCATCTATAGTGGGGGAGGGGAAACCCCGTTCTCTGAAGAACAAAGACATTTGTGATGACCTGGTGTGGAACACCTCATCCTGGGAGCAGATGAGGCGTAGACGGAGGAATTGGGAATAAGGGATGGAGTCCTTACAGGGAGCAGGGTGGGAGGAAGAGTAGTCCACGTAGCTGTGGGAGTCAGTTGGTTTGTAGTGGATGTCGGTCAGGAGTGTATCACCTGCAATACAGATGGTGAGGTCAAGGAATGGTAGGGAAGATGGTGAGGTCAAGGAATGGTAGGGTATTGAATTTGCTCAATTCTGTTAACCCAGGCTCCCCCTCCCCACCTCTCCCCCAGCCCACGGGCCCTGGCATTCCTTCTCTCTCTATCTCCCCCCCCACCCAAGTCACACTAGCTTCTCATTTTCACACTACAAACAGCTTACAATAGCTTGTTTCCTTTATCATCAATACTTTTTTGCATATCTTTCATTCATTGTTCTTTATCTCTCCACATCACTGTCTATATCTCTCGTTTCCCTGATCCCTGACCAGTCTGAGGAAGGGTCTTGACCGGAAACATCGCCTATCTCCTTCGCTCCTTAGATGCTGCTGCACCCGCTGAGTTTCTCCAGCTTTTTGTGTAACCCTCGATTCTCCAGCATCTGCAGTTCCTTCTTTAACACATCAGAATCTGCAGAATGCTTCCAAGGAAGCAGGAGGCAAGATCCTTGGCCCAGTATCAACTAGAGAGCTGTCCTGAGCATTGGAAACCCATGGATTCTCTTTGATTGGAATTTACTGGACTTTATCTTGCACTAAACGTTATTCATGTTAGTTACTTTATCACCTATCTGTACACTGTGGATAGCTTGATTATAATCATGCATGTCTTTCCGCTGACCGGTTAGCACGCAACAAAAGCTTTTCACTGTACCTCGGTGCAATAAACTATACTTAAACTCAAATATTCCAGCAAATACCTGACATGAATCGTGTAGATGGTGAACAGGCTTTGGGGAAGTTAGGAGGTGAGTTATTTGCCACAAGATTTCTAGCTGCTATCCAGCTCTTGTAACTACATTGTGCATATGGCAATTCCAGTTGAGTTTCTAGTCAATGATAATCTCATGGATATTATTTTGCTGGAAGCCACCAAGAACTGAATGGCCTTCCTCTGTGAGATTTTCTCCTTTCGTGTCCATCTTCCATGTTTCAAATGTTGACATCGCTCTCATCGTCCGTCCTAAAAAGGACGCAAGCTTCCGACGACAATCAGTGGGAGCCATCACTTGTTGCAGTAGATGATGGTGATAGCAGAATTAGCTCGGGATACTTCCAGTTTTCAGCCCTGCAACGTGGCGCTTCTGCTATAGGGCCTTTGTGTGATTTGAACAGTGAAAGAACTCGCATCATCCTGCAGCTCAAGAATTTTTGACAATGTTTAAAACACGGAGACTGCAAGCTTGGGTTAATTATTGCCAGTCACACATCCATAAGACATAGGAGCAGAATTAGGCCATTCGACCAATTGAGACTAACTACATTGCCATTCGACCATGGATGATAGATTTCTCCCTCTCAACACCACCTGCCTTCTCCACACTCTTACTAATCAAGAATCGATCAATCTCTGCTTTAAAATACCTAATGACTTGACCTGCACAGCCATCTGTGACAATGACTTCCACAGATTCACCAGGCTAAAGAAATTCCTCTTTATCCATTCAAAAGGTATGTTCTTTCATTCTGAGGTTGTGCCCTGTTTCTAGTTTCTCCCACTACTGAAACATTCTCTCTACAACCACTCTATCTGGGCTTTTCATCATTCAGTAGGTTTCAATGAGAACCCTCCTGATCCATATAAATACAAATACAGGCCAAGACCTATCAAACACTCCTCATACTTTAACCCACTCATTCCCGGGATCATTCTCCCAATATAGAAATTAACCACCGCACCAAATAAAAATGTGTCTTTCTCCATTAACATCCAAATATTCCACCACCAAAACTCTGATGTCACCATATGCCCTTGAACTTAAATGAGTAACTCAGAGGAAAAACGTCCTAATTATTAGTGCAAGTGAAAGGGTTTCTTATTCTGCTGCTGCCTACCAGGCAGGTCAGAAGTAAACTAGTACACACGTGCATGTCTTGACTGCTATTGCTGTGTAGTACTCAAGGGCTACCAGGGCAAAGGAGTTTACTTGATTAGTTTATTGTGCTGTAGTTCAGCTGCAATTCTCTTCAAAATCAATGCCTTATGGTAGAAGTGACATCTCTGTTGGATGCATTGTATCCTGTTGTCCCCATTCATATTTACACATTCCACCACTGACGCATAGTAACATCAATCTGTACCATTTTTAGGAAGAACTGCAGTAACTCACCAAGGTACCTTTCAAAGCATGACCTCTTCCAGCTGGAAGGTCTATAAACAATAGTCAATAGATAATAGGTGCAGGAGTAGGCCTTTCAGCCAGCACCGCTATTCATTGTGGTCATGGCTGATCATTCACAATCAGCACCCCATTCCTGCCTTCTCCCTATAACCCTCGACTCTGCTATTTTTAAGAGCTTTATCTAATTCTCTCTTGAAAGCATCCAGACAATTGGCCTCCACTGCCATCTGAGGTGGAGAATTCCACAGATTAACAACTCTCTGGGTGAAAATGTTTTTCCTCATCTCCGTTCTAAATGGCCTATCCCTTATTCTTAAACTGTGGCCTCTGGTTCTGGACTCCCCCAACATGTTTCCTGCCTCTAGGCGAGGCAGGGCCATTGATCACATTCATGACTGAGCCAGAAAAATGTTTGGAGGACTGGAATTCATCAGTTTTGGAAATACCTGATATGAATCTTGCAGATGGTGAACAGGCTTTGGGGCAGTTAGGAGGCAAGTAGACAAGAGCAGCAAAATCACTGAGATAGCTTATTACTGCACCTTCCAAATTCATGGCATTCACCATAAAGAACAATGGTAGTAGTAGCGTTCTAATAACCTTTTTATTTCAACATTGTGAGTTGCACATTTACCACATTTTCAAAGGTTCGAAATTTTGGAATTCCCCATTGAACAGCATTTTGCAAATTCATGATTGTCACCTTGATTTGTTGTTTTGGATTTTCTACCCTGGCTTAATTACAGAGGAGACATCAAATATAATCACACTTGTATTTACATTAAGTAGCAATGTTACAAAATGTTGAGATTTTAAAAATCAAGTCTGCAATTTATCCCATCAGATAAAGCATAAAAAGAAGTTTAATTTGACACCTAATTTACTTTCATATCTTCAGTATTAAGAAAGTTATGGCCATTTTCATACTCGGAAATGAGCATCTTGCTTCCCATTGCCTTTCAATTGACTTAACTCAAAAGCTGTGATCTGGAAAAGTTAAAAGTCCATAACATTCTTAAAAATTAAGAGAACTCAATGAAATTTTCAGTTATTATAGATTGAAGCATTCTGAAACAAATATTAAACAATCTTACTTGGATTACCTGAAATTAAAGCATATTAGTTAGTTATCCAATTGTAGCTAATTACAAAATTCAATGAGTAGATCTAAACATCTATCAATTTCTTAAGAAAAGATAAACTTTTTTTAAATTGCCTAAGTGTCCAAATAACATTCACACAATAATCCACAATATAACATAATTTTTAAATCTCATTTTCATGAATTTCTGGGCCAAATGGAAGGAATTTAGTGTTTTATGCTGTAAACTAATGGCCATTTAAATCAAATAGCGAGTGGGTTTTAGTGGAATGCGGTGGATTGGAACGTTGCGGTTAGCAGTGAAGTCGGGGGGAAAAATACTGGGGGTTCATACATTTTTTGGGGACCCCATTTCGCAACATAAAAATATTATTAATGCCTCCCGAAAAACCAACTTTTAATATAAAAATAAAGTATTTACCTTTTTTTCTCCCCTACGCAAAATGCTTCCGGTTGTCTGCGCTCACGGCTTTTGAAGGTGATTTTTAAATTACTCTAGTTAATAAATAATCTAGAGTAATTTAAAAATACCACCATTCATTAAATGTCGGAGCGATTTTTCTTCAGCAACCAAATCGCCCGACATTCATCGATTATCCAGGCCTGTGGAAAAACGGCACTTTAAGCCCGCCCCCCTCTGCAAGGCGCGAAAGTCGCGCACATGGGGAGCGGCAGAAGTGCAGCGCCGCTAAAGGTAAGTTTTGTAACATACCTACATTAAGTTATAGGTTTAATTTGTCATGTCTGTAAATTAATGCAGTACGTTATACAATAATCAGATTGTATGTTTTCTGTCATAGTAATCTGAAAATTGTTTATTGGGTTTGGTTTAAACCATAAAACAAAATGTATCATATCTATCCGGATGAGGTATCTTTGTTTACAGTTGCCATCCTGTTTTATATTGAACTGATAACATGAGGTTTCGCCATCTCACCCTCCCCTAATATCACCAAATCTATCTGCTTTCCCCTTCATGATAGCATATAAGCAATAAATGTATCTGTCATCTCAGTTCATACCAATATAAATTCTTTCACCATATCAGTCGTATCTTGAGCTCTATCTCATCTACTTTTACTATATTAAAAAAGAAAATCCTACATTTTATGACCTCTCTTGCATGACGTCTTAAACTAGGATTGCTCATATCATCTATTGCATTTATTCAAGTCCAGGTGATTTAAAATAGATACACCATTGTTCTGTTTCTCTAAAGAATATAATCAATCCCACAGAGCCAAGTATAGATAATATTATGAACATTTGTACAAACCCTGAAGATTTTCTTATAGAATTCCGTTCTCTCAGCATTATTTTAACTGAGGTGTTCATCTATTAACAATTAAATCATTAATATCTATTAAATAACAGAAAGATAATTTGATCCAAGCATACTAAACTATTTCTAGCCTATTTACAAAATGTTTAAAATTTACTTAAAATCCAAGCAGACTTTATTTTTTTCATAGTTACTTAGAGTCATAGAGTGATACAGCATGGAAACAGGCTCTTTGGCCCAACTTCCCCACACTGGCCAACATGTCTGAGCTACACTAGTCCCACCTGCCTGTGTTTGGTCCATATCCCTCCAAACCTGTCCTATCCAGTACCAGCCTAACTGTTTCTTAAACGTTGGGAGAGGCCCAGCCTCAACTACCTCCTCTGGCAGCTCGTTCCATACACCCATCACCCTTTGTATAAAGAAGTCATCCCTCAGATTCCTATTAAATCTTTTCCCCTTTACCTTAAACCTATGTCCTCTGGTCCTTGATTCCGCTATTCTTGGCAAGAAACTCTGTGCATCTTACATTTAATTATTTCTACAGGCCATAATAATTTGCAATATTTGTTTGATTAATGGGCCTGGATTTTTCTCTGCTATCTCTGGCCTATGCTTGTAAAAAAAGAATGAGCCATATTCTATAAGATTACTATCTTAAATCCTGTGTCATGTGCAGGTTGACATTTACATGTCTCCACATCATCTACCCACTCCTCTCTCTCCCACACCATCCCACCCCATTTATGACCTGTGCGAAATCCAAGGGAATGGAGGGATATGGATCACCTGCAGGTAGATGCATTTAGTTTAAGCATGGGCATGGATATTGTGAGCTAAAGGGCCCTTTCTCGTGCAGTATTCTTTTACGTTTACATTATGGTTATGTAAACTTCTCCTCCTCTCTATTTATGCGTGTCTATGCCAATGTCATCTTAAATAACTAACTGGAGTCTGGACTATATCTATATTGATGAGGTACAGCAACATTTATTCAGTATATGTCAAATTTGTGAATTATTTGTGGAGCTGCATTTTTGTTTTGTTACCAGAATGACAATCTTCATAGTATAATAAAGGTAGAGTCAATATTTTTATTTCCACCATTCAAAATACCACTTTACACTAGAGGCATGGAATTCTATGTGGGAATGCATTTGCTCCTATCATTGGTTCTTGGGATGAATTATGTTGTCTCATGAACAGACTTCAAGAGCTCAACATTGTTTAGTTGTCATATGTTTTGGGACCAGTTTAATGAGCAGATTAAATACAACAACACAACAAATAAATATACAATGAAGTATCAGTAATTCTAGCTAAACCAAAGGTAGAGTCTATGTTCTTTGGAGTTTAGATGTATGAAAGGTGGCATTAATGAAATGTAGAAGATGCTGAGAGGGTAAGCACTCAGTACACATTTCTACTTGTGAATTAAAAAAAAGAGAATGGGTACTAACACAATAAGATGTCATCTATTATAGTGCAAATTGAGGAGGAACAGCTTTTAGTCACAAACCTTTTGAATTCATGAATTGTAGAGGCAGGGTCATTGATCACATTCATGATTAAGCCAGAAAAATGTTTGTAACACTGGAATTCTTGAATTTTGGAAAAATCAAGCAGCAAAGTGAGTTTGAAACCAAGATCTTACTTGAACAGGTTCAAGGAGCGCCGAGTCACTAGGAGCAGCTGTGAGGGAAGGCTCCAAAAATTAATTTGTCCTCCTCTGTTGTCCTCCCGTGGTCGGGGATGTCCCGAACCCCCCGCTTTCGCCATTCCGGGCGGCCCGATGTTCAGACTCGATCGCCGGGGTGATGGAAGTCCGACGTCGGGACTGGAGGACTCCTCAGCGGCTCGGTCATCTGAGTCGGGCACCTCCTACCGGAGTCCGCGGCTCCCGAAGTCCGCAGGCCGCGCTGGGCGGAAATGCAACATCCCTCGGCAAAGGGCCCCAGGACTCCGCAATGTTGTTCAGTGCCGGCAGCTTTGGAAGCTCTCCAAACCATAGCGGAGTCCTGGGGCCCTTTGCCGAGGGATGTTGCATTTCCGCCCAGCGCGGCCTGCGGACTTCGGGAGCTGCGGACTCCGGTAGGAGGTGCCCGACTCAGATGACCGAGCCGCTGAGGAGTCCTCCAGTCCCGACGTCGGACTTCCATCACCCCGGCGATCGGGTCTGAACATCGGGCCGCCCGGAATGGCGAAAGCGGGGGGTTCGGGACATCCCCGACCACGGGAGGACAACAGAGGAGGACAAATTAATTTTTGGAGCCTTCCCTCACAGTGGGAATTTGATCCCACTGTGTGGGGATGTCTGTGTTAAAAAAAAAACTATCGTGTCCTGTGCTCTTTATTATTTATTTGTATGGCTGTATGGCGACCACACATTTCACTGTACCAATTGGTACATGTGACAAATAAATGTATCTTGTATCTTGTAGGAGCTCTGTGATCAAAAAACAAACTGCTGTAGAAATTCAGTGGGTCAAGTGGCATCTTCTGAGGAAAATGATTCTTGGCATTACATGCTAAGAGGCTCATGCTTCTACATATGATGCCTGACACACTGAGTACCTTCAGTAGTTTTTATTAAGCTCCATATTGCAGTTTGACAGTAGCTACGCTACAGATCTGGAAGTACATGAACCATTACCAAGCTGCTTGCCATCTTGGAGTCATTCGCATTCCTCTAAAACATGAAAGGGCCTGTATTACTATGCATTC
Organism: Raja brachyura; assembly: GCA_963514005.1. Next base: position 97,354,624 of record OY740784.1, on the reverse strand, counting down.
CCTATTGGATGAGTGCGAAGTCACTGCATTACTTAAAAGGACAAGAAACTAAACTAATGGTTTCATGGAGGCTGGGCAAACTCGCGTATAGCTTCACTTCACTCTTCACTCTTTTACATTGCTGAACAGTTGCTTATTAAACCGAACACAACAAACTTGATTTTTAGTTTGAAAGCCAAATTATTACATTGACTTAGATATGCTGAACAAAGCCAGGTTGGAAGACAATGCAATGTGCTTGTTTTCACCAGTGAAGATGCTGAGTGCCACTTGGCCGAAATCAGTTGCATATTTAATATAATGGCGTTTTCTTTTGTCCTATTCTAATTAATGTATCCGGTATTTACATGGAAAACATCAAAGAAGCCCTGAACTGTTTTCCTAATTTCACGTAATAGATTCAAGATCCATGCAAGCAAGATCAGTAATTGGACATGGGGTACACTGCGCTGTTGAAATGGACCTTATAAAACAATGGATAATAATTTACAGGAAGTCATCCAATGCTGTACTAAAACTGAATGATTTAGTGCTTTAAATTTTCTTTGCAATTGCTATAAAGCAAACAACAGTTGAAAACACTTTTTTTTTAATAAATAAAGCATTGACTTTATTTATTGCATTTCAACTCATCCAATTTACCTAATTGGATTGTGCAGCAAGACTTCCAAATTTCCAAGGCTTAATCATTATAAAGTTAATACTTCCAAAATGAAGTTAAATCTGGAATGTCAGTTTGTTTTTATGAGATCCCCAATACCAAAGAATTAAAGATTTATATGAAGAAACACATTCATAATTTACGAAAGCATAAAATTGGAAATATTGTCATAAAAATATGAAAACGTATTCAGTAAAATGGTCTATCATACAATTTTAATTCATAATGATTTATGACAGCTAGGGAGCATCCCCAATTCACCTATACTTTGTTATCAATTCATAAATCTCCAGTAGCTTTCCTTATCGATAAAACATTTAAGAATTGTGGCACATAAATAAATAGCCTAGTCCATAAATTATAATGAATATCAAATGATTTGATGTGTTATTTAACATATTATTATGTCTACAGTGGTGGCTGCAAGTTTAATAATGAAAATAAATTAAATATATCTCAGAAACATAGGACACTTAATAACATAGAAACAAAGGAAACCAAGGAGAGAACAAGCCCATTTCTTCCACTCTCCTCTTTCCCATAGCTTTGCACCCCCTCCATAAGTAGAATGATGTTCCTCTTCCTTTACTAGCAATTACTAGTCTTGAAACATGCCTCTATATAACTCTTCTCTCTGATCCCAACCTTTTTTATATTCTCTGCTGTTGAAAAATCTATTTTTCTTTTTGAGCCAGTGTAATGTAGCAGTGCCTATAAAATAAAACTTGGGTTTCTGTCCAAAATGATCAGCTGTTCTTCCAAGGCTATGGAATACTTTCCTTCCTCAGAATATCATCAAAGCAACCATGATTTTAGCCACCCTTCCATTTGTCTCTACCCTTACTTGGGTACTATCCTATTTTGGATCAAGTCATAATATAATTCCAGTCAGGTAGGAACCTGTATAGCAATCCGCCACATTTCCAATTGATGAAAGTACACATACATCTGCCTTATTCTCTAAATAATGGATTTCCCTGCATCGGCATTGTAATACTAATGAGTGATCGCAGCAAGGATACAAATTCAAAATAAAAATAATTATATCATTACACTCACCTCAGACAGTTTGGATACTTTTTGCTTCTTTCCTGTGCATCTTACGTAAAAATATTTAAATGATGAACAGATTTAATTTTTAACTATATCAATAGACAATATACAATAGGTGCAGGAGTAGTGCAATCAGCCCTTCGAGCCAGCACCGCCATTCACTGTGATCATGGCTGATCATCCACAATCAGTACCCCGTGCCTTCTCCCCATATCCCCTGACTCTGCTATATTTAAGAGCTCTATCTCCCTTGAAAGCATCCAGAGAATTGGCCTCCACTGCCTTCCGAGGCAGAAAATTCCACAGATTCACAACTCTCTGTGAGAAAAAGTTTTTCCTCATCTTCGTTCTAAATGGCCTACCCCTTATTCTTAAACTGTAACCCCTGGTTCTGGACTCCCCCAACATCAAGAAGGTGTTTCCTGCCTCCAGCATGTCCAATCTCTTAATAATCTTATATGTTTCAAAAAGATCCCCTCTCATTCCATTGTATACAAGCCCAGTCACTCCATTCTTTCAAAACATGACAGTCCCATCATCCCGGGAATTAACCTCGTGAACCTACGCTTCACTCCTTCAATAGCAAGAATGTCCTTTCTCAAATTAGGAGACCAAAATAGCACACAATACTCCAGGTCTCACCAGGGCCCTGTACAACCGTAGAAGGACCTCTTTGCTCCTAGACTCAACTCCTCTTGTTGTGTAGGCCAACATGTCATTAGCTTTCTTCACTGCCTGCTGTACCTGCTTGCTTACTTCAGGGACTGATGAACAAGGACACACAGATCACATTGTATTTCCCTTTTTCCAAACATGACACCATTCAGATAATAATCTGCTTTCCTGTTCTTGCCACCAAAGTTGATAACCTCACATTTATCCACATTATCCTGCATCTCCCATGCATCTGCCCACTCACCCAACCTGTCCAAGTCACCCTGCATTCTCATAGCATCCTCCTTACAGTTCACACTGCCACCCAGCTTTGCATCCATCTGCAAATTTGCTAATGTTAATCGAATCCCATAATCTAAATCATTAATGTATATTGTAAATAGATGCGGTCCCACCATTGAGCCTTGCGGCACCCCACTAGTCACTGCCTGCCATTCTGAAAGGGATCTGTTAATTCCTACCCTTTGTTTCCTGTCTGCCAACCAATTTTCTATCCATGTCAGCACCCTACCCCCAATACCATGTACTTTTATTTTGCCCACTAATGTCCTATGTGGGTCATTATCAAAGGCTTTCTGAAAGTCCAGGTACACTATATCCACTGGTCCATTTTCCTAGATACATCCTCAAAACATTCCAGAAGATTAGTCAAGCATGATTTCCCCTTCGTATATCCATGCTGACTCGGACCGATACTGTTACTGCCATCCAAATGTGCCGCTATTTCATATTTTATAATTGACTCCAGCATCTTCCCCACCACTGATGTGAGACTAACTGATCTATAATTCCCTGTTTTCTCTCTCCCTCCTTTCTTAAAAAGTGGAATAACATTAGCAACCCTCCAATCCAAAGGAACTGATCCTGAATCTATAGAACATTGGAAAATGATCTCCAATGCGTCCATGATTTCTAGAGCCACTTCCTTTAAGTACCCTGGGATGAAGACCATCAGGCCTTTGGGATTTATCATCCTTCAGTCCCATTAGTCTACCCAACACCATTTCCTGCCTAATGTACATTTCTTTCACTTCCTCCATCACCCGAGGTCCACTGGCCACTAGTACATTTGGGAGATTGTATGTGTCTTCCTTAGTGAGTACAGATCTAAAGTACCTGTTCAACTCATCTGCCATTTCCTAGATCCCCACAATAATTGATCCTTTGTTGCAGGCAATTTACTCTATTGCAATGTCCACTTAATCCTTAATGGTTTTCAATACCATTCCTGTGTCGTCCAGCTAGTCTTCTTCATCCACTTTTCCTCCGAGCTGCCACCACTCTAGCAAATAATGTTTCAACCAGGTACAAGGTGCTGATCACAATACATCTCTCTTCTGGCCTGTCAGTCTCTTCCTTGGCATGATGGCACAGAGTTTGCTAGGAAATGTCAGAGGATTTCCTGCAGAAGTCACCACATCCCTGGGTAATAGCTCTGGGATTTTATCACCAGGGAAGAAGCCCAAAAGTTGTAGTCAACATTAATTTTAATAATTTGAGTTCTCATGCCAGGGTCCACACAGAGTCAAGCTGCAGTGAAGTTGTGGCAATTTCAACCACTTATGGAGGGGAATCCCCCTCTGCCACTGAATCTTCAACTTTTTGGCCCACAGACCACTGTGGGGATAGATGATAACTCTTCCTTTTCAATAAATCTTAGCACAAAATGGTGTATTCTTAGTCCCTTATTATACTCCTATACATGCACACCAGTATGTCAAAAATGTGGCTTTAACTCTATCTACAAGTTTGCAGTCAATAATAAACCTAAACCAAAACCTGAATTCAATCAATAATGCACCAGTTTGGTCCTAGAGCTGGGAGTCTTATGTCCTTTTAAGTGTTTAAGTAATAATGTTACATATTATCAACAACATGTATTAGTTTTTAATAGTCTTATTCCTGGAAATACTTTTTCTCATGTCCTTTTGTCAACTTATTAAGAAACGGGAAGTGATTTAACTAATTTTCAAAAACTTTTCACACCTACCAGATTCCAGGCACAGGTTAATATCACCACCCAAGATGCAGGCAGTAAATGTGTAGGAAGGAACTGCAGATGTTGGTTTATACCGATGATAGACACAAAATGCTGGAGTAACTCAGCTGGTCAGGCAGCATCTCTGGAGAAAAGGAATGGGTGACGTTTCAGGTCGAGACCCTTCTTCAGACTGAGATTCAGGGGAGAAGGAAACCTCTTTTGTGCCTATCTGCAGACAGTAATATTGTGGAAGCTTTGCTCAATGTAGGGGCAGCATGTAGCCAGATTTGGTCTGCAGATTTCCAGTGGGGCAATATGTACAATCCAATCTTCAACTTTTAATTTCCCCCCTCCACTCTTAAAAGTAGGTAAGGAGGAAATATGAGCATTCTCGCCAAATGACCACGAGCTAACATATGCACTCTTCTAATTCCCTGCTGCATGCAGTTAAAAGGGGATACAGCTGCAGCAATTATTTTACTTTCTGCAGTCTAAAGATTGTTTGACAGCTGGTCCAATTCTAAGGCAATTAGGTAGGATTCACTCAAACTGGATTCTCATCTTGGGACAACAACACAAAATTATTTTTTGAACAAGATCCAAGGAATCAAATGCTGCAAAAAACATTTTGTACACATTATGCTCATAAGTATTTCCTTATGGTTTTCCAAATAATTCAAAATGAGAATCGTACAATCGCAGGTCCTTAGCCAAATTGTAGGTAGATATGGGAAATTGGGATATTGTGTTTGGAGAATATTGTAATAAGGCTGCTGGGTTATAGCGAGGATTGGTTGAGCAATGTGGGTTGGAACACTGGTGGATGGAGAGGGTAAATCTAGCAGACATTTGGGGTAGGAGATTAATGAGGGATAAAAAGGGCCTAATAATTGGTCTAGTAATAAACAGAGGGTGGGCTTGAATAGTAGGGTTTTTCAATAAAGCACCAAGGAGAACGAACAAGATTGTCATTGTGATCACAGCGGGTTGCTGGCAGACATGGGGGTTGAGCATTTTACTTGACAACCTGCTTGAAGGTACCTCCCAGTACCTTACTCTATGGTTTACTGAAGTCATTGAAGTAAATAGCAACATTAGGTGTTAGGTCCTACAACCATCATTGGCCTATATTGTCCATGACCCAGGCATGAACAAAAAAGTAGACAAACAATAAATTCAATCTTGGTTCATCTGATTATGTAAATTGTTCGTTTCTAAGCTTCCCCCCAGACTAGTTTCAGTAAAAACACTGAATCAAGCACTTGAAACAACTAATCTTTATTTTAACAAAAGCGCATTACAGTTCAACTACTGTACCTATCCCACCGCGGGTTTGATCCTCGTATCTGCCTGATCAAGCCCTCTAGGCCTCACTCAAACAGAGACACTCCAGAAATTCATGCAGTCCCAGAAGATCGACAATGGACCTCGTGGTAGCAGACTTTTATATGTCCCTGGACCTCAAGGGGTCGAACCACATGGGGGTGGTCTCTTAATAATCTAATTACAGATAATGATTAACCCCATACATAACAGACATTTCCCAGACCCAATGATACAGCAGCTTATACATTGTATAAGAAAGAAAGCTCTCGAAGGAACCAAAAATGAAGGAACATTGAAACATGTGCCCTGAGATTCAAACAATTACTCCAAAGCTCAAAAGTTCGACCAATCATCAATTACAGGATGACCGTCTTGCAACATTATTTATACTGTTTACAATGCTTTTGCAGCAACCCAATAAAAAATATGCATTTAGAATTGGTTTGCAAAACCGCTATACATTTTATCAATTTAAGAGAAACAGGGAGAACACCTGGACCCATTACCATCCTGCTTATCTGTCTGCGCCTAGACTGGCTGATGCCAATCAAAGCCTGTAAGGTTCAGCTGACAAGGGTTAAGCAATTCTGACAAGTGCAGGGATAATCCATTTTATGGTGTCTTTAATTTAGCCAATATTAACATTCCCACGTTTCATGATAACCCTCATCATAATTGATAACACCAGAATACAATGATGACTGCTATACTTTAACAATGTTCTAACAAGAAGATGTTGATGTAGCTTCTCAGAATTTCATCAAGCTTCCCGAGTGTTCGTGGGCATGGCTCCATGATTTCCGTCTGATGAGTCTTCACCTCCCAAGTTTTCGTGGGGGTGAATACCCATCCATCAATCTTGATAGTCCATTGGTCCTTGATTAGAATTCCTAAGAAAACCTGTGAGAAAACAAGTTAACTACTGATACCTTCACTAATACTTTTACAATGATGAAGATGCACCCAGGCATTTCTTCCTTCTACTTTTACTGTGATCGGAGTCATTAAAAGAACTTTGTACGGTCCTTCACAATGAACTTCTGATCCTTTCCTGACCTAATTCTTCACTAAGACATAGTCTCCAGGTTTTAGTTTAATGTGAGTTACTAGTGAAGGCTTATCCTCATAGGTTGCTCTTAAGGCATCTACAATGTAAATCCCTTAAGGTTCTTGTCAAGGTTAAGATATAGTCGGCCATCTCTGCAGGCATATGGTAGAAATTAACTATTTTCATTGCATTGTGGTTCCAAGGAGTTTTCAGGGATCTACCGTAAATAATTTCAGCTGGGCTTCATCTAGATTTTCCTGTAGGCTTGACTCTCATCTGAAATAGGGCTCTTGGGAGTAATTTAAACCATCTAAGTCCAGTCTCTGCCTTTAATTTGGCTAATTTAGTTTTAAGGGTCTGGTTTTTACACTTTCCACAAGTCCGGCAGCCTGCGGTCGATAAGCATGGTGTGATAGCTGCTGGATCCCCACCTGTTCACAAAATTCTTTATTGATTTGTCCAATGAAGTGTGGACCATTATCTGAGCTAAGTCGAATGGGAATGCCGAATCTAGGGACAAATTCTCTGATTAGCACCTTGACAACAGTAGCCGCTTTATTGTCAAGGGTCGGGTATGCTTCGATCCACCAGCTGAATGCATCGACGAGAATGTATTTGTATCCATGGCATCTTAGTAATTCAATATAGTCCATTTGCAATGTATGAGAAGGACCCATAGGCAATGGTGTTTTCCCTTCTTCATATCCATTCCTTTCACTGGATTGTATTGCTGGCAGACAAGGCAACACCATCTTACGTTCCCATGATACTCTTTTAGCTGCTAAATTGGCATTACGATTTCCAATGTCTACTGCCGTCTGTCCTTTAGTATGGGCACTACATTTTATCACATAGATTTGTCTGGGTAGCATTAAGGCCTTTAATAACGTTGTCACCAATTGTTTGTGTGATATTTGGGTTCCTGCAGAAGTTAGAAATCCCCTATTTTTCCATTAATGTCCAAAATCATGCATCACCCCAAATGCATATCAAGAATCAGTGTAAATGTTTACTTTTAGATCTTCCCCAATAACACAAGCCCGAATTATAGTGAATAATTCTGCTTGTTGTGCTGAATAGGCTGATTCAAAAGCAGCTGCTTCGACAATCTCCGTCTTTTGATTAATAATTGCATACCCAGACAACCTCGCACCCAATGGATGCACTGCCATCCACATATAATGTGATGTCAGGGTCCTCCATGAGAACATCCTTCAAGTCCTCTCTCACTGATGTTTCCTCTCCTATAACAAATAGACAGTTGTGTCCTGCTTCTGCTCGTTCTTCTGGGGGTAAAATAAGAAAAGAGGCTGGGTTAATTAATGTATAGTGTTTAAACAGCAATTTCGGATTGTTCAACAGCTGGATCTCATACTTATTTTGGCAGGCCATTGTCAACTGCTGGGTTTGGAGCTGCCCCAACAATGCTGATACCGAATGACAACTGTACACTACAATTTAGATTAGATTATTAGATTAGATTAGATTCTTTATTTGTCATTCAGACCTTTCGGTCTGAACGAAACTCTATTTCCCTGCAGTCATACATATAATTACAAATAAATAAACAAAAATGACAGAATACACAATAAACACAAATTTAACATCCACCACAGTGAGTTCACCAAACACCTCCTCACTGTGGTGGAAGGCACAACTTAAAGTCTGTGTCTCTTCCCTCTGAATTTCCTGCTGGAGTGTCAAATTAGCAGCTGATTGTAAACTATTGTAGATTGCAGTTAAGATTTTGAGTGCAAAGAGGATGTCCCCTAGCTACTGGATCTAATTTAGAGGAGTAATATGCAACTGGTCTATGTCTATCCCTATGCTTTTGTGTTGATACCGAAGTGGCACAATCGGATAGAATTGTACAATACAGCTAGAAAGGATGATCGTATAATGGCCTTCCCAATGCCGGGACCCGCATCAAAGATCTTTTCAAGTTCTCAAATGCGAAGAAAGGTAGAGGAGGAGCCAGAGGGCTGAGGGAAGGCTGAGATGGGGAGGAAACAATAAGGGCTAATGGAAATTGGAGAAGTCAATGTTCATGTTACTGGGGTATAAACTGCCCAAGCGAAATATGAGGTGCCGCTCCTCCAACTTCCGGTGGTGCCCACTTTGGCCATGGAGGAGGCCCAGGACAGAAAGGTCGGATTTGGAATGGGGGGGGGGGGGGGGGGTGGATGGGGAGGAGGGGGGGGGGGGCGGGAAGAATAAAGGAAGAGGAGGAGCCAGAGGGCTGAGGGAAGGCTGAGATGGGGAGGAAACAATAAGGGCTAATGGAAATTGGAGAAATCAATGTTCATGTTGCTGGGGCATAAACTGCCCTAGCAAAATATGAAGTGCTGCTCCTCCAACTTACGGTGGTGCCCACATTGGCCATGGAGGAGGCCCAGGACAGAAAGGTCGGATTCGGAATGGGAGGGGGTGTTGAAGTGCTGAGCCACCAGGAGATAAGGTAGGTTATTGCAGACCGAGCAGAGGTGTTCGGCAAAACGATCGGCAAGCCTACTATTGGTCTCACCGATGTAGATTAGCTGACATCTAGAGCAGCAGATGCAATAGATGAGGTTGGAGGAGGTGCAGGTGAACCTCTGTCGCACCTGGAAGGACTGCTTGGGTCCTTGAATGGAGTTGAGGGGTTGAGGGAAAGCGGCAAGTATATAATTTCTTGCGACTGCAAGGGAAAGTGCCCGGGGAGGGAGTGGTACAAGTGGGAAGGGAAGAATTGAGCAGGGAGATACGGAGGGAGTGGTCTTTGCAGAGAGCAGACAGGAGGGGAGATGGGAAGATGTGACGAGTGGTGGGGTCACATTGGAGGTGGCAAAAATGATGGAGGACTATTTGTTGTATGTGATGGCTAGTAGGGTGGAAAGTGAGGACTAGAGGTTCTCTGCCCTTGTTACCAGTGGTGTGATGGGGAAAGAGAGCAGTGTTATGGGGCATTGAAGAAACCGGTGAGAGCCTCATCTATAGTGGGGGAGGGGAACCCCTGTTCCCTGAAGAATTAGGGCATTTCCGATGCCCTAGTGTGGAACGCCTCATCCTGGGGCAGCAGATGCGGCATAGACGGAGGAGTTGGGAGTAGGGGGATGGAGCCCTTTCAGGAAGCAGGGTCGGAAGAAGTGTAGGCTGGAAAGCCATGGGAGTCAGTGAGTTTATAGTGGATGTCAGTCAGAAGTCTATCACCTGAGATGGAGATAGTGAGGTCAAGAAATGGTAGAGAAATGTCAGAAATGGTCCAGGTGTATTTGAGTGCCAGATGAAAGTTTGTGATGAAATGGATGGAGTCAGTCAGTTGTGTGTGGGTGCAGGAGGTAGCACCAATGCAGTCGTCAATGTAGCGGAGGTAGAGGTCGGGAATGGGGCCTTGGTACGTCTCGAACAAGGATTGTTTGACGTACCCTACAAAGAGGCAGGCATAGCTAGGGCCCATGCACGTGCCCATAGCTACGCCATGTATTTGGAGGAAATTGGAGGAGTCATACAAAAAGTTATTGAGGGTAAGGACCAACTCGGCTAGGAGGAGGAGAGTATCAGTGGATGGGGATTGGTTGGTTCTCCGGTCGAGGAATAAACAGAGGGCTTTGAGACCCTCCTGGTGGGGGATGGAGGTGTAGAGTGACTGGACGTCCATGGTGAAGATGAGGGGATGGGGGCACAGAGAACGGAATTCCTGGAGACGACGGAGAGTGTTTGAGGTGTCTTGAACATAGGTAGGGAGGGATTTAATCAGAGGGGATTGGATGGAGTCGAGGTATGTGGAAATAAGTTTGGTAGGGCATGAAGAGGCAGGGGCAATGGGTCTACCAGGGCAGTCAGGTTTTGGGGAGAAGGTAAAATTGGGCCATGCGGGGCTGGGGGACGATGAGGTTGGAGGCTTTGGCGGGGGGGGGGGGGGGGCAGGGAGCCGGAAGTGATGAAGTCAGTTATGGTGCTCGAGATAGTGGCCTGGTGCTTGTCTGCGGGGTCATGGTCCAGGGATAAGTAGGAGGAGGTGGCTGAGCATTGGCACGTGGCTTCAGCCTTGTAGAGATCAACGTGTCAAACTCAGTACGGCGGCGAGGTTTGGCTGGCCCGGTGTGGCAGGCATGTTCGGTGGGTCCGGTGTGGCGGCCATGTTCGGTGGGCCCGGTGCAGCGACGATATTCGATAGGCCCGGTAAGGCGACGATGTGTGATGGTCCCAGTGCGGCGGCAATGTTTGGTGAGTCCAGTCAGGCAGCGGGGTGTGTAGGCCATGGTGCGGCGGCGAGGTTTGACGGTCCGGGTGGGTGGCAAAGTTCGGTGGGCCCGGTGCAGTGGCGATGTTTGATGGGCCTGGTGAGGCAATGTTTTTCGATGGGGCCCAGTGCGGCGGCAATGTTCGGTGGGCCTATTGAGGCGGCAGGGTGAGTAGGCCCCACTGCGGCAGTGAGGTTCGGCCTTCCTGGGGGGCAGCGAGGTTCGGGGTGCACTGTGCGGCGGCGATGTTCGATGGGCCCGGTGAATGGGCGACGTTTGATGGGCCTGATGTGAAGGGACTCCATCCCCTACTCCCAACTCTTCCATCTACGCCGCATCTGCTCCCAGGATGAGGTGTTCCACAGTATGGCTCGGCCCGCAATCACCTACCTGATCTCCCGATGGCTCAGTACTTCAACTCCCCCACCCATTCCGAATCCGACCTTTCTGTCCTGGGCCCCCTCCATGGCCAAAGTGAGCACCACCAGAAATTGGAGGAGCAGCAATTCATATTTTGCTTGGGCGGTTTATACCCCAGCGGCATGAACATTGACTTCTCCATTAGCCCTTATTGAATCCTCCCCTTCTCAGCTCTCCCTCAGCCCTCTGGCTCCTCCTCTTCCTTTCTTCTTCCTGCCCCCCCCCCCCCCCCCCCCACCCTACATTCTGAAGAAGGGTTTCGGCTGGAAATATAGTTATATCCTTCGCTCCATAGATGCTGCCACTCCCTCTGAGTTTCTCCAGTACTTTTGTCTACCTCAGATTCTGAACTTCTCTTGATTCTGGTAAATTATAATTTGATTGAAGAGATGACATGGATGCGTCTGTGTCTGCTAGGAAAGTGCAGATTTTACCTTCAACTTGCAGAGACAACATAGGTTCCTCATTAGACTTGCATCCAGTCATGACCAGGTTTGCTAATCATAGGCGCATAAATGCGTTTCTCTGAGAAAAGGAGATTTGTCCCCTTGGCTCCTAATTTTCCCGCCATTTCCCTCTATGCCCTCTAGGATCCAGTTGATCCCTCCTTTCACTTTGATCTTGGAGATTTTTTCTGTGACCCCATCTGTTGTTCCATTCTGGGCTTTTGCCAAATTTAGGACGGATGTCCTAAATTTGTTACGAATCTGGCATGCTCACTTGTTTGTGATTATTTTCTGGATCACCGACCATAAATCTCGGGAATTAGCGTGATAAACGCACATTGTAGTTCTTAAGTGATCCACTTTCATATAGGACTTTCATATGAAGAAAGACTGGATAGACTTGGCTTGTACTCGCTAGAATTTAGAAGATTGAGGGGGAATCTTGTAGAAACTTACAAAATTCTTAAGGGGTTGGACAGGATAGATGCAGGAAGATTGTTCCCGATGTTGTGGAAGTCCAGAGCAAGGGGTCACAGTTTAAGGATAAGGAGGAAATCTTTTAGGACCGAGATGAGAAAAACATTTTTCACACAGAGAGTGGTGAATCTCTGGAATTCTCTGCCACAGAAGGTAGTTGAGGCCAGTTCATTGGCTATATTTGAGAGGGAGTTAGATGTGGCCCTTGTGGCTAAAGGGATCAGGGGGTATGGAGAGAAGGCAGGTATGGGATACCAAGTTGGATGATCAGCCATGACCATATTGAATGGCGGTGCAGGCTCGAAGGGCCGAATGGCCTACTCCTGCACCTATTTTCTATTTTTCTATGTTTCTAAAAGAAGCAGGTGATTTTCTACGATTGGTTATTTGACTTAAAATAGCCATCAACCCGTTAGGTTTCCATGGGGAATAGACTCTAATTGTACGGGGATTATTTGCACTCACTGCATTGGTTGGATCAAAAGAAGGATTAGTCATTTCCCTTACAGGGAACTGTCTAAGGGTTGTTTGTTTAGCTTCAGGATCGACCTCAGCCTCTTCAATTATGGTCTCAAACCCAGATGTATCTTCCCCTTCACCAGGGGGTTCATGGTACTTTCCTTCCTTTCTTAACTGCTCATTCAATTTGTCTAGGGTTATGCTCTTCTTTTTCCATAACTAATTTAGTCTTTTTCCTAGTTTGGCTTTTGGTACCATAAACTCTAGGACTGTCTGTAATGGACAGAGCGGTCGGGGTTAAGGAAGTTTGTGCCCTGGCATTTGATTGCCTATTCCTATTACGAACTCCACGATGTGCATTTGAGATATTGGGATCATTAGGTGAATAAGGTAGTGGACCTGAATTTCTAGCTCTAACACTCTCCCAGTCTTCTAAATAATCATTGTTATCCCCCTCGTAACCAATGCCGACCTCGCGCTTAAGACTTATGGAGGACAGTTTTTCTGTAAAAGATTTCCATTCCCCTTTATCTTTAATAATCTCAGGCTCTTCCCTTAGGCTACCTGGTGGTTCAAATGCTACAGTATCTTCTAATACTATCCCCCATTTTAGAGAGGCTTCCTTCTGACTTGCCATTCTTTCCTCCATTCTACTCGCTTTCTGTTCCTCATAATAGCAATGTTACAAAATGTTGAGATTTTAAAAATCAAGTCTGCAATTTATCCCATCAGATAATGCATAAAAAGAAGTTTAATTTGACACCTAATTCACTTTCATATCTTCAGCATTAAAAAAGTTATGGCCATTTTCATACTCATAAATTAGCATCTTGTTCCCTATTGCTTTTCCATTGACTTAACACAAAAGCTGTGATCAAGGACAGTCAAAAGCCCATAACTTTCGTAAAAATTAAGAGAACTGAATGAAATTTTGGGTTATTATAGATTGAAGCATTCTGAAACAAATATAAAACAATCTTACTTGGACGACCTGAAATTAAGGCATATATTTAGTTATTTACCTAATTGTAGATAATTACAAAATTCAATTACTAGGTCTAAACATCTATCCATTTCTTGAAAAAAGGTGAACATTTTTAAAAAGCCTGTGTCCAAATAACATTCACACAACAATTCACAATATAACATTATTTTTAAATCTCAATGTCGTGAATTTATAGGCCAAATGGAAGGAATTTAATGTTTAATTCCCGTAAATTAATGGGTATTTAAATCATCTTGCGAGTAAGATTTTGTGAAATGCGATCGTTTGGAATGTTGCGGTTGCGGTGAATTTAAACCACATATCGGCAGAAAAAACACTGCCGGTTCATATGGGTCCTAAGACACCTTTTCACAATGTGAAATTTTGATTAAAGGCATCCTAAGAAGCAAGTTCAAATGAAAAAATAAACGGTGTACCTTACCTTGGCCCCTACGTGAGATCCATCCCGTTGTCGGCGTTGACAGCATTAGAAGATGATTTTAATTTTACTCCTGCTATTAAATTATCCAGCGCTAATTTTAATAAACTTAATAAAATCGCAGTCTAAGCGATTTTTCTTCAACAACTAAACTGCCTGTTCAAAATCGATTTGAACAGGCTAAAGAAATAACGCATTTTAAACCCGCTCCCCTCTCAAAGGCGCCAAAGTCGCGCACACAGCATTGACAGAATTGCAGCGCCGCTGAAGGTAAGTTTTGTAATATAGCTACTCATAATTATTTCTCCACAATTCAATTAATTCCTGTGCCTCTGTATTATCGCTGCACTGCAATATAATCTGCTCAATGTATTTTCATCCCTTTACATCTATGCCACCTCAGGAACATAATTCTTTCCTTAATTCTCTATTTAATGATCCGGAAAGGATTCTCACTTGATCAGCTTTTTGTGGAAATTCACTGCATATTTCTTGCAGAGGACTTTCCGAGTTAGCGGTCATATCTTTATTTGCGTGGTTTCCCATTCTTTTGGATAAGGAAACAACTCTAAATACTTGCACCTCTTAACAATTTCCCTTTCTAATTTTGAAATTAAGTCATTTTAGACAATTTTCAAATCAAAATGCTCCAGGAACCACACTCACACACGTTCTCGCAGCCCGTCTCCTATCCCTGATCTTAATCTCAACGCATGCAAATGAACTCTAAACACATGACCAAAATTGAACACAAAAAATAAATTAGTCCACCTATCAGAAGTATACCTAACCACACTCCTGCATAAATCAAAAACATACACTTATTGCAAATCACGCACTGCAAGAAATCCTCCTTGTGGTACAATCGGTCAGCAGGATGACTCCTCCCCCGAAGCAGTGATCGAAGAAGCACAACCACTAATCGAACTACCTCAATTCAGATTCCTACACTATGATCTTAAACAAATGCAAATATTTAACTCAAACACACTCTTACTTCAAGTTTCTAGATCTGTGAACAGTCGCAAACACGCACCAACACAAAGGATGGTCCGCTGAGTTAACACAATCTAAATCTTGACTTTTAATTCTTAACTAGGCTAAGTGGGACCCGGTGGGTGATTGGCAGGCGAGAGGACCAATTGGCTAATCTCAAGGTTATTTAAACACTCATAACTTTTTTTATGTTTCATCAATGGGAAAAATCCTCGGGGCAGGCTCAGCAGAGGAGGACTGTGAATAAGATGGTCAAAACCACAGCGATGCAGGGTAGCGTTTTTTTTTAAATCAATATAGAGCGCAGACAGGAAGTTGGTCAAGGTGAGGCTTTTAATTATATAGACTAGACTAAGTGGGTCCCATTGTGTCCCATGTTCACACTGGAGGGATGATCCCTCAACACAATATTCCACCTCTCCACTAATTCCAATATTGATGGCAAGTGGGGGGGGGGGGCTTTCTGGAGCACAAGTATTGGTGTTGTGGGCCAAGGGGACTGGTTTCCAGAGGGCTAGAATGGACATTGTGGGCCAAATGTATCCTTGGGCTGGCAACTCAGTCACTCAGGCCTGGGGGGCTGGCAGCTCAGTCACTCAGGCCTGGTGGGCTGGCAGCTCAGTCACTCAGGCCTGGTGGGATGGCAGCTCAGTCACTCAGGTATGGTGGGCTGGCAGCTCAGTCACTCAGGCCTGGTGGGCTGGCAGCTCAGTCAGTCAAAGCCTGGTGGGCTGGCAGCTCAGAAAATACCAGAGATTCTGCCCAAAACAGGTGAGAGACTCCGAGAGAGAAGTGGGAGAGGGTGGAGAATCAATTTTAGACATTTTTCATCTTTTTTCTGCAGATCACAGCAATGAAGGAGGAAAGTCTATCCTGGCCTGGACCTCACAGGAGCAAAATAAGGGAGGAAGAAAAATACTAGGGTGAGGTTTAATACTTGCAGGGGGAATACTTTCTGATGGGCAGAAGAGACTCCTCCTGGGATAGTACAGGCCTGATGGGCCAAAGGATCTCTTTAAAAATAAACTGAGTGAAATCTCAGTGAAGGTCATTTTTCCTAGTGTTTTCCTGGCCTGGCACAGGCCTTTTGGGCCAAAATGCTCTTACTGGGCTAATACGGGCATTTGGGGCAAAAGGGACTGGTTTATCGGCTAATAGGGACCTTGTGGGCCGAAATTAGTGGTTTCAGGCAGGCCAAACAAATCGTATCATTTCATTTCCATTTCAATTTCAAGCACAGGGCAGGCCAAACAGCTCATTGCACTTTCATTTAATTTCCATTTTCATTGCAGTTTCATGCGCAGGGGAGGCCGAATACCTTACTGCATTTTCATTTAATTTCCATTGCCAGTGCAGTTTCAAGCACAGGGCAGGCCAAACAGCTCATTGCATTTTCATTCCACTTCCATTGCCATTGCAGTATCAAGCACAGGGCAGGCCAAACAACTCATTGCATTTTCATTTCACTTCCATTGCCATTGCAGTTGTAAGCACTGGGCAGGCCAAACAGCTTATTGCATTTTCATTTCACTTCCATTGCCATTGCCGTTGCAAGCACAGGGCAGGCCGAACAGATTATTGCATTTTAGACAATAGACAATAGAAAATAGATAATAGGTGCGGGAGTAGGCCGTTCGGCCCTTCGAGCCAGCACCGACATTCAATGGCTGATCATCCCCAATCAGTACCCCGTTCTTGCCTTCTCCCCATATCCCCTGGCTCTGCTAATTTAAGAGCCCTATCTAGCTCTCTCTTGAAAGCTTCCAGAGAACCTGCCTCCACCGCCATCTGAGGCAGAGAATTCCACACACTAACAACTCTCCGTGAGAAAAAGTGTTTCGTCGTCACCGTTCTAAATGGCTTACTCCTTATTCTTAAACTGTGGCCCATGGTTCTGGACTCCACCAACATCTGGAACATGTTTCCTGCCACTAGCGTATCCAAACCCTTAACAATCTTATATGTTTCAATGAGATAGAAACATAGAGACATAGAAACATAGAAAATAGGTGCAGGAGGAGGCCATTCGGCCCTTTGAGCCAGCACCGCCATTCAGTATGATCATGGCTGATCGTCCGCTATCAATAACCCGTGCATGCCTTCTCCCCATATCCCTTGACTCCACTAGCCGCTAGAGCTCTATCCAACTCTCCCTTAAATCCATCCAGTGATTTGGCCTCCACTGCCATCTGTGGCAGGGAATTCCATAAATTCACAACTCTCTGGGTAAAAAAGTTTTTTCTCAGCTCAGTCTTAAATGACCTTCCCTTTATTCTAAGATCTCCTCTCATCCTTCAAAACTGCAGAGTGTACAAGCCCAGCCACTCCATCCTCTCAGCATATGACAGTCCCGCCATCCCAGGAATTAACCTTGTATACCTACACTGCCTCCCTCAATAGCAAGAATGCCCTTCCTCAAATTAGGGGACAGAAACTGCACCCAATACTCCAGGTGTGGTCTCACTAGGTCTCTGCACAACTGCAGAATGACCTCTTTGCTCCTATATTCGATTCCTCTTGTTATAAAGACCGACATGCCATTCGCTTTCTTCACTGCATGATGTACCTGCATGCTTACTTTCATAGACTGATGAACAAGGACCTCCAGATCCCATTGTACTTCCCCTTTTCCCAACTTGACGCCATTTAGATAGTATTCTGCCTTCCTGTTTTTGCTACCAAAGTGGATAGCCTCACATTTACCCGCATTAAACATCATCTGCCATGCATCTGCCCACTCCCCCAACCTGTCTAAGTCACCCTGCATTCTCATAGCATCCTCCTCACAGTTCACATTGCCACCCAGTTTTGTGTCATCTGCAAATTTGCTAATGTTACTTCGAATCCCTTCATCCAAATCATTGATGTATATTGTAAATATTTGGGGTCCGAGCACTGAGCCTTGTAGTATCCCACTAGTCACTGCCTCCCATTCTGAAAAGGACCCGTTAATCCCTACTCTTTGTTTCCTGTCTGCCAACCACTTCTCTATTCATGTCAGCACTCTACCCCCAATACCATGTGCCCTAATTTTGCCCACTAATCTCCTATGTGGGACCTTATCAAATGTAAGGATATTGTTCTGGCATCATTCAGTCAAGTGATTGATTTCTCTCCTAAAGTCTGACTTATCATTATCTGTAATTTGTCTAACAATGGTAGTGATGTCTGCAAATTTAAGGGCCTGTCCCACTGTACGAGCTAATTCAAGAGTTCTCCCGAGTTTCCTCTGATTCGAACTCAGAGAATTAAGGGTTTGTCCCACCAGCATGCAACTCCATGCGGCGAGCGCGACCAAATGTGGTGGCTTGAGCCGTACGGCCTCGCGGGGCTGGTTCCACTTCGACCGCGGAGTCATCTGGAGTTGTGCGGGGCTAATCCCGGCATCATACTTACCAATCAGCTGGGCAGGAGGCGGGCAGAGTGAATTTGGACGTCGCACGGCGTCGGGCGGTGATGTAATCACGCAACGGCACTGCATATGCCCGTTGAGGCTCTGCGTACGGCCTCGATGCGGTTGCGGGCCTGTCGGCCATTGATGCGCGGGATTTTGAACAGTGTCGGCTTTTCGGAGCCCTGCGCGATGTTGGGCTCCACAGCTCCATACGGCTCTGGCGATCAAAGTGGGACCGGCCCTGTGAGGCCATACAGCTCAAGCGACCACGTTAGTTCACGCTCGCTGCATGCAGTCGCATGCTGGTGGGACAGGCCCTTTATGCTAATAGCCGCTCGTAGGTACTCGGGGCTCTCGTGGACATTTTCAACATGTTGAAAAATCTTCATTAGTCTTCACGAGCTTACCGCGTTTCCCGAGTACCTGCCATTAGCGTTACATGCCGCTAAGAGATGTCCTGAGCTCCGACTTATCCGCTACATACATTCTACATGCTTACCATGAGTTAGATTTTTTTTTAACTCGGGAGAGCTCTTGAATGACCTCGTACAGTGGGGCAGGCCCTGGGATGTCAGGACTTTCATATGAGGAAAGATTGGATAGACTCGGCTTGTACTCGCTGGAATTTAGAAGATTGAGGGGGGATCTTATAGAAACTTACAAAATTCTTAAGGGGTTGGACAAGCTAGATGCTGAAAGATTGTTCCCAATGTTGGGGGTGTCCAGAACAAGGGGTCACAGTCTAAGGATAAGGGGGAATTCCTTTAGGACCGAAATGAGGAAAACATTCTTTACACAGAGAGTGGTGAGTCTCTGGAATTCTCTACCACAGAAGGTAGTTGAGGCCAGTTCATTGGCTATATTTAAGAGGGCGTTAGATGTGGCACTTGTGGCTAAAGGGATCAGGGGGTATGGAGAGAAGGCAGGTACGGGATACTGAGTTGGATGATCAGCCATGATCACATTGAATGGCGGTGCAGACTCAAAGGGCCGAATTGCCTACTCCTGCACCTATTTTCTATGTTTCTATGTTTCTATGTTAAGATGAAGCTGGAACTGTGTTTGGCTGCACAGTCATGGGAACAAAGTGAGTAGAGCAGGGGGCTGTGTACACAGTCTTGAAGTGCCTGTGTGCTTATGGTTACTGAGGATGAAGTGCTGTTGCCAATTCATACCATAGGCAATTCATAGACAATTATAATGTTTGTTAAGCCTTATTCATATCATAGAGTCTTTCAGACAGTAGCATTATGTATAGAAACATAGAAAATAGGTGCAGGAGTAGGCCATTCGGCCCTTCGAGCCTGCACCGCCATTCAATGTGATCATGGCTGATCATCCAACTCAGTATCCCGTACCTGCCTTCTCTCCATACCCCCTGATCCCTTTAGCCACAAGTGCCACATCTAACGCCCTCTTAAATATAGCCAATGAACTGGCCTCAACTACCTTCTGTGGCAGAGAATTCCAGAGACTCACCACTCTCTGTGTAAAGAATGTTTTCCTCATTTCGGTCCTAAAGGAATTCCCCCTTATCCTTAGACTGTGACCCCTTGTTCTGGACTCCCCCAACATCGGGAACAATCTTCCAGCATCTAGCTTGTCCAACCCCTTAAGAATTTTGTAGGTTTCTATAAGATCCCCCCTCAATCTTCTAAATTCCATCGAGTACAAACCGAGTCTATCCAATCTTTCCTCATATGAAAGTACTGACATCCCAGGAATCAGTCTGGTGAATCTTCTCTGTACCCCCTCTATGGCAAGGATGTCTTTCCTCAGATTCCTCAGATCAGTATGCCTTGACCTTACTGCTTATTGCGGACAACAACATATTCACCACAAGCAGTCTGGAAGATAAGATAAGGTACAGTCAGTTTCAGCCAGTCACCATAATCTCCCTCGCAGGTGGTTAAATGGTGCCAATTTACATTGTTTTTAATATAATTTGTTCTGGGAGGATATAATTCAATGGTCGTTTCACAGTCAGACAAGTGAACATTTTCACAGTCATAAAGCATTTCAGTCTTGCTATTATGGAAATGTAAGCTCAGTTTAAATATCAGAAGTACTCAAACAAGCATAAAAATAAAACAATCAATGGCCAGCATTGAGGAGACCTCCAAGAGTGTCCTTTCCTATCTGTAACTGATGTGCATTGTGTGTGGTAATGACCAACACTTGACTCACAAAATACATCAGTTAATGGTTAGTTACATTCATTTCTTATTGGTGTGGTCACTAGAATCAATCAATCAATCAATCAAGTTTTATTTATCACTTGCACATAAGTGCAAGTGAAATGAATTTGCCAGCAGCAGTACAATAAAAAAGAACACACAGTTCACAATAAAAACATTGACACAAACATCCACCACAGCATTCATCACTGTGGTGGAAGGCACAAAATTTGGACAGTCCTCCCCCATTTTCCCCCGTGGTCGGAACCTCAACCCTCCACAGTCACCGCTGCGGGCGTCCAGATGTACAGACAGGTTAAGTCCAGGTAAGTCCTGAATAAGTCCTGCCTCCACACCAGAGGCCGCGGCTTCAAGATGGTGTAGGTCGCAGGCCGGCGGTCAAAGATGTAAAGTCCCCGCCGCGCCGCAGCCAGATGCACTGCAGACTGTAGGGCCAACGGTCAGAGCTCCCTCCAGGGATCTCTGGCGAGGGACTCCACCGCGCCCGCGGTAGAAATTGGCCGCGGGCAGGCTCTTCTCCTCCGGGGGTCCCCAACGAGGGATCCCGGGCTGTGGACGCTACACCAGCTGGAAGCACCACAGTCCGCGGCTTCTGGATGATGTAGGCCGCGGGCCGGCGGTCGGAGCTCTTCTCCTCCGGGGTCCCCAACGAGGGATCCCAGGCCCAGACTGATCCTTGTTGTTAGACCACGGGGGAGGCGACATGGAAAAAGTTGCCCCTCCGCGGAGGAGGCGACAGAAACGGTTTTCCCCTTACCCCCTCACACCACCCCCCACACAAGACACAAGAAACATTAAAAACATACATTAAGACGCACCAAAAAAACAAAAAAAGTTGAAAAAAGAACACGCTGCTGGCAGGGCTGGCGGCTTGCAGCGCCCCCACCGACCAATTTATGAATACCAATATTCTTAAAAGGGACAACTATTGTAAAATAATAGTTATACGAGAAACATTTATTTGTTGTCAAAGTTGATTTAAAGTTGTAATTATTTCTTCTGAATTACCAAAAAAGGTACAAGGTAAATATGAGAAATATTCAAAACTTACATATAAACAAAAAGCAAAAGAGAGCATAGAAAATAATAAAAGGAGGACTTTGACAGCAATGGAACACCTAGCGCACATGTCTGAAAAGATGGCCAAACATAAATTAAGTGAAGTCCTATAAAAATGCTAAAATTATATCCTATTAAAATTACAACAAGCCCGTATGGCAAAGTACAAAGTGTTTGCAATAAACTCAGAAATCTGAAGGCAAACATACATTATAGGAACCGGACAAGGCAGGGATTAGGGAGACATGATCATAAAAACATCAGAATTGTAAATTAAACAACTAACAGACAGAGAGGGAGTGATCAAAAGGGACGACCACTTTTAATGAGGAACAAATAAAGAGGGTGCAGCTATAAAGAAGACAAAAATAGAATCCAGAGGGATCAAAAAAAAAAAAAAAAAAGTTTGAAAAAGTATTAACAACAGTAATATACACAATCCATAATTCATTTAATAATATAAGGGAGGTGAAGGAAGAAATACACAGATAAGTAACACCAATTGGGATATTGGTCACAGAATATTTCAACTAGCCTGCGTTACATAGGCAGAAGAGGTAAGTAAAGATGATAAGGGAACAGAGTTCCTACAATGCATAGAGGATTTCTTTCTCACCCAACAAATAAAAAGATCAACATGAAAGGACGCACTATTGGATAAGGTAAAAGAGAATGAACCAGAAATGGTTCACAATCTCTGTCAGATCACTCCTCAGTCTCCTGGGCTGCAAGCAGTAAAGTCCTAGCCAGCCAAACCTCTCACTATAACAGTTCCTTGAATCATGGCAACATACTCATAAATGCTGATGAAGATGCCCATTTAAGCTAGTCTCATTTGCCCTTGTTTGACACATATCCCTGGAAATCTTTCATATTCACGTACCTGTCCTAATGTCTTTTAAATGCTATTACTGTGCCTGCCTTGCAGCTCGTTCCATATACATAGCACCTTCTTGTGAAAAAATTGCCCCCCTCAGGTTCCTAATAAAACTTTCCCATCTCATTTATTCTATACACTTGAGTTTTTGATTCCCCTACACTGGGAAAAAGATTGTGTGCATTTACCCTATCTATTCTCCTCATGATTTCATAAATTTTTATAAGATCACCCCTCAGTCTTCTACGCTTCAAGGAATAAAGTCCTAGTCTGCCCAAACTCTCATTATAACATGGAGGTCTATGACTCCTGGCGGCATCCCAGTAAATGTGTTTTGGCAATCTTTCCAGCTTAATGGCATGTTTCCTTTCGTAGGGTGACTAAAATTAAACATAATAATTCAAATCCTACTATGCATTTTCCAAGAATTTGCCTCTGAAATGGCAGAGTGTGGACAAATTAGCAGCAACACCTTGCCCTTGCTGGCCTTCAGCATAGGGCCACCTCAGCACAGTATGCTCAGCCCCCTACTCTATTCTCTTTATATCCATCACTGTGTAGCCAGATATAGCTCAAACACCATCTTTAAATTTGTCCATGATACTATCATCGTTGGATGAATAATGGGTAATAATGGGTTAATGCAGGTGAGAGATCAATAATCTGGATATGCCAGAACAATCTTTTTTTTTTGTAGTTCTTTTTATTAGAAGTAATGTACAGTGCAGTAGTATAAGCCAAAAATAACATAATACATTTCATGTACCACTTCTTGTTTTAAACTTCAATAATAGGAAAGTAACAGAAGGGAGAAAAATTAAAATAGGGAAAGTTAGATAAGACAGTAAGTGCGTGAGAAAGTGAAAAGAAAGAGCCCGTAAAGACGTAGAACGTGAGAAAGAATTAGAAAAAAGAAAATATAAGAAAATAAGATAAGATAAAAAGGGATGTACCTACTTCATATCTTTTCGCACCCCTCACCAGGTCCTGAAACCGTTTATTTCCAAAGTTATGTTGCACCCTATGCTTGCAATAAGTCGATAAATGGAGACCAAATCTTTAAGAATTGTTCTGATTTGCCTGCTAGGACGAATCTCATGTCTTCGAGGTGTAACATTTGAGCCATATTTGAAATCCCCATTTTTACCGTTGGTGTGGGTGTGTTTTTCCAGAATTTAAGTATGAGTTTTTTTGCCATAATAAAGCCATAATTAAGGAAACTCTTTTGGAACGAAGTCAGCTCAAAGCCGTCTTCCATTGTTCCAAAAATAATCAATTCTGTATTTGGTTTCAATTTTATTTTAAATAATTTTGTAAAAATTTCAAAGATCTCATTCCAAAATTTTTGGATTTTTATGAAAAAAACAAAGGAATGTGCTATAGTTGCTTCTTGATATAGACATTTATCACAAATGGGAGAAACATTTGGAAAGATTATACTTATTTTAGTTTTCGAATAATATAATCTGTGTAGGATTTTAAATTGAATTAGAATATATCTTACATTGATCGAGCGTTTATGCACATATAGCAAGTGTTTATCCCACTCTCTTTCAAGATTTTTATAGATAGTTCTTGTTCCCAATCTTTTCTAATTCTATCGGATGATGGTATTTCTATATTTAGGATGATATTATACAAGTATGATATTAAGTTAGTTGAGTCCGCCTTTCTATTCATAGCTTCATCTAATAGATCAGGAGTCAAATTTTGGTATTCTTGTGTATATTTTTTCAAATAATCACGGATTTGAAAATATTTAAAATATTGATTACATCTCAGATTGTATTTAAATTGTAGTTGTTGGAATTATAAAACATTTCCAGTTTCATAGATGTCTCTAAACGTTTTAATTCCTATTCTTTCCCAATGTGTCAGTGATTTATCAATAATGGATGGTTTAAACGATGGATTATTAACTATGGGAGAGAGAAGCAATAGGTTTCTTAATTTAAGGGTTAATTTTATTTGTTTCCAAATTCTAATAGTACTATGAATAATTGGATTTTTCATGTATATTGTATTATTCAGTTTTATTGGTGAGAGAAGGATCGCTCCTATATTAAAAGGGGAACAATCCTCTCTCTCCATTACTATCCAATCCACCCGCTGGGCAGAATTGTCCAACAGGTGAATTACATTTTTGACATTTGCTGCCCAAAAATAATACAAAAAATTAGGGTGTTAATCTGCCAAATTCTTTAGGTTTACACAAATGTCTTCTTTGAATTATATGGGATTATAGTTTATAAAATTTATGATATCAGAATACAATTTTTAAAAAA
Organism: Raja brachyura; assembly: GCA_963514005.1. The sequence goes on along the minus strand of OY740784.1, from coordinate 97,329,622 downwards.
CTTTTTAGGTAAGTATATTGGTATTGATTGGAATAAATTTAAAATATGTGGTAGGAAGATCATTTTTATAGCATTTATTCAGCCTATTGAAGACATCGGAAGAGTTTTCCAAAATTTAATCAGGCCGTTTAATTTCATAAGTAGGGGCATATAATTTGCATTGAATAAAGATTTATATTTTCTGGTGATTTCGATTCCCAAGTATTTAAATGTTTTTGTAGCAATTTTAAATAGGAATTTTAACAGGTGTGTCGAGTCTTGAGGTTTTATCATCATAATTTCACTTTTATTCCAATTTATTCTATATCCTGGGAAGGATCCAAATTCCTCTATTAGATTTAGTATACTGATTTGTGATTGTGTAATATACAGTAGTACATCATGTGCATATAATGATATTTTATTATTTGAGTATTTTGTATTATAACCATGTTTATTCAGATGTGTTCTTAATTTTTTAACTAGGGGTTCTATTACAAGAGCAAATAGCAGAGGTGATAGTGAACATCCCTGTCTATTGCCCCTGGATAGTTGAAATTTCTGAGACAGCATGTTATTAGTTAATATTCTAGGTTGGCTTGTCATATAACAGTTTTACCTATGAAATACAATTCTCTCCCATTTGAAATGTTTGCAATACTTTATCGAGGTAATCCCATACCACTTGATAAAATGCTTTTTCTGCATCCAATGAAATAATTGATAAGTCTTGCTTTTCAGTTTTATATGAATGCATTATATTAAACAGACGTCTCAAATGATTGCATGAGTATCTCTTGGGTATAAACCTCATTTGATCCGCATTTATTAATTTGCTGACATATTTACTTAATCTTCTTGCTAAAGTTTTCGCTAATATTTTTTTATCTGAATTTAACAGTGCGATAGCTCTGTATGAGCCAGGGTCTTCTAAATCTTTATCTTTTTTAGGTATAAGTGTAATCGTTGATTCCGCTAATGTTTCTGGTAATGTTTGTTCTTTGAAAGCATATGTATACATTTTATGTAAATGTGGTGAAATTATCTCATAAAACCTTTTATAAAATTCATTACTAAATCCATCCGATCCTGGTGTTTTACCATTCTTCAGAGATTTTATTGTTTCTTCTATTTCCTTAATTGAGACCTGAGCTCCAAATTCCTCTTGTTCCAGCAGATTAAGTTTTGGGAGATTACAATTATGCAAAAACTTTATAACTTTAATACTATCTGCTGACGTTTTAGATGTATATAAATTTTGATAAAATTGAGCAAATCTTTTATTGATATCATGAGGTAATATTAACAATTCACCTTTATCTGATTTAATCTTTACAATCGTATGATCCTTTTCTTTTTTTTTCAATTGACGTGCCAAAAGTTTATGTGGTTTATCACCAAATTCAAAATGTTCCTGTTTTGTAATTTGAAATATTCTTATAACTTTTGCAGATAATATTCTATTTAATTTAAATTTCAATATTGTTATTTTATTATTTTTATCTATAGTTGGCTCTTTAGCATTATCTAATTGTCCAATTGATAGTCCAATTGTCTAATTCATTCTTCTAACTGCATTTGTTAATTGTTGTTCTTTTTATTTTGAAAAGCTTGATATGAAATTATAGATCCTCTGATAAATGCCTTAAGAGATTCCCATAGTAAAGCGGGTGAAATATCTGGGGTGTCGTTGGTCTCAAAAAAAAAGGTTCCATCTGTTGTTTTAGATATATACCACCTTTGTGGATCATTTAGAATTTGAGGATTAAACCTCCAAAACGATTTTTTATTAGTCATTCCTTCTGGTTTAAAAAAAAGTTAAAGGGGAATGGTCAGAGATGATGCTGTTGTGATATTTTGGGTTCGTTGTGTAAGGAATTAATTTTGTGTCCACTAAAAAGTAATCGATACGTGAATATGTTTTGTGTACCATTGAGTAAAATGAGTATTCCCTTCCAGCTGGGTTAGCGATCCGCCAAAACATCTGTTATATTTGTGTTTATTATGTATGTATTTAGGAGTTCACTAGTTTTAGATTTTATGTTACGCCTCTTGTGTTGTGCAGATTTGTCCAGATAAGGATCTAAAATGCAATTAAAGTCTCCCCCAATTAGCACATTTTGATAGTTAAACTCAGAAATTATATTCAGGATTTTATTAAAAAATTGGGGATTATCAAAATTAGGCGCATAGATATTTACCATTGTGATTGGGGTAGAGTGGATCTCTCCAGTAACTATGAGATATCTCCCCCCTTTATCTGTTATGATGTTCTTTGATTTAAATGGTATACCTTTACGAATAATAATTGCCGTACCTCTAGATTTAGAGATATATGAAGAATGATATGTTTGACCTATCCAATTTGCCTTCAATCTAGTCTGGGCTTACAGTTTTAGGTGTGTTTCTTGTAGGAACATTTTGTCTGAATTAAGTGATTTCAATTGTGTGAAAATCTTACCCCTTTTAATTGGTTCGTTAGCACCCCTTATCTTCCAACTGCAAAATGTGATTCCTCCAATTTTCTTTTGTTCATCGTCTTGCATTTTAAATTACTTTTATACCTTTAAGTCATATGGTGCAACAAAATACCTCAGGAATCTGGATGTTGGACGGGCATTCGCGACTATTAGGTTCTGTTGGTACATCCCTTTTAAAATTGTCCTTAAGCAAAAAGACAAAAAAGTGTGAAATGATGTGACAAAAAATGATATTACAGTGTCTAAAAATAATGACACTGTAAAAAAATAGCCACCTAATTGTGGTAGTTACATATTTAGTGACTTTCGTTGCTGTTAATATACATTTAGCTCCGCTCCCTTGACAAACCTTGCAAAAGGGAGGAGGGGCCAATTCAAAACCAAATTATATATAACAAAATTACAATTTGTATATCTAATTAAGTCTTATCTAATTAAGTCTTCAGATTCTCTACCATTTACTTTATACTAACAGTTTTTATGTTTGCTTCCCATTCAGATCCCAGTCTCTTGTAATAATAAGCTGCTGGTTGGAAGGGGTTAACCAGAATCAGACTCAAGTGTCTGAATTTCCCCCCCTCCTCCCAAGCATAACTGGGACCTAATATATTATATAAGTTCATTTTTTAGTATGTTAATAATCTATTTCATTATATTTAGCTCATTGTCCTAAATCTGGACACTCATTAACAATTAAAATAAACCCCCCTTCCCCTCCCCGGGGGAGTTAATCATTATAAATCATTATTACATTATACCATTATAACAGTTTGCATTAAATTCAATTGTTATTGCTGTGTTAATTCAGTAGTTTCTGTGTTAGTGTAGGATTAAAATTATAAAAGACTTTGATTCATAAAGTTTATTTTCAAGTCCGTTTGTATTAACAATCTTAATGAACAACAATCTTAAGGGCCTGTCCCACTTTCCCAAGTTATTCACAAATTCACCCGAGCTTTCCCTTTGATTCAAACTCAGAGAATGTCCTTATCAAGTCCGTAAGAGTCTGTAGAGATTCCATAGGAGGCCGTAGATATTTCGTAGCAGCTCGTAATGCCAGCCGTAGGTACTCAGGGCATCAGGTAAGTCAGGATGTTTTTTCAGCATGATGAAAAATGTCCACTAGTAAATAAAATAGCCCCGAGTACCTACGGCTGGCTATTACCATAATTCTCCAAGTTTGAATCAAGGGGAAAACTCGGGAGAATTTGTGAGTAACTTCTTGTTAGCAAGCCAAGAAGTTGATTGTTAACTTCAGGAAGGGAAACCTGAGGGACCACAAACCTTTCTTCATCAATGTGCTAGTGGTGGAGAAAATCATCTGCTTCAAGTTCCTGGGCATATATATCTGTGAAGATCAGTCCTGAGCCCAGAATATTGATGTAATCACAACGAAAGCCATTTGAAATGTTGTTGAATACTCCATTGCTCCTCTACAGTTGTGTAGTGAAGGGCATAACACCTAATTGCATCATGGCCTGATTCAAGGACATGATTCAACTCGAATGTTCGAGAATGAAGGAGGATGCAGAAAGTGCTGAACATTGCTTGATTCATCATGGGTATTGACCACCATGCCATTGAAGGAAACTCCAAGAAGCACTGCCTCATGAAAGCACCTAATATCACCCAAGACTCACACCACTGGCCACACTCTCATCATACAGCTACCATCAGGGAAAAGGTATGGAACCTGAGAACCATTAACTACACATTCAGGAACAACTTCTTCCAGCAGCCATCAACCTCTTCAATCATCTTGCACAACCTTAACCACAACCCTACCTCAGTAATGAACCACCATGGACTTTGCACTACCAAGGTCGCACTACGTACTTTGACTTGCTATACCATCATCTGATAATATCTAATAATTTATGGTATATACATTTGTAGTGCTGTTGTGTTAAATGTGCCTGCAAAGCTGAAGCCGGTAAGGATTTCATTGTCCCGATCCAGGACAATTAAACACTCCTGACACTCTTGAACTCTTATCATCTTTAAATTATCAGAGGCCTTAAAAAATTACACTAACTATTCCCTAATCAGCAAGCATTAAATGGGAAGGGTGAGAGTGCTGGACAGCACATGTATGGGGCGCCACTTCTTCAATGGAAATAAATAAAGAACTCCATTTGTTTATGTGATTTACGGTGATTTATTGACCATAAAATGTCTTGCCTACTACTTCTATATGATTGACAATTTGAAGAATGTAATGAATATCTAATAATGCAATATTATAATTACATTATTTTGCATGACCAGCTCCATTCTCTTTTCTTCACCTGTCATTTTAAAAGAAAATGAAAAATTGCTTCCATTTTAACATATCAGGAGCAATTCAGTATGATGAATGCATCTCAAAAATATCCATAAAAAATTTAAACATTTTCTTCCTGAAATCAGTGACTGGCATACAATCACATCTGGAATACGTCTTCAGAAACTACATTTTCTAACCAAAAATAATAAGTGTATACATAACTAGATAGACAATACATGATTATGATCGAGCCATCCACAGTGCACAGATACTCTACATGATAAAAGGAATAAAGTTTTGTGCAAGATAAAGTCACGTAAAGTCCGATCATAGATAGTCCGAGGGTCTCCATTGAGGTAGACTGTATGATTTTGACTTAAACTGGTGAACTCTCAATAGTTTTTGTCCTGGGGATGCATTAGTACAATGTGCAAGGTGAACTCAATCGACATTTTCATGATTCATGCAGCTTTAAAAATGTTTATCGATGCATATAGAACATGTTTTTTTTAGTTCTAGTGAAATAGTTTGAATCTGTTTTAAATTCCTATTCAGACATGGTAACATTCCTCCTGTTTCCAATATTCATGCAGAGCAGGTGTGAGGACGCAAAGCTCAGTGTATTGAGAAGTGAACGCCAAGGCGGTAGGAATGAGAAGAGTTGGAATTTCATTTGATGGGAGACAAAATCATGTCATCACCATGTGCTTTCTTCTCTGGAACATTACGTTAATGGTCAGTGATGTTATACAGTACCTGTAGATCAAAGCAATTTGATCCCATTGTAGCTGGATATGTGGTCTTAGAAATGACTGGTGGTTCAAAGTTACCATGTTGCATCTGAGAAGTCAAAACAAACCATTTATTGCCTCCGAGAGCTGGAGACACGGGTAAGATCTCATGGCATTATTAAAAATGAGGTGGAAATATTGTATCATATTCTGCCCAATATTTAGTGCCCCCTCCCAATCCTAGGTGCAAATATCACATGAGACTGAAAAAGATGACCTTGCCATTTAGTTCAATACCATCTGTGAACCTTGATGAGCTCATATTTGTAACTGCTTCTGAAATTTTCCAGAAGTGACAATGCTTCAGAAATGCTTCATCAGTGTAAAATTCTTCAATGTGGAAGCAGGTAGAATAGTAAGATTAAATGAGAACTTACCAGTTTGAAGTTTGATCTTTATTTTATGAGGAGTTACGATGATCAATTCTGTGAAGACCCCACCAGTCCGCATGTGCGTCAATCTTCAAAGCAGCGGTGGGAAATCACAGAATAACAGTAATTGAAGTAACATAGTAAGATTATAAACCTAGAACTACCAGATGACCTTTGCGATATGAGGGTTGGGAGTGGTGTCACGTGAGTGATTCCTTGAAGATTTCAAAGCTCTGTGATTTCATAGCATAGATACGAATCCAGGCGTCTCATTGCAGCAATTGACTCGGGATGAATGAATAAAACAATGCATTGTATCATGACATTGATTTGAAATGTTAGCGGTTTATTTAACAAAGAAACAATATCAACCCCTCACTCCCAGGGGGAAACGATGAAACAGAACTTAAAATGGATTGTGTGACTACCACCGGTTCCGTAAGCGGCTTGTTATAGAACCTTTAAAAAGACAGTTCATTTGAACATCCTGTGGCCACGAGGATATGTTCTAGAGGGACATCCATTGCCCTTGCTGCTGACGTTGATGCCGCCCTGGTGGAGTGAGATGTAAAATGGTCAGTGTCCACTCCTGCATTCACGATAACCTGTTTCAGCCACCTTGAAATAGTCTGAACCGACACTTTCATATGTGTTTTTTGTGGCTAATAAGTAATGCTGATTCCGAACCTCTAAGGCTCTTGGTGACCTTAATATAATATTGCAAGTGCGACACTACGCACCATCTTAAATCCGTGGGGTATGCCGAAAATATAACCTGGAACCCCGACACCCCTGGTCTGCTCTGTTTAATTAAATCATAAATGTAAAACGTAATGTTATTAGCAGACAACACCATCCTGTCCAGTCGCAGCTTTTGCAACGTCTGGACCAATTATGCTGAAACCAGCACCATGAGCATGACCACCATAAGGGTGATTTTGGGCAAAGACAAGGATGTGGCTGGACCCCATTGGTGAAGCAGCGTGAACACCACACTCACATCCCAGATTTCTGAGTACCTGGGTCCGGGGGGATTGGAATTAAAAATACCCCTCTTAAACCGGGATATTAAAGGGTGAGATCCAACTGAGTGTTGTTCCGACCCCAGCCATAAGTATGATGACAGGGCACACCTGGCACTATTGATGGCACTATAGCTCAACCCTTTATCAAAATATAGCATTGACAGAAATTCTAGCACATCTGAGATGCCTGCCGTGTGATATGCAATGTTCCCCTGTGAACAGAATGTCTCCCATTTCCTGATATAAGAGGTATACTGTTTTTTGGTACTATCCCTCCAGGCTGCAGCAATCACATCCACGGTACGATCAGATAGTCCAAGCCCCAGGTATGGCCTCCTCAGAATCTGCAAATTAACAGATCAATATGATCATGTAATGGATGTAAATCCCCGGTTGCAGGGTGCACCAGTACGCCACCCTGTATTGGCTGTGTTGTTATCTCCAAAACAAGAGGGAACCATGGCTGAGTAGGTCAGTCGGGTACCACCAATACTCCTTAAGCCTACTGAGTCCTGCTTCATCTTGAGCAAGCACTGACTGATGAGGCAAAATGGGGGAAATGCATATAAAAACATTCCACCCCAATGTAGCGAGAATGCATCTACTGCTACTGCCCCAGGGTCTGGTTCCCATAAAACATATTTAGGTAACTGGTGAATGAATCTGGATACAAACAGATCAATATCTGGCATCCCATATCGAACAACAATATCATTAAATACTTCATGATTGAACATCCATTCTGTGTTGTCATTAGATTTGTGTGACCTGGTGTCTGCCACCATGTTGCGTCTACCTGGTAGCCATGATCAGCCATGGCGGTGCAGGCTCAAAGGGCCGAATGGCCTACTCCTGCACCTAATTTCTATGTTTCTATGTTTCTATGGTAGGTAGATAGCTGAAACCCACATATTTCTTGTAATGCACCAGTGCCAAATAAGATTAGCCATTCTATCACAAGATTCTGACTTGATTCCACCCATGTGATTAACATACACTACTGCCATAGTGTTGTCAATCTGAAGTTGAACATGTCAGTGACTCATGGTTGTCCAATAAGCTTTAAGTCCATAAAATGCTCCCAATAGTCTAAATAATTAATTCAATGTGATCTATGAAAAATGAAAAATCAATGCCTCATGCATATTTCATCTGCCTCCACAGCTAGAGATGGTATCTGTAGCACCCCAACCTAAGGCACTAACATCAGTCTGTAAAACAATTGAGGGTTCCTCAACCAGAATTTTGCTGGAGCAATTTGTTGGACATTCATTATCCACCAGTACAATTCAGCAATGGCTTCAGCTGGTAATTGCATGAGCCTGTCGAAATAACCTGCATGTATTCTGAGTGCCTGTTCCTTTGCACTTTGTAAATTTTGGTAATGCAAAGGTCCATACTGTGTAGCTGGAAAGTCAGCCATTAATTTGCCAACCAGGCTGGCCACCTGTCTAATTGAAGGTTGTTGCTTCTCCATGAGCTTGTTACAGCCTTCAATTAAATCTAATCTCCTGTCCCTGGGCAAGGTCCATAGCATGTGAGTTGAGTTAATAGTGGATCTCAAATAATTAATCACTCTAACTGGTATCAATTTGGATTTAAGTGGATGAATGAGGAATCCCAATCTCTCAAACAAGATTTTAACAACTGAGACTGGTAATTCAGCTGTTTCCAGGGTCTTTCCTATTATCAAGATATCATCCAAATAAGCCATCACAATATGGCTCTGAGCCCAGAGTAGCCCCAATACTGGTTTTAACAGTTTTGGAAATAATCTAGGTGCCGAGCTTAACCCATTAGGCAGTGCTTTAAACTGACATAATTGCCTCATCCAGCTAAATTTCAAATATCTCTGATGATCCCTATGAACAGGCACTGAGTAATATGCATCTTTCAGATCTATACATGCCATGTAACATCCTCTGTAAATCAGTTGTTCGGCAGTAACAAATGTTTTCATTTTCAAATGTTTATACTGCACATATGGGTGAAGACTCGTCAAGTCAAGTATGATTCAACATCCCCCATTCTTGTTTGGCCTAGGAAAAATATTCAACACGAATTGTTGAGATTGATAATGTGTCTTCTCAATTATCCCTTTTTTATATATTTTTTTTAATTTCAGCTTTTTGTGAGAAAATCAGTGTCTGACTTGGGGTGTGCTATATGGGAGGACACATACCAGGAAGGAATTCAATCCAAAACCCTTGTATATTATGCAGTATAAACAAATGTGATATTATCCCATACCATTCCTTGAGAAACAAGTGTAATTTTCCTCCAACTTTATGTTCTTACAAGAACCAGACCCACCTACCTCCATGGTTACCTGTGGGTTTTTCTTCCCTCTGTTTCTGGGAAAAGGCATGTTCGCCCATGCCCCCATCGGCGTGCGCCAGTTGCACACATTGGTAAATAGCCAACTTGGTCCTGGACCTGTCCCAGTTTCAGCAAGCTGTTCAAAGGGATACTGCCGCCGCAGCGCTCTGGCAATCAACGGTACTTTAATAAGTCCGACCGTCTTTGCCTCATCGTCCAGTTCTTTGACTCTTTTGGCGAGGTCTTCACCATACAGCAGATTTGGTGGCTGAATACTCAGTTTGCACAGAGCGGCGAACTTCGGGTTGATGGTGGGGTGGATGACACTTTTCCTCAGACAGTTGATCTCGAAGTGCGTATTACACATGAGGGCCAGGGCATCCTGCTGTACATCAGACAGGTGCCCTCCATCCATCGACCTGGCGAATGCTATAATGCTTGAGGCGAGGAGCTTCAGCATCCTCTGAAGCCTCATTTCCTGAGCTTTTACGCCTACGCTCATATAACCCCATAGCCGGCACTTTGAGTAGGACACAATTCGACGGTGTCTCATACTTCCTGGCTGTTTCATCAATAATGAGCTCTTGAAGCTGGTGTGAAGCCACGTAGTTAATACTTGCAGCCAATTCTTCACCCAGCGGCTCTCCTGAGTCTGTTGGGATGGCAAATCTTGCTGCCACGGATGGTACCTCTGACTCATGCCCTTCATCCCTTTGGGGTATGCCCCATGGCTATACCTCAGACTCGGCGCCAGAATAACACTGACGCACGCTCTCCTCCTCCAAGAGGGAGACATTAAGCAGCCCTGTTTCAGGCGCTGCTGGCACGGGCTCTCCCATAGGCATGCGCTGACACAAATCCTCCTGTTGCAGTGTGTCTAGATGGAGCATCCTCTCCATTAGGATCTCCATTCTGGATAACCATCCCAAGACATTATCCCTTCCCGGAGGGGAACCCTCCTGACCTGACTCATCAGAGTCCACGGGTCGTGCAGACCTTTTGGTGGCTTTGCACCCCAATGGAGCAGCCACGGTGCTTTCGGGCACCAAGTCTGCAGTTGCTGGTCGTACCACAGGTGACTCTGTATAGCTAGGTGGCCGCCTGCTACCCGCACTTCCGCGGGCTTCCATGAGTACTTTCCCGGCGGCTTGCCTCGACATCACCAGTAATGTTTTATCCATACTTGGACTTGCTCCTGAAACAAGAAATTTTCAAGCGCAGAAAATGACCTCCGACTACGTTTTACACTTACCTGAGGCTTTTTAAAACTGACTGCTGGAGGAGCGATGCTCCTCCCAACTGGTCACTGCGCCATGCGTCAGACATAATGACGCGCATGCGGACTGGCCGGGTTCTTCAGGGAATCACTCATGTGACTCCGAAGTAAAACATCTTGTTTTTCTTACTCCTTTTAAAAAACCTATTTGGTACAAATCTGTAGCTATAGCTCAGTGAAATTTTGCTTGGGTTACAAGCTCATCTGCTTTACAGGGAATTCAACCTAACAAAGTGGATCTCCACAAGGTGTCAGCCCTTCCATACATGAATCGAGGATGTATTACAAATAATGCTTGGCACTCTACTGGTTCCTCAGAACCTGACTAGTAACAAAGGAGATGGTGTGCATTTCTTCTGTGAAATTATTTTGGCAATGATGTTAACGTCATAAATACTGGGGTATATTTTGAAGGCTTGAGTTGACTGCTGCAATCAGAGGCATACTGATGTATGACCAGTGTTCATCCAGTTACACTTCAGTGAGTCTTGAAAACCTACATATGCCAAAGATAATGGGCAGTAGTCCATCTGTCATTACATGAAACCTCTAGACTCCACATGGAAGATGAGGGCAGATCCTATGCTCCTTAGCATTCTGTGAGGGAATCACCACTCATTTCTTGTCAGTTTAAACTGGGTGAAGGCTTGAAACCCCATGGATGTTAATAGGGCTTCCAAGTAGGAGGGAAAATATTTTGTTCATGTATGGAAGGGTGGCATGGTGGCACAGTGGTACAGTTGCTGCCTTACTGCTCTTGCAGCGCCTGAGACTCGGGTACGATCCCAACTACGGCTGCTGTCTGTGCGGAGTTTGTACGTTCTCCCTGTGACCACATGGGTTTTCTCTGAGATCTTTAGTTTCCTCCTACACTCGAAAGACTTACAGGTTTGTAGGTAAATTGGCTTGGTGTTTGTGTAAATTATCCCTAGTGTGTATAAGACAGTGTTAATGTGTGTGGTGATCTCTGTTTGGCGCAGATTCGGTGGGCAGAAGGGCCTGTTTCCACGCTGTATCTCTAAACCAAACTAATCTAATTTTAAGCATTTCTAAGTGTGTTGAGAACTCTATTCCAAAAGATCATATATTTTGGCTATTATGATTATTTTCTTCAATTTTAATAGATTTTAGAAACATAGACATAGAAACATAGAAAATATGTGCAGGAGTAGGGCAGTTGGCTCTTTGAGCCAGCACCGCCATTCAATGTGATCATAGCTGATCTCCAAAATCAGTACCCCATTCCTGCTTTTTCCCCATATCCCTTGATTCCGTTAGCCCTAAAAGCTGAATCTAACTCTTTCTTGAAAACATCCACTGAATTGGCCTCCACTGCCTTCTGTGGCATTTTAAAAGTCAGGGATTAAAAAAATATATTTAAGTGCCCACAGCTATGCCTTCTGTTAGGCTCTACTTGGGCATTCTGAGGGCATCACACCGTCCGAGGTTTAGTCAGCATCTGTACCTCACTGCCTGGCTCAATGGTGTCGAGGGCTTCTACTGTCATTCCTCAACTCCCACCCCAGACGAGACATGATGTGTGGGGATCATGGGCAACAATACCGGGCAAAGGGCCAAGCCCAGAACGACACAGACAAATTAAATATTCACTCACCAGCTGTGGACTTTGAACTTCTCGAATAAATCTAAATGAGCGGATGATTTTATGTACAATTTAATTTTTCTTCTTGATTAACAATTTGCTCATGAAATTACATTTCCTGAAATAATATTTAATATAGATCCATATTGAAATGATTTCATTTGCAGGTTTTTATTATGAACTAAAGCAAATGATCTCCTGTTTCTTTTAAAGCAAGAAGCTCAGAAGTCTCAAAACGCTGGGAAGTGTTGATGCCAAGAATAATATAGCAATGTTACAAAATTTTGAGGTTTTAAAAATCAAGTCTGCAATTTATCCCATCAGATAAAGCATAAACATAAATTTAATTTGACACCTAATTCACTTTCATATCTTCAGTATTAAAAAAGTTAGAGCCATTTTCATACTCAGAAATTAGCAACTTGCTTCCTATTGCTTTTCTATTGACTTAACACAAAAGTTGTGATCGAGGACAGTCAAAAGCCCATAACTTCCTTAAAATTTAAGAGAACTGAAAGAAATTTTCAGTTATTATAGATTGAAGTATTCTGAAACAAATATGAAACAATCTTACTTGGATGACCTGAAATTAAAGCATATAATTAGTTAGTTACCCAATTGTAGCCAATTACAAAATTCAATTACTAGATCTAAACATTTATTAATTTCTTAAGAAAATTTTTAAAAAAAATTTAAAGCCTAAGTGTCCAATTAACAGTCACACAATAATTCACAATATAACATGATTTTTAAATCTAATTGTCATTAATTTATAGGCCAAATTGAAGGAATTTAGTGTTTAATGCCTGTAAATTAATGAGCATTTTAAACAGCTTGCGAGTGGGATTTTCTGAAACGCGATGGATTAGAACGTTGCGGTTGCGGTGAATTTAAACCCTATATCGTCAGGAAAAATTCTGCAAGTTCATTTGGGGGCTAAATCACCATTTCGCAACATGAAATATTGATTAAAGTCCCCAAAAAAAGCAAGTTTATATGTAAAAATAAACAGCTTTCACTTACCTGTGCCCTACGTAAAATCCGTCCCCGTTGTCGGCGTTCACGGCATTAGAAGCTAATTTTTATTTTACTGCAGCGATGAAATAGTCGGGCTATTTATTTAAAAAAACGGACTTACCGGCAGTCGGAACGAATCTCCAGAAATAGCTCGCACTCCGAGAAAATAAAGCTCCGGATGGCAAGAAGAAAACCGCATTTTAACCCCGCCCCCCCCCCCCTTAAAGGCGCCAAAGTCGCGCACACGGCCAGCACCGCTAAAGGTAAGTTTTGTAACATACCTAAATAATACAAATATGTAAAAAAAAACTTTCCACTGTCTTCTTAAATGGTTTTCTTAATGATCAGAAAAAAAATCAGAAAACGAAACTGGGATAAGTATATCTCAGACACTCAGAACATTCATTAAGAAGTTTTGTTTTCTGATTTCTGTTCCAACATCCGGAAATTAACTTTAATATTCAAGCAAACTAATCTTTATTGAGACTGGCAGCATTGTCAGAGCGATCAGTCAGTATGCCATTATTTAAATGACTGTTCATCTGATGAAATGAGATTACTCTTTGCGGAACAGAGCTATCAAATATCTAAAGTAATAAACCTGCTTGGACTTTATTTTTCCTGTCATTTCTGAACTGTGAAAGCAGTTATTTTACTTTCCCGAGTGGACCATTTGGAAATGAATAAGTTTTATATCAAACTGCCAGCAGCTGTCAGTGAAGCTAAACTTTGATCCCTATCCATCTGCACATGAATTGAACCCAGGACCAAAGAGGTGGAAGGGCAAGATGAAATAACCATTTACCATAAATCATTTTCAATTGCTAAGCATGTCCAGAGGCTGTAAACACAAATCATTAACATGCTGAAACAACAATGTGGAGAGGAGCAAAAACAAATCTAATTAAAATTCTGCAATATAGTTCAGTGTGTTTATTATGATTGGTTGTTGATTGTTAATATAGATATAATTTATCTTGAATAGTCAGACCAACCATTGCCATAATTATCTTATGTTAATTATCGCACAAAAGAATGCAACTTTGAAATCATCTATTACAGACGTCTTCATTATGCTCTAGCATTCAAGTGAGATAAATTTCCTGTCAACTGGACAGATCTGTTTATTTATTCAGGCAATGACCACTGACCTGAATATACAAGACCTTGCCAAGATTTTTATGTATAACAATAATTGACCCATATAATCAAGTACAATTTGAAGTTTGCAGATAACTGCAATGAGGAGGAGAAAGGACGATGGAATTCTAGAAATTGGACCCAAGTGTGTACTTTGTATGTATAACAGCTCTGGTTTAATTCCTGCCCATTGGAAAGTTCGACCAGAGAATAATTCATCATGAAATGAGAGTCATTTTCAAAACATGCTTCCAAAGTAAAATAACTTTATTGAAATGCAGAATATTTGTTTTGACAGAAGTTATATCAAGAAAGTAAATCCAAGTAATCAAAATAAAAAGGTTGGAATCTCCCCTTTTGGGACATTAGTCTTTTGCTCTCTTGGGTATTTAATATGTGGCTTGAGCTAGAGATGATTTCTTTCTGTCAGAATGTTTACAAAAGTTTTTATTTGCTACAGAGATCAATGCTATAATCTTGTCATGAATAATGGGTCCATGTCTTACAGTGGTTTGGGACCACTCATGGCATGGAAATTAGTCCAAGTAGTATATTATCAGCTTTATTCACAACCTTGGTGGGTCAGGCAGTATCTCTGTAGAAAAAGGATGTGTGATGTAATGGGACGGGACCCCTTCTGAAGAAGGGTCCTGAGTCGAAACATCACCCATCATTCTTCTCCAGATATACACTGCCTGACCCAGTAAGTGAGTTACTGCAGCACTTTGTGTCTATATTTGGTCTAAACCAGCATCTGCCGTTCTTTGTTTCTACATACTTGTAAAATTGTCTGACTTTCATTTGTGACTAACCTAAGTGTTTAAATGGAATTTGACAACAAAATTGTAGTACACTTGTAAAGATGAGCCACATAGTTCCAGGATAGGGCCAAGTCTGCAAGCTAAGGAGTTAAAGAGAATGCTGAGGATTAAGCCCAATCAGAGCAGTGTGAAGGGGAAGGATTTGGCTTTTGAAACTTTAAGGGTGGAGTGGGGAGCAGAGGTGGAGGGGTGGGAGGATGATAAGGTTTCCATAGAAAATTCAGAAGTTTCACAACAGCAGAATCAGATGAGTTAGAGGTTAAGGTCATGGTGTGTCAGAATCAGGAAAAATTAGGGTTTTACAGGGATCAATGGGTCAGAGGTCATGGGTGGAGGATCTACGGTGCAAATAATGGGGTCTTATCTTATCTTAATGGAGTTCCAGTTCACACAGAGCAACAAAAACACAATTGCTGCAGGAGTGAACATTAATAATCATTCTTCACAGAATGGACTAATTTCCTTGGTGACATTGATCTTAAACAGATTCCAGAATTGATAACTAACGACTTTTGAATGCCCACCATTGTTCTCCTGCTCGAAGGAATAAAAGTCAAATTCATTCTGGGGAATGTGCTTAGTTACCCATGAATTGTCAAGATAAACAATGTAACTTGTTTGAAATTCAAGGCTTTTGACTAAGGAGCATTACAGCTTGGGTCAATGTTTTACATCATGCCTTTTTCAACTAGGAATCAATACATAAATCGGTTGCAGGAATCTTGATCGATTTTACACCTTATTATTCAATGGTTAGTTATACAATGGATTCAATTGATTTCCTCAATAGAATGCAGAGATCTTTCTGGTTTATACTCCAATCAATTCCTTTGTTCTACAGTGTGGAACTCGGTGTAGGATGCCCAGTTGGGTGTCAAAACTCAAGAGTCAAGAGTGTTTTATTGTCATATGTCCCAGACAGGACAATTAAATTCTTATTTGCTGCAGCACAACAGAATATGTGAATATGTAAACATTGTATATAACGGGGAAAAAAAAGAAAACGATCAATAAATGACAAATATATGCAAATAACAAATAATAATATAGCCTTTTGCAGTTCAGAGCTCATAGCTTATTCATTGTGTTTAATAGCCTGATGGCTTTGGGGAAGTAGCTGTTCCTGAACCTGGACGTTATAGTCTTCAGGCTCCTGTACCTTCTTCCTGATGGCAGTGGTGAAATAAGCATGTGGCCAGGATGGTGTGGGTCCTTGATGATTTTGGCTGCCTTTTTGAGGCAGCGACTATGATAGATCCTTTCGACGGTGGGGAGGTCAAAGCCGGTGATGGAATGGGCAGTGGTCACAACTTTTTGTAGTCTTTCTCGCTCCTGGACGTTCAATTTGCCGAACCAGGCCACGATGCAACCTGCCAGAATGCTCTCTACCGTGCACCTGTAGACGTTTAGGAGAATCCTCTTTGACATCCTGAATATCCGTAATATTTTCAGGAAGTAGAGTCGTTGATGTGCCTTCTTTACAATTGCATCGGTGTGCTGGGTCCAGGAATCATCTTCTGATATATGTACACCCAGGAATTTGAAGTTATTGACCCATTCCACCATCGTCCCATGGATATAAACAGGATTGTGGGTCCTCATCCTTCCTCTACAAAAGTCCACAATCAGTTCCTTGGTCTTACTGATGTTGGGAGCAAGGTTGTTGTTCTGGCACCATTTGGTCAGTCGGTCGATCTCACTTCTATACCCGGACTCATCTCCATGTGTGATTCGTCCAACCACAGTGGTATAATCGGCAAACTTGATGATGGAGTTTGCACTATGACCTGCTACGCAGTCATGGGTATAGAATGAGTAAAGCAGGGGGCTGAGCAGGCAGCCTTGAGGTGCTCCCTTACTAATTATTACTGAGGATAAATTCGTTCTTCCAATTCGAACAGACTGTGGTCTGTGGATAAGGAAGTCGAGGATCCAATTGCAGTGGGATGCGCAGAGGCTCAGTTCCATGAGCTTGGTAACCAGCTTGGAAGGGATGATGGTATTAAACGCTGAGCTGTGGTCTATAAACAACAGCCTGACGTAAGTGTTTTTATTGTCCAAGTGGTCCAGTGCGGAATGGAATTGAATCTACCGTTGACCTGTTGTGGCAGTTTGCGAACTGTAGTTGGTTGAGGTTCTTGTCGAGGTAGGAGTTGATGTGCACCATAACCAACTTCTCAAAGCACTTAAGCACCACAGACGTTGGTGCCACTGGTCGATAGTCATTGAGGCACATCACCTTACTCTTCTTGGGCACTGGTATTATTTATGCTCTCTTAAAGCAGGTGGGAACCTCAGAAGTGAGAGGTTGAAAATGCCCGTAAAAATTCCAGCCAGTTGGTCCACACAGGCTTTTAGAACACGGCCAGGTATACCATCTGGTCCTGGCGCTTTCCGAGGGTTCACCCCCCTGAAGGATCTTCTGACATCAGCCTCTGTGACTATGACTGTAACACCTTCAGGGCGAATAGGGGCTTGGGAAGGCACATCAGATTTCGCCCTATCCAACCGTGCGTAGAACGCATTGAGCTCGTCAGGGAGTGATGCTTCGCTGTTGTTTGAGCCGCCTCCTGATTTTGCCTTGTAGGAGGTGATGGCATTCAAGCCTAGCCACTGTTGCTGTACATCCGTCTCATCCTCCAGTTTAGAGCAGGTCCATTTTGGCCTTTTTGATGGCTGTACCAAGGTCGTATCTGGAATTCTTTTTTATAGACCTCTGCATCGCTGGACCGGAATGCCCGGGATCTTGCTTTCAGAAGAATGCAGATCTCATGGTTCATCCAAGGCTTCTGGTTAGGAAACACTCGGAAGGTTTTCGTTGGAATGCAGTCCTCCACACATTTCCTTATGAAGTCTGTAACAACTGTGGCATATTCATTCAGGTCCATTGCTGAGGCCTTGAACATTGCCCAGTCTACAGACTCCAAGCAGACCTGGAGTTCCTCTCTGTGACGCGGTAATGATGCGGTGTGACGCGCCGTATGATGCGTGTTGTTTTTTCAAGTGTCGCAACATTTTTTTTGTCGCTGCTGGATATTGAAATGTTCAAAATCTTTTGCCGACTCTGATATGATGACAGCAGTCGCCAAAAAAATTGGCGAGTGGGACAGGCACTTTAGGGTTGGGAATATTTGGACTCTCATTAATGTGTATCTGAAACTGCAAGACTGATATTCTAGCCTAAAATAGTTCAATGTATGCATGTTGCTGTTGTGAAACATTCCTTTGTCAGAATGTGGTTCTGGAAAACAAAGTAATTGATTCAAGATTGGTGTATGAAGCAGAAAGATCTTTACGTTGTATTGAGGAAATCAATTTGATCTATTGTTCAACTAATCTTTGGAATAAGCAGGTGGAAAATTGATAATATCTTACTGTATAGTGCTAATAACCTATGAAATCAGTAATACTTTTTAGCAGTTGATTTACTGCGGTGCTGGGTTCCCAACCTGGGGTAAATTTATCCCCGGGGGTAAATTTGTTGATTCTGGATTTGTACATATTTTTTCTCATTGACTGACTGGTTCTGGTATACCGTTATCTGTTCATCATTAATTGTTCATACATAAGTGAAATAACATTGTTATGTGCTACTAAATTTGCCTGGGGTAAATGCGACGGAAAAGGTTGGGAAACCCTGTGCTCGGGTCAGTGCAAACTGAAATCCAGTCATTGACACTTAGATAGACAAAGCATAGGGACTGACACAGTGGCACAGCTGTAGAGGTGCTGATTTATGGCACTAGAGTCCCGGACTTGATCCTGACTACAAGTCCTATAGAGTTTTATGTTTTCCTTGTGACCATGTGGGTTTTCGCCAGATGCTCTGGTTTCCTTCCAACTTTACAAATATGTAAAGGTTTGTAGGTTAATTGGCTTCTGTAAATTGTCCCTAGTTTGTAGGATAGATCTGGTGCATGGGTGAGCATTGGACGGCGTGGACTCGGTGGGCCTAAGGGCCTGTTTCCTTACTATATCTCAAACAGAAACTAAAAGTAAAGCACAGAAGAATACAGTCCGATTACAGCCAAATGGGATTAGTATAGATGTATAAAATGGTTGACATGGATGTGCTGAGACAAGGAGCTCATTTCTATCTTGTATGACTATAACTCTATGATTGATTTCAGAGATATTTAATATCTATATAACTAAAAGTCTCATCTTGAACACATCCTGTCTGCACCGTATATTAATTTTAGAAAATATACTCCCTTATATCGCTCTGATTTTTGGTCATCGTTCTCACAGTCCTCCTCCACTGAGGCAGCCTTGAGGATTTTTCCGATCGATTTTAAAATAAAAGTTATGAGTTAAAAATTCTTGCGATCAGCTGATTGGTTCTCTCGCCTGTCAATCAGCATGATTAAGATAACGCCCCTTCCGGGGGCAGCAGGACTGTAAAACCACGGATGCCTGGACATGAGTCAGTCAATCTGGAAGATCGTGAGGGAGAGACCACGACTGTGATTCTAAGCTGTGAATCAACTGAATTGTGAGTCTGCAATGTACTTGCAATAAATTAAATGTTTGCCCTTAATGACAATGCAATTAGTTGTTTCAGCTGCTGCCCCTGCCTATGCTTGAAACTGCAATGCAAAATTGGAAATTAAGTTGAAATGCTATGATATTGAATTTGCTGGCCCGCACTCTCCTTGAAATGGTATGAAATTGAATTTGCTGCCTTGCACCCTGCTTGCAATGCTATGAAATTGTATTTGCTGGCCTGCACTATGCTTGAAATGCTATGAAATTGAATTTGCTGGCCTGCGCTCTGCTTGAAATGCTGTGAAATTGAATTTGCTGGCATGCACTCTGCTTGAAATGCTATGAAATTGAATTTCCTGGCCTGGCCCACCAGCCCTGAGAGACTGAGCTGCCAGCCCACCAGCCCTGAGTGACTGAGCTGCCAGCCCACCAGTCCTGAGTGACTGAGCTGCCAGCCCACCAGCCCTGAGTGACTGAACTGCCAGCCCACCAGCCCTGAGTGACTGAACTGCCAGCCCACCAGCCCCGAGTGACTGAGCTGCCAGCCCACCAGGCCTGAATGACTGAAGCTGCCAGCCCACCAGGCCTCAGTGACTGAGCTGCCAGCCTGCCAGGCCTGAGTGAATGAATTGCCAGCCCACCAGGCTTGAGTGACTGAACTGCCAGCCCATTAATCAATTTGGCCCACAATGTCCACAGTAGCCCTCTGAAAACCAGTCCCTTCAGCCTACAATGCCCATACTAGCACTCCAGAAATGCCCCCCCCCCCCCACCCCCACTGGCCACCAATATTGGACTTGATAGAGAGTTGGAATATTTAGTTGGGGAACCAGCCCAACTGTGTGAACATGGGACCCACTTAGTCTCGTACTTATTAAAAGTCTGATTTTGTGTGTGTGTGTGTGTGTGTGTGTGTGTGTGTGTGTGTGTGTGTGTGTGTGTGTGTGTGTGTGTGTGTGTGTGTGTGTGTGTGTGTGTGTGCATCTTCGCAAAACACTATGCGGTAACAATTACTTTTTTACATATTCTGATTGACATTTTTCCCGTCGATGCAGGGGTCACCTTATCTGAACATTTCATGTTTTATTCCTCAACTTATTCTCGACTCATTATTGATTAAAAGACTAAAAGATTCAAAAGACTTTGAAATTAAAACCACCAGTTTCAAATGATGACGTCACAATGGCCCAGCTAGCAGAGACCAGCCTCAATGAAGAGTATTCACGATTAAAGCTTTAAAAACACCAACTTTCACAACATTTTACATATTCTGATTCACATTTTTTCCCTCATGGCAGAGAACACTTTACTGCTTTATTTCTCGACATTACTGATTAAAGTCAAACATTTTTAAATACCTTGAATTTCAAACCGTCCAGCTTCAACTGATGACGTCACAATGGCTCGACCAGCAGGGGGAGGGTGAATTGCTATTGTAACATGCAAGGTAAGTGCAATTTGAATTTTTTGGCGTCACAATGTCTTGACTAGCAGGGGGGGGGGGGTGGGGGGGGGAGGGGGCAAATTCCTATTGCAACATGCAGGGAAAGTGGAATTGGATTTTTTTAAAAAGATCACTACTGTGGAAGGCAAGGGGAGTGCTGGAATCTTACATTCGGGTATGGCTTGAGTTGGAGGACAATGCCCCCTGCGGGGGCTATGGCTAGGGAACGGGTGCTTTGGGGGAGCAGACCTAACGGGTCTGCACTTGGTCAAGTAAAAGATGTATTCAGTTTCAGGCATCCTCTGCATGCTAGCAATATTATTTGGCAATGCTGGCTTAATAGAGGTAGGACAAGCAACATACTTCATATTTCATATGATCGTTCATAATGAGGTGACTGCTTTATGTATTTAAATGTATTTCAATGTGCAAGTAACAACCTTATCAGCAAAGCTATCATTTCCCCCCCTTCCACAGTTGTCTTTAAAAGTTTGGTTACAAGTTTTCTTCATGAATCACTTTGTATTCATAATTTTAATGGTGGTTATTGAAATTGGTGCAATTAAGAGACAGCAATGTTGGTCTGGGATTGGCGTCATAATTATGCAAGACTGATTAAGGACTTCTCGAAGCAGTTGGGTTTTTAACCACAATTCTATTTCCATATTTTTGCATTAAACTAACATTATATTCTCAAAATGTCAGTGTGATTTGAACTCAATGTTCTGCAGATTAATTCTGTAACATGATCACTATGTGACTATACAGCAGGTGCAAGGTGCAGGATAACAAATAACCATCTCACAATCTGTTGCAAAAACACTATGTACTGGATAAAACTTTAGTTTCAGAAATTACCATCCAAACTTGTCTGAGAAGTACTGCCAGTTCCATGTGGAACTCCATTACGATCTGATTCCTTGCTTTTCAATGGTGAGTAATAGTTGTAAAGGAGAGGAATAAGTTTCAGGAAAATTATCTTTTGTTTGTATAAACTTAATGTTTATTCTGCAGCGGACGTGGTGTTGTCCGTTAAAGACTGAGGCAGACACGAAGTTTGTCCAAAATTCTTGTTCTTTATTACTACACTAATTCTCCTCACTCACCAACCCCGTGCATGCGCGATTAACTCTTAAATAAGCCCCAGTGGCACTCGTGACCAAACCGTGAACCCTACCGTTCGTCACCGGAACATGTGACCCCCCCAAGACCTGAAGGTTATATACAGTGCATTGCCCTTCACCCGGTGAGGCCACATTACCCCAACCCCCCCCCCCCAGAACCGGAGGCATACAGACGGATGGGCAGCTGAACGAGGCAGCCGAACGAAGCATACGAACGTCGTACGTACGTCCCCATGCAAAGGTTTATTTTCTGGTAAGGATGAAATAGGTGGGACCCGAGATGGTGGATGCCCTAGACAGCGAGGCTAGGCCACCTGGACTGGCTCACTCAGATCCAAATGAGCCGGCTTCAAATGAGCTACCAACATGGTCTCACCGCCCCCCCCCCCCCCCCCCCCCCCCTCCCCAACTCCCCCATGTCGAATTCAAAAGTTATGGGCCCGTGCCATAGCATCCGAAATTTGTAAGGGTGCTGTGAGGGCGACCTGTGGGCATCGCGACCGAGGAAGACATACTGACAGTCCGCAAGAGCCGTGTGAGATGGAGCGACACCATGCCGAGATGTTGGGACAGGAGACCGGGCGCCGACCCTCTCCCACATTCGGATTTACATGGATGATGGCAACTCCTGGGGCTCGCCAGTGGTTGGGATAAACTCCCGGGCATGGTCACTGGAATGCCGTAAATCAACTTGGCTGATGAATCCTGCAAGTTCTCCTTTGGGGCGGTGCGGATCCCCAGCAGGACCCACGGCAACTCATCCATCCAACCGGGACCGGTCAGGCTACCCTTCAAAGCATCCTTAAGCCAGCAGTATAACCGTTTCACTAATCTATTCGACTGGGGTTGATAGGCCATTTAGTGGTGTAGCTGAGCCCCCAACATGAATTGGACACCCCGGTCGGACGAGATGTCCAGCGCTATCCCGAAATGGGCAACCCAATAGGCCACCAGTGAAGGCACGCAGGACATGGTCGAGGTGTCGACAAGTGGGATGGCCTCCGGCCACCGGGTGAAACGGTCCACCACTATAAACAAGTGTGAAATTCCACAGGATGGAGGCAGCGGCCCCACGATATCCACATGGACGTGGTCGAAACATCGGTGAGGCACCGCAAAGTATTGAACTGGCACCCGGACGTGCCGCTGAACCTTCGATGTTTGACAGGGAATGCACATTCGTGCCCAAATACCAACCAGGATATTTTTCCCGGTGACTTGGCAGATGTCCGTCGTGAACTCAGAAATAGCGGTGAGGTGGCGCTGCTGCCGAGCGGACCAAGTGTCGCCCACCTTGACAAAGGCGAAAGTCAGGGGCTTATGGCCAGTAAACGCAATGAAGTTCCGGCCCTCCAGGAAATAACAGAAATGGCTAACTGTCAGGTATAATGCAAGCTGTTCCCGGTCGATGTGCTGTATTTATGCTCTGCCATGTTGAATTGGCGGCTGAGAAAAGCAAGATGCCGCCAGTGACCGTTTACAAACTGTTTCAATACACCATCAACTGCAGAGTCCGAGGCATCCACAGTTAGTGCTGTAGGGGCGTCGACCCATGGATGTACCAGCATCGTCGCCCAAGCCAATGCCTCTTTCGTCCCTCGAAAGCCGCCACTATGACATTAGTCCACTGCACGTCCCGCACTTACCCAACAACAGGTTAAATAGAGGCCGCACTATTCTCGCCACCGCGACAAATCGGTGGTAGAACTGTCTCATTCTGATGAATTCCTGCAAGCCCCACACTGTGGAAGGCCTTGGAAACCGGCGAATGGCCTCCACCCTGCCTGGTAGAGGCACTGCACAGTGCTGCGTCACATGATGGCCCAGGAAGTCGATGGCCCGAAGGCCGAACTTGCACATCCGGGATTAATACCAACCCGAACTCACTCAGACGCTGGCACAACAACCGGAAGTGGGCGCAATGCTCCTGCCGTGAATGACTCGCCACCAGGATGTCATCCAGATAAATGAAGACAAAATCAGGCCCCGCCCCACAGTGTCCATCAGGCGTTGGAATGCCTGTGCGGTGTTCTTAAGGCCAAAGGGCATAGGCAAAAATTCGAAGAGCCTGAAGGGGGTGATGATAGCTCTTTTGAGCACATCCTCCGGTCGCACTGGGATCTGATTGTACCCCCTGACCAGGTCGATTTTGGAGAAGAATTTAGCTCCAGCCAGATGGGCAGAGAAGTCCTGAATGTGTGGGACGGGGTACCGGTCCGCAATCGTGGCATCATTCAGGCGGCGATATTCGCCACAAGGTCTCCAGCCGCCGTTCGTCCAGAAGTTAGAATGTGATGTTGGACCCCATGCTTCGGGTTGATCAAGTCGAACTGAGGGGTCAGGATAGCTGGGTACTTCGCTGAAATTTTTGTGTAGATATTGTCCACCGCCACCACTGGGTTGAGAACTGGCACAGCAGACGCAGCAGGGTGCAAGGAGATTGCCTCGAGTGTAGAAGCGTGAACCAGCGTCCCCTCATGTCCACCAGCAGAGATTGCACCCAGAGAAAATCTTCACCCAACAATGGCTGGGTCACATCTGCCACTGTAAATGGCCAAGAAAAAGGCAGGCGCCAAATATCACAGATATGGTGCGGACCCCACACATCCTTATGGTGCTGCCATTCGCAGCAGTCAACAAGGGCCCCCACTTACCAGCACGTGTGTTCATCCCAGACAGGGGCACCGCGCTGACCTCGGCTCCTGTATCAACCAAAAATCTTTGGCCTGAACGCCGAACGTCAGATGTAAAGGCGATGAACTTTGCCGACCGCTGTGGTGATTACCAGTGGCCTGCCCCAGCGTTTTCCGGAAATGCATAGGGTGAGCGGCATTGGCAGGGCGCCGAGCCCCAACGCTGGTGGTAAAAGCACCACTACCCTTTAAGCACTTCCCCTTTAAAGACTTCCCCTTTAAGGGCAGGCTACAGTTGTAAATGCGGGCCGCTCGCTCCATTCGACTGAGGCAGAAGGTGTGGAGCAGCAACACCTTCAGGCCACCATATTTATCGGCCGCTGGTGTATCCTGCAGGAAGGGATTGATTCGCCCAGCCGTTTCCTGGTCGAGCGTGCCAACCACATAATGGTAGCGGGTCTCATCGTTGGTTACCCCGCAAACGAAGAATTGTGATTCAGCCTGCTGGAACCATACCTGCGGCTGGGCAGTCCAGAAGGTCAGCAGCTTCAGGGCAACGGCGCTGAGTTGGGCCTGGTCGGCGGCGCCGGCGGCGAAGTGTTGGGCGCCGGTGCGGTGCATATTTTCTTCCAGAATAATTATTCTGGACATCGGGGTCACCAAATGTAGCGGACACGGTGTTGTCCATTAAAGAACGAGGCAGACACGAAGTTTGTCCGAAATTCTTGTTCTTTATTACTACACTAATTCTCCTCACTCACCAACACCATGCGCGTGCGATTAAACCATAAATACTCCCAAAGGGGCACCCGTGACCAAACCATGACCCCTACCTCTTGTCACCAGGACATGTGACCCCCCCAAGAGCTGAAGGTTATGTACAGTGCGTGGCCGATCACCTGGTGCCGTTAGTTCAGTATTTTTTATGGTTCCTATATTTTTTCATAAATATATAATCTTTTAAAACATATCATTAGCATTCTTACTTTTTAAAGATATTGAGTTTCCTCAGAGCAGCAATGTACCCTGCCATCCTCTAACCATTGGCTCAGCACTTACCTGGAACAGAACATCCAATTATAGCTTGGTCTATGAAGATATCATTGAACTTCTCAGCAAGTGTCTGAAAAAGGATAGAGGCCACAGTAACACTGCTAATAGCTCAGGGAAGCAGGCTTCAATCCTGACCCTTTGAGGTTTATGGAGTTTATACGTTTTCCTGTGTTTCATCTAGATGGTCCAGTTTTCTCCCACTTCCCAAAAGAATGTGTAAGAAGGAGCTGCAGATGCTGGTTAGACACAAAACGATAGACTCAAGATAGGCACAAGAAGCTCGAGTAACTCAGTGGGACAGGCAGCATCTCTGGAGAGAAGGAATGGGTGACGTTTCTGATCGAGACCCTTCTTCAGACTGGTTAGGGATAAGGGATTCCTCCCCCACCCAAGTCGCATTAGCTTCTCATTTTCACCCTACAAACGGCTTACAATGGCCTGTTTCCTTCATCATCGTTACTACTTTGCATATCTTTCATTCATTGTTCTTTATCTGTCCACGTCACCGTCTATGTCTCTCGTTTCCCTTATCCTTAACCAGTCTGAAGAAGAATCTCAACACGAAACGTCACCCATTCCTTCTCGCCAGAGATGCTGCTTGTTCCGCTGAGTTACTCCAGCATTTTTTGTCTATCTTCCAAAAGAATGTGTTGGTTTGTAGGTTAATTGACCACTGTAAATTGTGTGTGTCAAGTCAAGTCAATTTTATTTGTCACATACACATACAAGATATGCAGCGAAATGAAAGTGGCAATGGCTGCAGACTGTGCAAAAACTACAGAACAGAATAGAACAGAATCAGTATTTACATGTTAGAAAATATTTTTTTACAAAAGACACAACACAACAGTAAATTAGTACAGTAAATTAGTCCCTGGTGGGAAAAGAGTTTACAGTCCTGATGGCCTGTGGAAAGAAACTCCGTCTCATCCACTCATGTTTTCACAGCATGTCAGCTGAAGCTGAGCTGACCGTAGCAGCTGGAACAGTCCATTGCTGCAGTGGTAGGGGTCCCCCAAAATGTTGCTTGCTCTGGATCTGCACCGCCTGATGTATAGGTCCTGCAGGGGGGGAGAGAGTGTAGTTCCCATAGTGCGTTCGGCCGAACGCTCTACTCTCAGCAGAGCCTTCCTGTCCTCAGCAGAGCTGTTCCCAAACCAATATTTGACGTTGCTTGATAAGATGCTTTCTACAGCCCCAGAGTAGAAGCACTGAAGGATCCTCAGAGAGACTCTGAATGTCCTCAGCAGCCTGAGGTGGTAAAGGTGCTGCCTTGCTTTATTCACCAGTGTGGCACTGTGTTGTCCATGTCAGATCCTCTGTGTTGTGGACTCCCAGGTATTTAAAACAGCTCACCCTATCCACAGTGGTCTAATTTATCACCAGTGACGTGTACGTTCTCAGATGTTGTGCCCTTCTAAAGTCCACAATCAGCTCCTTAGTTTTTGTGACATTCAACACATTCAAGTGTTAGAATCTCATTAAATGAAGAGAAAATGTGGAGAATAACGTAGGATTCATGTTGATTAGTGCCAATGGAGGATTAATGGACAATGCAGACCAAAGGTGTGGTTTCTCTCTGACCATATGTTTCACAAACATTCAAAGTTCGGCACGTGTAACATTCATTGCCACAGACAACTATGGAGGCCAAGTCTTTAGGTATTTTTAAAGTGATTTACAGGATCTTGGAATTGATGGGACGAATGGCCTAGTTCTGCTCCTATACCTTATTAACTTATGTAATGCCTGCTGCTTGACTGAGCTGGAAACGTCATTAAGTAAGTGTGACCCTGATTGAAATGGCAACAACTGGCTTGAACAGTGAAGCCATCCTTAAAAATTCCAGGCCAGAGTTTTGAAAAACATGTACACTGGCAAAATGTATGTATTGTCATTCCTGTTTTCAATGATTAGCCAATATTTATCACAATTGACATCCAATAGTAAATCTGAGACCTCTGAAAGTAGAAAGATTTTATGAATCATTTAGTTCTAAATATTTCCCTTCAGAGTTGGAGAATTCTGAATATATTCTTCTTTCATAAAATATCTCTGTGCATTCAAACTTTCCTTCAGAGAGATAATATGTCACTTTAGATTTCTAGCATTCAAGCAATGTGACTGAAGAACTATTATAATGATCACAGGCTTGGCACATGCTAAATGTTTTTGAACCTGTTGATTTAAATAACTTTGCTCAGTTTTATGGACAGCGGAAAATAAATTGCAGAAATAACGGAGCTCGGTGTCAGATATCTACTGTTGGAAACATAGTTTTGAGCTGCTGCATGTATTTTAAATCTACCTAATTTTCATGCAAGATATTTGTCATACAACACAATTGGGATATTCTGGATTAGAAGACAGAAATAGAAGAAATGTAGACACAAGGAACTGCAAATGCTGGAACCATGAGTAAATCCAAAGTGCAGGAGTAACTTTGCGGCCAGCCAGCCTCTTTGGCTGGAATGGACAGGCGACATTTCAGTCGGGACACTTCGTCAGACTATCCCCCTCCACCTCTTTTTTCCAGGTGGTGAAACCTGAGAAAAAGATATGAGGGCAAGACAAATCCTGGAAAATGATGGGTAAGGGGGGTCTAATTGGCAGATGGTAAGTGACAAAGGCTAAAGATGAAAAGGAGATAATAATGTTAGATAAGCAGAGAAGGAGAGTGAAAAGGAGAAAAAAAATGTGCTGTGGTTACTCCATCTTATATTATCTCAGATGCATAATCATAAACTGGAGATTTACAAGGTCAAGCATGTAGGCTTTCCTCTCATTGCTTGTAGATTAATGATATTTGATGACATTTATCTTCTCCAGGACCATTGTAAGCCTGGTTAGTAGCCACAAAACTACTTTTAAGTATATTGTACAACTCAGGTCACCACTGGAGTCCTATGAACAGTCCAGTAAATGCACTATATAAAGGAAATGATAACACTAACAATATCTCTAACAAGAGATTTATGAGCATTTTGCCAGATTGGAGAATTTTAATTACAAGGTAAGATTGATTGTTGTTTTATATTTGGTACAGAAGAAGCTGAGAGAGATTTAAATGAGTGTGTACAATTATGAGGACTATACATGTTGAACTGAAATGATGGGAATAATTTGGGTTAGAGGGGGTGGATGTGTGGAAAAGAAAGGTGAGAGTGAGAGGATCTGAGTGAATTGAGGGGAAGCAAGTTACATAGCATTAGAGAATGCAATGTTCATGCCAATGAGTTGTAGACTATCCAGCCAAAACAGGTCCACCATCACCACCATCCATGGACACAACAGCCCTTCCCAGTGAGGCAGAGAATCACATACATGATCAACCTAATATTAATTGGGAAGACTCAACAATAGTGCAGGATCAATCTGCATCCAAGGATACAGCTGAATTACTACTGGGGGCTGTAGTGGGTTTGGACTGAACCAACAGGTTAATAAACCAAGAAGAAGAGGTAACAATTTGGACTTGGTATTTACAAATAACACCAGTCTTGTTCAGGGTACTAAGGTGGAAGCAGGTGGAAGCGACCATGACATAGTTATTGTTGACCTGGATCTGACAGCCAAGTGGAAACGACAACCTAAAAGGAAATACTACCTATGGCGGAAAGCAAACGAGAAACTGATCAATGCAGACCTGGATGCTTTACGGGACCATTATGGGGAATGCTTCTATTCAGGAGAAGTGGGACACTTTTGAAACCGAAATAAAGCAGATCATGGAGAGACATAATCAAACCAGCCAAACCAAATACCCTACCCTGGTTCACCAGACATCACCACACTCAGACATAAGAAACAAAGGGCATCCAATAAAGCAAAGAAGACACAAGACAAAGAAGATTGGGATTCCTTTGTAAATTGCCAGAAGGAATTAAGCTAAATAAAGCCGAACAAGACTTTATGTCAAACAACCTTACCACAGCACTGAAAGAAAACGTCAAGCAATTTTGGTCTTATATGAAACATTTGGGTAACGGAGAGAAGGGAGTTGCAGACCTCATGGTGAGCAACACAGTTGTAAGGGACGGGAAAGGGAAGCTGAAGCTCTTAATGCTCAATTCACCAGTGTAATTACGAGGGAAAACAAGTCATACATTCCATCGATGGGAGCCAGTAACATACAGGATATCCCTGAACTAGTGATCCATGCGGCAGGAGTACTAACACAACTACAGAACCTAATGCCAATCAAAGCAGCGGGCTCAGATCAGTTGCCACCATGGTTTCTAAAGATGTTCGCATTGAAAATAGCACCCATACTCACAGATTTATTCCAGTCCTCAATTGATTGTGGGTCACTACCAATACAGTGGAAGGAAGCAAACATCTGTGCAATATTTAAGAAGGGCAATAAGGCTGCGCCTGAGAATTGCAGACCAGTTTCACTGACCAGTTTTACATGTAAGATCTTGGAACACATCATACACTCTCACATCATGCACCATTTCAAAACAAATGTGATACTGGTGGATTCACAACATGGCTTTAGAGCAAAACGTTCAATGGAAACACAACTAATTGTCACTAATGATGACATCACAAGGGCATTAGATAAGGGTAAATCTATACATATGGCAATCCTGGACTTTTCGAAAGCGTTTGATAAAGGTCCCCATGAAAGGCTCCTAGGAAAACTGGATTACTATGGCATCAGAAATAGTCTACATAACTGGATTAGGGACTTTCTCACAAACCGGTCACAGAGGGTGGTCTGTGAAGGAAACAAGTACTGTCAGGAGTACCGCAAGGCAGTCCTCAGACCACTGTTGTTCCTGACTTTTATTAATGATCTACCTGAACACATAAATTGAAAAACAAGACTCTTTGTAGATGATTGTCTTGTATATACACCTGTCACTGATGTAGAGGATATGAACTCCTTACAAGTAGATCTTAAGTCCTTGGAATTATGGCAAAACACATGGAAGATAAGCTTCAACCCAACCAAATGCTCAATTATGGTAATTTCAAACAAGAAGAAATGACCTACTCGATACTACTTCTAAGCAATTTTTTTAGTTTGTCCTTGAATTATCAACAGTCAAAACAATTCTCATGGAAACCACAGAGGAAAAGAGACATCACTAAGAATACAGGAAATTAGGAACTGGAGAAAGCCCTCTTAGCTGATCGAGGCTGGCTTCAATGTCTCCTCTATGCCCTTTATTCCTCGAACGTTCAAATATATATCCACCTCCATTTTAAATGCCTCCAATGATCCAACTTCCACTACCTGCTAGGGCAGAGAATTCCAGAGATTTAACACAGTCTGCAAGAAGAAATATCTGCATACCTCAGTTTTAAATAACCAAATCCTTGTATTGCAGTAATGTCCTCTTGTCTGAGCTCGCTGACATAAAAACAATGTAACAGCTACCACGTTAGGGTCTCATATGCTTGAATATGTTCATCTCTCAGTTTTTGAAAGTCCAAGGAAAACAGACACAAATTACTTAGCTTTTCTTGCGAGGACAATACTTTCATGCCATTAATTAGCCAGATGAATAGTAAGATTAAATGAGAACTTACCAGTTTGAAGTTTAATCCTTATTTTATGAGGAGTTACGATGAGGGATTTCGTGAAGACCCCGCCAGCACGCATGCACGGCATTCTTCAAAGCAGCCATGTGGAATCACAGATAACAACAATGACTGAAGATAGTAAAATTTAAGAGAATCTAATATACCAGTTGACCTTATGATAGAGGGTTGGGAGTGGAGGGCACAAAATCCCTCATCGTAACTCCTCATTAAATAAGGATCAAACTTCAAACTGGTAAGTTCTCGTTTAATCTTACTATTTTACTTCGGAGTCACGTGAGTGACTTTGTGAAGATTTCAAAGCTCTGTGATTCCATGCCCTGGACCTCGTCCATGCTCACACACTGCCGTAATTACTGATGGAGGAAGTGTGTTAACGTATTTCAGACTTGAACAAGCTGAAAAATAATAACGTATTTGTTAATACAAACAATAAACGGCCGAACTCGGGGACAACCGTTTAGGGAACAGGACATAAAACTGACTCCGCAAACGTTGCAGGAGCAGCCACAGGTTCGTTATAAAAACGCTGAAATGTAGTTTCACTGGCCCAGCCCGCTGTTGCGAGAACATGATCCATGGGTACCTCCATGGTCCTCGCAGCTGATGTGGATGCAGCCCTGGAAAATGAGATTTAATAATGTTAATGTCTTACCTGCTGCACTGAATACCACCCTGAGCCACCTGGAGATAGTTTGCACCATCACCCTGTGATGTGGGTTTCCATGGCTGATAAACAGACCCGTCTCCATACACCCTGATGGTGTGTGTGACATTGATATAATGTCGGAGATAGGTGGCTATACAGAGTCTTACATCAATGAGGTATGCTAGGAATTCCATTTTCAGTCCTGTAGTGCCAGGTCTGCATTTTTTAAGCAACTCATCTATAAAGAACGTCACTTTATTGGGGGTCGAGACCATTCTGTTTCCAGTTTTAGTTTCTGTAGAGTCTGGACCCGTTGTGCTGTGGTCAGTGCCATTAACATCACCACTTTGAAGGTGAGTTAGTCCAGTGGTAAATCTGTCATAGGCGACCAGCTCCTGAGTAGGGTCAACACCCCTATTTCCCAGGTAATATTATATATTGGTCGGGGAGGGTTGGAATTGAATACACCCCTCATAGTTTGGATACCAGCTGGTGAGATCCCATTCCAATGTTGAGATAAGATGACAGTGCTTTCCTGGCATTGTTTATGGCACTGTAACTGAGGGCCTCATCATAATGAAGGCCCACGAGGAATTCCAGCACATTGGAGATCGTAGCAGAGTAGTAGGTGGTCTTGTCCGACTATAGAAGGCCTCTTATTTCCTTATGTGGGTGAGGTACTGTTTCCTTGTGGACTCTCTGCACGATGCTATTATGATATCCATGGTTATTGATGACAGCCCGAATTTCAGTAGTGGCCTCCTCAGAACCTGCAACCAACAGGTTCAGATGACCATGGCACAGATGATTTTCCCCTGTTATGGGATTGGTCACCAAATTCGGGCATTTGGTACCTGTGCCCATGGTTCTTTATCATATTGAGGACCACCGGGTACCATGGTTGTGTAGGCCAGTCGAGTATTATCAGCATACCTGTTGCAGAATCTAGTTGATTTTTCTGCAATACCCGGCTAATGAGACAGAATGGGGGGAAAGCATAAAAAACCCATTCCCCCAACGTAGCGAGAACGCATCCATCGCCACTGCCCCAGGACCTGGTTCCCAAGAAACATATGTCAGTATCTGATGGTTCAACCTGGACGCAAAAGGTCGATATCTAGTGTTCCATATTTGGCTATAATTTTAGCAAATATTTGGGGGTTCAACATCCACTCGGTCGTTATTAAATACTCGTGACCTGGTGTCCGCCACTGTATTGAGCTTACCTGGAAGGTACGTAGCTGATATCCAAATATTTATTTCAATACACCAGAGCCAAATTAAATTTGCCAATTCATCACAAGATATTGACGATACCCCCCATATGGTTTAAATATGCCACCTCAGTGGTATTATTTATTTGAAGAATGGACATGTGTATGATGCAGATTAGTGCAGTAAGCCCGCAGCCCATGACATGCTCCGAGTATTTCCAAATGGTTACCATGTGATTGAAGAAGAGTAGACTCGTGCAAATCCCCTCTGCCGCCACAACTGGAAGTGGTGTTCGTAGCTCCCCAGCCCAGGGCGCTTGCGCTGGTTTGTAACCTTTTAATGCTGAGATTTTTGCTCTTTCCAAGTTTTGATAGTGACAACGGCCCAAATTGTGCAGCTGGAATGTAGCTACAAGCTTCCCAATCACCTTAGCAGCATGTCTAATAGTCGGTTTCCTGGCGCAAGCAAGGCTGTTACATGCCTCTATTATATCTGTTGCTTTGTTCCCTGGGATAGTGACAATCAGAACACCATGCATCCCAGAATGTATGCAACCTCCCTCCTACTTGTGTGGTTATACATGCAGTACTCCCAAGAGAACCAGACCCCCTTACCTCCATGGTTACCGGTGGGGCTTGATGTTCTGGGCTTGTTTGTAGCCTCCATGAGCACCTGTTCCTGCAGCTGGTGTGTGGTTCTGCTGTGTGTCTGCTAGATCCTAGGGACTCAACCGGTTCCATTTAGACTAGTTATATATAAAGCACACCAATGCCTCTACTTCCTGAGAAGATTACGGAGATTTGATATGTCAGAGAGGATTCTCTTGTACTTCTATAGATGTACAGTAGAGAGGACATTG
Source organism: Raja brachyura (assembly GCA_963514005.1). Next base: position 97,295,516 of record OY740784.1, on the reverse strand, counting down.
ACGGGTCGCAACATGGCCTGGTTCAGCAACTTGAACTCCCAGGAGCGGAAAAGACTGCAAAAAGTTGTGAACACTGCCCAGTCCATCATCAGCTCTGACCTCCCCACCATCAAAGGGAATTATCGGAGTCTCTGCCTCAAAAAGGCAGCCAACATCATCAGAGACCCACACAATCCTGGCCACATGCTCATCTCACCACTGCCATCGGGAAGAAGGTACAGGAGCCTGAGAACTGTAACGTCCAGGTTCAGGAACAGCTTCTTCCCTTCAGCCATCAGACTATTAAACACAACACCAAATAATTTTGGAACTACAACAGACTATTATTATTATTGCACTTCAATTGTTTGTGTTTTGAGTATGTGTGTATGTGTTTATAGACAAACTAAACTTTTTTCCATCTCGTTTATGTACTATGTTTACATATTCTGTTGTGCTGCAGCAAGTAACAATGTCATTCTTCTATCTGGGACATCATCTATCTATCGATCTTCTACTAGAATAAGTGGCACCTGTTGGGTCCCAGCTTCACATGGGACGGCTGGTCCCCCAATGCAATATTCCACCTTTCCACCAATTCCAATATTGCTGGCTAGTGGGGTGGGGGGGCTTTATGGAGCGCTAGCATGCGAGTTGTGAACTGAAGGGACCGGTTTCCAGAGGGCTAGTATGGACATTGTGGGCAAAATGGATTATTGGGCTGGCAGCTCAGTAACTCAGGCCTGGCAGCTTAGTCACTCAGGCTTGGCAACTCTATCATTCAGGCCTGGCAGCTCAGTCACTCAGGCTTGGCAGCTCAGTCACTCTGGCCTGGCAGACTGACAGCTCAGTAACTCAAGCCTGGTTGGTCGGCAGCTGAGAAACTGCCGGAAATTCTACCGAAAACAGGTGACAGACTCTGTGAGAGAGGGGGAAGATGGTGGACAATCAATTTTAGACATTTTCATCTTTTTTTACAGATCACAGCAATGAAGGAGGAAAGTCTATCCTTGTGTGGATCTCTGGAGAGCTAGTATGGGTGTTGTGCGCTGAAGGGACTGGTTTCCAGACGGCTAGTATGGACATTGTGGACTGATTGGATACTTGGATTTGCAGTTCAGTGAGTCATGGCTGGTGGGCTGCCAGTTCACTAAGTCATGGCTGGTGGGCTGGCACTTCAGTCACTTACAGCTGGTGGGCTGGCAGTTCACTTATTCTTGGCAGTCCAGTCACTCACAGTGTAGTGGCACTCAGTCACCCTTCCTCCCTTCACCCCCCCCCCCCAATCTGCTCCTTGCCATCCCCTCCCCCCCACGCATTCAGTCCATCTCCCCTCAACCTCCCCCCCATGCACTCTTTGTGGCTCTCTGACAGCGCAGCCATTCCTGCCTATTAGGTTCCCATTGTGATGAAGAAAACACAGGCATAGAAACATAGAAACATAGAAAAATAGGTGCAGGAGTAGGCCATTCGGTCCTTCGAGCCTGCACCGCCATTCAATATGATCATGGCTGATCATCCAACTCAGTATCCCGTACCTGCCTTCTCTCCATACCCCCTGATCCCTTTAGACACAAGTGCCACATCTAACGCCCTCTTAATATAGCCAATGAACTGGCCTCAACTACCTTCTGTGGCAGAGAATAGTAAGATTGAACGAGAACTTACCAGTTCGAAGGATGATCGTTATTTCATGAGGAGTCGCGGTGAGGGATTTCGTGAAGAGCCCGCCGGCGCGCATGCTCGACATTCTTCAAAGTAGCGGTGTGGAATCACAGAAACCAGTAACAGAAATGACTTGGCATAGTAAGATGAAAGAGACTCAAATTACCAGGTGAAGGTGATTGAGAGTTGGGCGTGGAGGGCACGAAATCCCTCACCGCGACTCCTCGTGAAATAACGATCAACCTTCGAACTGGTAAGTTCTCGTTCAATCTTACTATTTCATTTCGGAGTCACGTGAGTGACTTCGTGAAGACTTCAAAGCTTCTGTGATTACACGCCCTGGACCACGTCCATGCTGACACACCACTAGCAGGGATGGATGGGAGGAACAAACTTGCTCAAATAGTTCATACTGCAAAACAAGAGCATATTTATTAACAACAAATCAAAAACCCCTCATGCGGGGACACCTCCACGTTCTTGACCTGCATTCAGCACGGCTTCCGCGAACTGTAGAGGAGCAGCAACAGGCTTGTTATAAAATCGCTGAAACACAGCTTCATTAGCCCATCCTGCTGTGGCGAGAATATGGTCCATAGGCACCTCCATGATCCTCGCCGCTGACGTCGATGCAGCCCTGGTGGAATGAGACTTGAACACATTAGTGTCGATACCTGACTTACCCAAGACGACCCGGAGCCACCTGGATATCGTCTGGACTGTCACTCGATGATGAGGTCTCTTATGAGTGACAAGCAGGTATCTCTCCATTCCTCTGATGCATGCCGTCACCTTGACATAGTGACGGATATGTGAGGCTAAACACAGCCTAGCATCTGCGGGGTATGCCGGGAACTTCAGCTGCAGCCCTGTGCACTGAGGGGGTACAGAGAAGATTCACCAGACTGATTCCTGGGATGTCAGGACTGTCATATGAGGAAAGATTGGATAGACTCGGTTTGTACTCGATGGAATTTAGAAGATTGAGGGGGGATCTTATAGAAACCTACAAAATTCTTAAGGGGTTGGACAAGCTAGATGCTGGAAGATTGTTCCCGATGTTGGGGGAGTCCAGAACAAGGGGTCACAGTCTAAGGATAAGGGGGAATTCCTTTAGGACCGAAATGAGGAAAACATTCTTTACACAGAGAGTGGTGAGTCTCTGGAATTCTCTGCCACAGAAGGTAGTTGAGGCCAGTTCATTGGCTATATTTAAGAGGGCGTTAGATGTGGCACTTGTGGCTAAAGGGATCAGGGGGTATGGAGAGAAGGCAGGTACGGGATACTGAGTTGGATGATCAGCCATGATCACATTGAATGGCGGTGCAGGCTCGAAGGGCCGAATGGCCTACTCCTGCACCTATTTTCTATGTTTCTATGTTTCTATGCACCCAGGTCTATGCTGCTTTAGTAGCTCATGAACAAAGAAGATTACTTCTGTAGGGGTAGACATCATTCTGTCGACACGTAGTTTATGCAGTGTCTGTACCCTCTGTGCTGAAGTCAGCGCTAGTAACATCACCAGCTTCATGGTGAGTTTGTCCAGCTGGAGCCCTTCCATGGGAGACCACGTCCTGAGCAGGGTTAATACGTCCCTGACATCCCAGGTGATATTGTAGCGTGGTGTAGGCGGATTCATATTGAATATACCCCGCATGAGTCTGGACACTAGCCTGTTGGATCCCACCTCAATCTTGAGGTAGAATGACAGCGCGCTCCTGGCGCTGTTGATGGCACTGTAACTTAAGTGTTCATCATGGTGCAACCCCGCGAGGAATTCCAGGACGTCGGTTATAGTCACGTCATCGTACGTGATGCGAGAGCGGCTGCAGTAGGCTTCCCACTTCTTGATATGTGAGCGGTATCTTTGCCTTGTTGACTCTCGACACGACGCCCCAATGGTATCCATGGTCCGAGTTGAGAGGCCGTATTGGACTAACGGCCTGTTCAAAACCTGCAAGCCAACAAATGCAAATAGCCATGGCAGGGATGTGGCTCCCCTGAAACAGGGTGAGTAACCAATTCTGGGCAACCCTTCAAAAGGACCCAAGGCTCACTGAGCATGTCAAAGACCACCGGATACCACGGCTGTGTAGGCCAGTCGGGTATAATAAGGATGCCCTTGGCTGCATCCATCTGAATCTTTCGTAATACCCGACTGATGAGGCAGAATGCATAGAAAAACCAATTCCCCCAGTCCAGCGAGAATGCATCTAGCGCCATAGCCCCAGGATCTGGTTCCCACGAGACGTATGTTGGTACCTGATGGTTCAACCGTGATGCAAAAAGGTCAATATCCGGTTTCCCAAATTTGGCTGTGACTTTGGCAAAAATTTCAGGATGCAACATCCATTCACTATTGTCATTAAACTTGCGTGACCTGGGGTCCGCCACAGTATTAAGCTCACCTGGCAAATAAGTAGCTGAAATCCAAATGTCTCTTTGAACACACCAGAGCCAAATTGAGTTAGCCAATTTATCACACGAAACTGACCTGGTACCGCCCATATGGTTTAAATATGCCACCGCTGTGGTGTTGTCTATTTGGAGACGGACATGTGCTCCAAAAAGCTTGGAACAATAAGCACGAAGTCCGTGGAATGCTGCATGTAGCTCCAAATAGTTTATCCCTTGTGACAACAACATAGTAGCCTCAAGGGTATCCCATCTGCCCCCGCAACTAGAGTAATGATCCGTAGCTCCCCAGCCATAAGAGCTCGCATCAGTTTGCAAGTATACCACCGGATTAGCCTCAATAATAGGCTTAAATGAGTTACTAATGTGACGCACCCACCATCGTAACTCATCCTTCGCTTCGGGCGGCAGCTGCATTGGTCGATCATAATGACCAGCGTGCTGTTTTAACGCAGCGATCTTGGCTCTTTGCAAATTCTGATAATGCAAAGGCCCATATCGGGCTGCCGGAAACAATGCTACAAGTTTGCCAATTACTGTAGCTGTATGTCGAATCAATGGTATACTAACGCAGATTAAACCTTGACACACCTGGGTGACCTCCTCAACCTTATTAGTTGGTATGGTGACCCTCATGCGAATAGAGTCCACCGTAAACCCCAGATAATGTATTACCTGGGAAGGGCAGAACTTTGATTTTGCTGGATGGACAATAAACCCCAGCTGCTGAAATATATTGACAGCAGCTGCAACTCCCTGTTCAGCCAATTCCAGGGTGTGGCCGACAATTAAGATATCATCTAAATAGGCCATTACTATATGGTGTCGTTGTCGTAAATAAGCCATAATTGGTTTCACCAATTTAGTGAATAATCTAGGGGCTGTGGTAAGCCCGTTTGGCAAAGCCCTATATTGCCAGAGTTGACCCATCCAGATAAATTTCAGAAACCTCCTATAATATTTTTGAATGGATACAGAATAGTACGCATCTTGTAAATCAATGCATGCCATAAAGCAACCATGTGAAATCAATGATTTGGCTGTTTCAAAAGTGTCCATTTTGAAATGAGTATATGTTACAAAAGTATTTAAACGAGTCAGGTCAATAATGACTCGACAGCCTCCATCCTTCTTTGGTCGAGTGAATATATTAGAAACAAATTCAACTGGCTCATGAACCGTTTTCTCTATCACTCCCTTCTGTTCGAGCCTCAAAATTTCCTTATAGCCTGCTGCCTGTTCTGCAGCAGACAGTGTAAATGTTCGACCAGGCCTGTGCTGGGATGGAGGAATGTCCCCATTAAGAAACTCAATTTTATGACCCTGAATATTTTGTAACACATACTCGTCACCAGTAATATCACCCCATGCACCCAAAAAGAACCGAAGGCGCCCACCAACATGTGAGGTTAGACAAAGAGAAAAGAGAGAACCAGACCGCCTCACCTCCGTGGTTACCGGCGGTCCTTGACACGTGTGGGTGGACGTGGAGGTGCTGGGTTGGCTTGAGGGCGCGGCGTCCTCATCTTCCACCAGGGTTTCTGCCGACCTTGTCCTAAAAAAGCCCCCTGCTGCTGGGGCTGTTGGTAACGGGGTGGAGCTGGAGGGTAGGTCCTTGTAGAGGTGCTGGCAGACCCTCGTGGATGAACAAGCGGAGCTTTCGAGCCCGACGGCGTGGGGGCACTGTGAGAGCGCATGAGTCCCACCGTTTTGGCTTGTTCGTCAAGCTCTTTGACCCTCTTCGAGAGATCTTCTCCAAAGAGCTGACGGGGCGGCGGCGGTGGTTTGCACAACCCTGCAAACTTAGGGTTGAGCGCCGGGCGGATGCTGCTTTTGCGGAACCCATTGATCTCATGTTGAGTTGCGCACAATAGAGCCAGAGCATCCTCCTGATCCAAATTTAATTCATCCCCATCAACCGACCGCACAAAGGCGGTAATACCGGCCGTGAGGAGCTTCAGGATCCGCTGAAGTTTCAGTTCCTGTTGACGGATAGCCGCACTGATGTTGCCCCATATCGGCGTATTGACCACAGGCACGTTGAGGGAGTTGCAGTTGGATGGAGCCTTGTGACGGCTCATGGCCTAAATGAGAACTTCTTCCTGGAGCTGATGGTTGTTGAGGAAGTCCACTGTGGCTGCCAATTTCGAGTTCAGGGGAAGCCCAGACGTGTGTGGGGCCGCGAACTTAGTGGCCACATCGAGAAGTTCCTCCGCTGGTAAATCTGACGGAGGTTGTATGGAATCAACCAAAACCTCCTCATCCTGCTGCTCCAGGCTGATGGTGGAAGTTGGTGAAACAGCCCTGTGCCTGTCGCTGCTGGACGCTTGCTGCTGTTGACCGTGAAGCAGGAGCTCCAGCAGCCGCTCCATACGGTCAATACGCCCTTCACCCTGAACACTCGGGTGGTCGGAGTCCTCCGGCTCTGAGAAATTGCCGGGGCCCCTATCATCGGCCCGCACCTCATCGAGGCCCACCCGGTGCCGGTAGTCGTCGCTAACAGCCACCGAAGCGAAACTGCGCGATTCCCACGCGGGCGTGTTCAACCGCCTCCGTTTAGCGGGAGCTGAAGCCGCTGCCACTAAGGGCACTTGCGGCGTGGTGTCGGCACCAGCCTTAGCATGGATACCTGATGCCCGCGCGGGCTTGCCGGCTGCCCACGTCGTGGACCTCGCCGACGCATGGTCTCGCCCACCCATCCATGGGGGACTCGGCGACCGTGACGAGACCCGACCCAACCGACCCGTCCCGGCGTCAAGAGTTGGGGGGCGTCGACTGGACCTCACAGCTGCCTCGGGTCCCGCCCTGGAACCTGACCGCTCCTCGGCGGCAGGCAAAGCCTTAGCCCCGACAGGGTTAGGCTTCCGGGCTCCTGCCCTTCCCCTACTCGGAGGGCTGAGTGAAAAGGGCCGTGCAGCTGCACGCACCCCTCTGCTCGAGGTCGCCAGCAAGCCTGCTGACGACCTGACTGCCATGGCAGGATCCTCCTGCTCTGGCGGCACACCACACTCCTCCTTGTCGAACTCCTCCGAACTGTGGTGTGCTGGCGGATCCGGACCCGTAAGGCTTACCGACATTCCCGCCTGTGTCCCGGCCTGCGCTGCAGGTACTGCCAATATTAAAGGCTCCGGGACTGCTGACCGGCGAATTCGTCCAGACGTCCTCCGGCCCTTGGAACTCCCATCCATGTCCTTGCTGCAAGAAAACAATCAAGACAACAAGGACCACCAACTTAAGGTAGGATACTTACCTCCGTGGCTCCCATATGAAGGGCTGGCAAGGAGCGCGCTCCACCGCCAGCCGTCGCAGCAACGCGATACGACGATATGTCGAGCATGCGCGCCGGCGGGCTCTTCACGAAGTCACTCACGTGACTCCGAAATGAAATTCCACAGATTCACCACTCCCTGTGTGAAAAATGATTTTCTCATCTCAATCCTAAAATCCTCGTTGCATCTCCCCTTTATCCTTAAACTGTGACCCCTAGTTCAGGACTTCCCCAACATCGGGAACAATCTTCCTGCATCTAGCCGTTCCAACCCCTTAAGAATTTTGTAAGCCTCTATAAGATCTTTGTAAGCCTCAATCTCCCAAATTCCAGCGAGTACAAGCCGTGTCCATCCAGTCTTTCTTAATATGGAAGTCCTGCCATCCCAGGAATCAGTCTGGTGAACCTTCTCTCTACTCCCTCTATGGCAAGAATGTCTTTCCTCAGATTAGGAGACCAAAACTGTATGCAATACTCCAGGTGTGGCCTCACCTAGATCCTATGCAACTGCAGTAGAACCTCCCTGCTCTTGTACTCAAATCCTTTTGCTATGAATGTCAACATACCATTCACTTTCTTCACAGCTTGCTGCACCTGCATGCCTACTTTCAATGACTGGTGTACCATGACACCCAGGTCTCATTGCATCTCCCCTTTTCCTAATCGGCCACCATTCAGATAATAATCTACCCTCCTGTTTTTGCCGCCAAAGTGGATAACCTCACATTTTTCCACATTATACTGCATCTGCCATGCATTTCCCCACTCACCCAACTTATCCAAGTCACCTTGCAACCTCCCAGCATCCTCGTCACAGCTAACACTGCCCCCCCAGCTTTGTGTCATCCGCAAACGTGGAGATGTTGCATCAATTCCCTCATCCAGATCATTAATATATATTGTAAATAGCTGGGGTCCCAGCACTTCTGATGGCCATTCTGAAAATGAGCCATTTACTAATCTCTTATGTGGGACCTTGTTGAAAGCCTTCTGAAAGACCAGATATAACACATCCACTGGTTCTCCCTTGTTCACTCTACTAGTTACATCCTCAAAAAATTCTATAAGATTCGTCAGACATGATTTACCTTTCATAAATCCATGCTGACTTTGTCCAATGATTTCACCACTTTCCAAATGTGCGACTATCCCATCTTTAATAACTGACTCTAGCATTTTCCCCACTACCAATGTTAGACTAACTGGTCTGAAATTCCCCATTTTCTCTCTCCCTCCCTTTTTAAAAAGTGGGGTTACATTAGCTACCCTCCAATCCTCAGGAACTACTCCAGAATCTAAAGAGTTTTGAAAAAATATCACTAATGCATCCACTATTTCTGGGGCTACTTCCTTAAGTACTCTGGGATGCAGCCTATCTGGCCCTGGGGATTTATCAGCCTTTAATCCATTCAAGTTACCTAACACCACTTTCCGGCTCACCTGGATTTCACTCAGTTCCTCCATCTCATTTGACTCCCGGTCGCCTGATATTTCCAGCAGATTATTTATGTCTTACTTAGTGAAGACACAACCAAAGTTGTTATTCAATTGGTCTGTCACGTCCTTGTTCCCCATGATCAATTCACTGGTTTCTGACTGCAAGGGACCTACATTTGTTTTAACTAACCTTTTTCTCTTCACATATCTATAATGACTTTTGCAGTCATTTTTTATGTTACCGGCCAGTTTTCTTTCATAATCTATTTTCCCTTTCCTAATTAAGCCCTTTTGTCCTCCTCTGCTGGACTCTGCTGGAATTTCTCCCAGTCCTCTGGTAGGATGCTTTTTCTGGCTAATTTGTATGCTTCATCTTTTGTTCTGATACTATCCCTGATTTCCCTAGTTATCCACGGATGCACTACCTTCCCTGATTTATTCTTTTGCCAAAATGGGATGAACAATTGTTGTAGTTCATCCATGCAGTCTTTAAATGCCTTCCATTGCATATCCACCGTCAACCCTTTAAGAATCAATTGCCAGTCTATCTTGGCCAATTCACGTATCATACATTCAAAGTTACCTTTCTTTAAGTACAGAACCTTTGTTTCTGATTTAACAATGTCATTCTCCATCCTCTGGGATGCAGCCTATCTGGCCCTGGGGATTTATCCGCCTTTAATCCATTCAATTTACCTAACACCACTTCCCGGCTAACAACTTAATGAACAACTCAACCATATTATGGTCACTCTTGCCCAAGGGGTCACGCACAACAAGACTGCTAACTAACCCTTCCTCATTACTTAATAGCCAGTATAGAATAGCCTGCTCTCTCGTTGGTTCCTCTACATGTTGGTTTAGAAAACTATCCCGCATACATTCCAAGAAATCCTCTTCCTCAGCACCCCTGCCCATTTGATTCACCGAATCTATATATAGATTGAAGTCACCCATTATAATTGTTTTACCTTTGTTGCAAGCATTTCAAATTTTCTGTTTGATGCCATCGATTCCACATACTCCAAGCAAAAGTCCTTCCTTTCTATTGCGTTAATCTCCTCTCTATCCAGCAATGCGTACAAATTAGCCAGAAAAAGCAGCCTACCAGAGGACTGGGAGAAATTCAGAGTCCAGCAGAGGAGGACAAAGGGCTTAATTAGGAAAGGGAAAATAGATTATGAAAGAAAACTGGCACGGAACATAAAAACAGACTGCAAAAGTTTTTATAGATATGTGAAGAAAAAAAGGTTAGTTAAAACAAATGTAGGTCCCTTGCAGTCAGAAACCGGTGAATTGATCATGGGGAACAAGGACATGGCAGACCAATTGAATAACTACTTTGGTTCTGTCTTCACAAAGGAAGACATAAATAATCTGCCGGAAATAGCAGGGGACCGGGGGTCAAATGAGATGGAGGAATTGAGTGAAATCCAGGTTAGCCGGGAAGTGGTGTTAGGTAAATTGAATGGATTAAAGGCGGATAAATCCCCAGGGCCAGATAGGCTGCATCCCAGAGTACTTAAGGAAGTAGCCCCAGAAATAGTGGTGCATTAGTGATAATTTTTCTAATTTCTTTAGATTCTGGAGTAGTTCCTGAGGATTGGAGGGTTGTTAATGTAACCCCACTTTTTGAAAAGCGAGGGAGAGAGAAAATGGGGAATTACAGACCAATTCGTCTAACATTAGTAGTGGGGAAAATGCTAGAGTCAGTTTTTAAAGATGGAATAGCAGCACATTTGGATTTATGAAAGGTAAATCATGTCTGACGAATTTTATAGAATTTTATGAGGATGTAACAAGTAGAGTGGATAAGGGAGAACCTGTGGATGTGTTATATCTGTCTTTCAGAAGGCTTTCAACAAGGTCCCACATAAGAGATTAGCATACAAACGTAAAGCACACGGTATTGGGGGTTCTGTATTGATGTGGATAGAGAACTGGCTGGCAAAAACGAAGCAAAGAGTAGGAGTAAACGGGTCATTTTCAGAATGGCAGGCAGTGACTAGTGGGGTACCGCAAGGCTCAGTGCTGGGACCCCAGCTATTTACAATATATATTAATGATCTCGATGAGGGAATTGATGCAACATCTCCAAGTTTGCCGAAGACACGAAGCTGGGGGGCAGTGTTAGCTGTGACGAGGATGCTAGGAGTCTGCAAGGTGACTTGGAAAGGTTGGGTGAGCGGGCAAATGCATGGCAGATGCAGTACAATGTGGATAAATGTGAGATTATCCACTTTGGTGGCAAAAACAGGAGGGTAGATTATTATCTGAATGGTGGCCGATTAGGAAAAGGGAAGATGCAACGAGACCTGGGTGTCATGGTACACCAGTCATTGAAAGTAGGCATGCAGGTGCAGCAGGCTGTGAAGAAAGCGAATGGTATGTTGGCATTCATAGCAAAAGGATTTGAGTACAAGAGCAGGGTGGTTCTACTGCAGTTGTACAGGGTCTTGGTGAGGCCACACCTGGAGTGTTGCGTACAGTTTTGGTCTCCTAATCTGAGGAAAGACATTCTTGCCATAGAGGGAGTAGAGAGAAGGTTCACCAGACTGATTCCTGGGATGGCAGGAATTCCATATGAAGAAGGACTGGATAGACTCGGCTTGTACTCACTGGAATTTAGGAGATTGAGGGGGGATCTTATAGAGGCTTACAAAATTCTTAAGGGGTTGGACAGGCTAGATGCAGGAAGATTGTTCCCGATGTTGGGGAACTCCAGAACAAGGGGTCACAGTTTAAGGATAAGGGGGAAGTCTTTTAGGACTGAGATGAGAAGATCTTTTTTTACACAGAGAATGGTGAGTCTGTGGAATTCTCTGCCACAGAAGGTAGTTGAGGCCAGTTCATTGGCTATATTTAAGAGGGAGCTGGATGTGGCCCTTGTGGCTAAAGGGTTCAGGGGGTATGGAGTGAAGGCAGGTACAGCATACTGAGTTGGATGATCAACCATGATCATGTTGAATGGTGGTGCAGGCTCAAAGGGTTGAATGGCCTCCTCCTGCACTATTTTCTATGATTCTATGATTCTATGAACGCTACTCCACCTCCTTTTCCGTTCTCTCTCTCCCTCCTGAATATTTAATATCCCTGGATGTTCAGTTCCCAGCCTTGAGATCATTACACAAAATCACCATATCTAATGGGTGGCCTGCTGACCTGTCCACGTGTGTGGTCCAAATCCGCATCTCCTCCATTCACCGGCAAAGTGACTGGGGATGTGGCCGATGACCCGTCGGGTGGCGGAGGTGAAATAGGCAAGCTAGGAACTGAACGCCATGGGGAGGCCGCGGGACACACCGACTCTGATAGTGGAGCTGTGGGCCCTGTAGTGGGAGGGTATACAAAACATGAAACCTCTGGATGCGGAGTCGCAGGATGCGGTTCCTTCACTGGAAGGAGATGTTGACAGTTGCATCTGTAAATGGCCCTGTCCGCGCAAACCAGGTAGGAGCGCGATTCTTTGGCAGGGCTGTGGATGTGACCCAGACAGCCATAGACCTTGGTGGTCTGGAGGTGAACAACCTGTTCACTGGAGAGAGGTTTAAGTGGCTTACTGGACTTGTCGAAAAAAAGTTTTTGTGTGTCGTGTTTGCATTGGAGTTTTTTCTGGACCGCAGGTGGAGAACGAACCTTTGGCTGCAAAAGCTTCTGGGGTACAGGCAGGGCAGCACAGATTTGGCGATACATTAGCCATTGGATGGCTCGTTCGGCGAGTCCGTTGGATTGCGGGAACTCAGGGCTGCTGGCGATATATCGAAAGTCCCATAGTTTTGCAATATTTTTGAAAAGCTGGCTGGTGAACTGACTACCTTTGTCAGATAGAAGGCGTGCAGAGGAGCTGTGCATGGAGAAATGGCATTGCAATTTCTGGATAACTGCTTCAGATGTGATGGTTTGGAGTAGATCGATGTCAAACCAGCCCGAATAAGAGTCAACAAGAACCAGAGAGTGTCTCTCATGCCATTCGAATATGTCAGTGGCTACCGTGGACCACGGTAGAGGAGGAACTTGGTGCGGCAGTAAGGTCTGCTTCTTCTGGTGTGGCAGCAGGCTTTTGCAGATGGCACAGACTTCAATTTTGTCACATATGTACTTGGTCATACCAGGCCAGTAAAACATGCTCTGTGCCCATTGTAAGGTGGCCTCCATGCTGGGGTGGCCCCTGTGGACGACACCGAAGTACTTGTCCCGGAGGACAGCTGGGACAACTGCCTGTGGCCCTTGACCATAATCCCATCCTGTAACACCAGTTCATCGCGAACCAGGAAGTATGGGCGAATCGCGAGCGGGGTGTTCTGTTGTTTATCCGGCAAGCCACGTCAGATGACTGCGGACACCAATTGTAAAGTCTCGTCAGCAGCCGTGTGCTCTGCCAGGCTGCTTAGGCAATCAGTAGGAACATACGATGTAGGACATAGGAACATACCGGGCATCAGTAGGAGGCCCGGGGAGCCGTTGGAGACAGAGGGTGGAGCTACCTGCTGTGAGTATAAAGCTAGCGCGGGGCTTGCTGACACAGAGGCCCGGGGAGCCATTGGAGACAGAGGGTGGAGCTACCTGCACTGTGAGTATAAATGTAGCGCGGGGCTTGCTTTTCACAGAGGCCCGGGGAGCCGTTGGAGACAGAGGGTGGAGCTACCTGCACTGTGAGTATAAATCTAGCGCGGGGCTTGCTTTTCACAGAGGCCCGGGGAGCCGTTGGAGACAGAGGGTGGCGCTACCTGCACTGTGAGTATAAATCTAGCGCGGGGCTTGCTGACACAGAGGCCCGGGGAGCCGTTGGAGACAGAGGGTGGAGCTACCTGCACTGTGAGTATAAAGCTAGCGCGGGGCTTGCTTTTCACAGAGGCCGGGGGAGCCGTTGGAGACAGAGGGTGGAGCTACCTGCACTGTGAGTATAAATCTAGCGCGGGGCTTGCTTTTCACAGAGGCCCGGGGAGCCGTTGGAGACAGAGGGTGGAGCTACCTGCTGTGAGTATAAATCTAGCGCAGGGCTTGCTTTTCACAGAGGCCCGGGGAGCCGTTGGAGACAGAGGGTGGACCTACCTGCTGTCAGTATAAATCTAGCGCGGGGCTTGCTTTTCACAGAGGCCCGGGGAGCGTTGGAGACAGAGGGTGGAGCTACCTGCTGTGAGTATAAATCTAGCGCGGGGCTTGCTTTTCACAGAGGCCCGGGGAGCCGTTGGAGACAGAGGGTGGAGCTACCTGCTGTGAGTATAAAGCTAGCGCGGGGCTTGCTTTTCACAGAGGCCCGGGGAGCCGTTGGAGACAGATGGTGGAGCTACCTGCACTGTGAGTATAAATCTAGCGTGGGGCTTGCTTTTCACAGAGGCCCGGGGAGCCGTTGGAGACAGAGGGTGGAGCTACCTGCTGTGAGTATAAATCTAGCGCGGGGCTTGCTTTTCACAGAGGCCCGGGGAGCCGTTGGAGACAGAGGGTGGAGCTACCTGCTGTGAGTATAAATCTAGCGCGGGGCTTGCTTTTCACAGAGGCCCGGGGAGCCGTTGGAGACAGAGGGTGGAGCTACCTGCTGTGAGTATAAATCTAGCGCGGGGCTTGCTTTTCACAACGTTCCATCTTCCAGTGAGGAAATCTGGTGAGGAATCTGTGTAGCCTCTGATTGGTTGAAGAGGACCGGAGGAAGCAGCTGATTGGCTGCAACCCGGGGTTTACATTTCTCCATTTCTGCCTTCAGGTTTAAGGATTCTGGGTGCTAAGGATTCTGGGAGCTAAGGATTCTGGGTGTTAGGGATTCGTTATTTATTAGTAAAGTTTAAAGAATAAAGTTTTGTGTTTAATAAAAATAAAAAAAATAATAAAATAAAATAAAATTAAAAAAAAAATATATATATATATATTTAATAGGGTAATTTGGGAGTAAGATGTCAGTGGAGATTGGTCCCATGGTTTGCTCAGCCTGCAACATGTGGGAGATCAGGGATATGGTCGGTGTCCCTGATGACTACATTTGCAGGAAGTGTGTCCAGCTGCAGCTCCTGGCAGACCGCATTGAACGATTGGAGCTGCAGCTGGATTCATACTGGAGCATCCACGATGCAGAGAAAGTCGTGGACAGCACATACAGCGAGTTGGTCACGCCACAGGTAAAAGGTAAGAGGACAGAAAGGGAGCGGGTGGCCAATAGCCAGCAAAGCAGTAGGCAGATAGTGCAGGAGTCCCCTGCGGTCATCTCCCTACTCAACAGGTTTACCATTTTGGATACTGTTGAGGGAGATGGCTCATCAGGGGAATGCAGCAGCAGCCAAGTTCATGGCACCATGGGTGGCTCTGCAGCACATGATGGGGGAAAAAAGAGGGGAAGGGCTATTGTAATAGGGGATTCAATTGTCTGGGGAATAGATAGGCGTTTCTGCAGCCGCAAAAGAGACTCCAGGATGGTATGTTGCCTCCCTGGTGCAAAGGTCAGGGATGTTATTGAACGGCTGCAGAACATTCTGGAGGGGGAGTGTGAACAGCCAGTTGTCGTGGTGCATATTGGCACCAACGATATAGGGAAAAAAAGGGATGAGGTCCTACAAGGTGAATTTAGGGAGCTAGGAGATAAACTCAAAAGTAGTATGAGGGATAGTTATCTAAATCAACATGTAGAGGAACCAACGAGAGAGCAGGCTATTTTAGACTGGGTATTGAGTAATGAGGAAGGGTTAGTTAGCAGTCTTATTGTGCGTGCCCCCTTGGGCAAGAGTTACAATAATTTGGTCGAGTTCTTCATTAGGATGGAGAGTGACATTGTTAATTCAGAAACAATGGTTCTGAACTTCAGGAAAGGTAACTTTGAGGGTATGAGACGTGAATTGGCCAAGATTGACTGGCAATCAATTCTAAAAGGGTTCACAGTGGATACGCAATGGAAGACATTTAAAGACTGCATGGATGAACTACAAAAATTGTTCATCCCAATTTGGCAAAAGAATAGATCAGGGAAGGTAGTGCATCCGTGGATAACAAGGGAAATCAGGGATAGTATCAAAGCAAAGGATGATGCGTACAAAGTAGCCAGAAAAAGCAGCATACCAGAGGACTGGGAGAAATTCAGAGACCAGCAGAGAAGGACAAAGGGCTTGATTAGGAAAGGAAAAATAGATTATGAAAGAAAACTGGCAGGGAACATAAAAACTGACTGCAAAAGTTTTTATAGATATGTGAAGAGAAAGAGATTAGTTAAAACAAATGTAGGTCCCTTGCAGTCAGAAACAGGTGAGTTGATCATGGGGAACAAGGATATGGCGGACCAATTGAATAACTACTTTGGTTCCGTCTTCACTAAGGAAGACATAAATAATCTGCCGGAAATAGCAGGGGACCGCAGGTCAAAGGAGTACTTGAGTGAAATCCAGGTTAGTCGGGAAGTGGTGTTGGGTAAATTGAATGGATTAAAGGCCGATAAATCCCCAGGGCCAGATAGGCTGCATCCCAGAGTACTTAAGGAAGTAGCTCCGGAAATAGTGGATGCATTAGTGATAATCTTTCAAAACTCTTTAGATTCTGGAGTAGTTCCTGAGGATTGGCGGGTAGCAAACGTAACCCCTCTTTTTAAGAAGGGGGGGAGAGAGAAAACGGGGAATTACAGACCAGTTGGTCTAACATCGGTAGTGGGGAAACTGCTAGAGTCAGTTATTAAAGATGGGATAGCAGCACATTTGGAAAGTGATGAAATCATTGGACAAAGTCAGCATGGATTTACGAAAGGTAAATCATGTCTGACGAATCTTGTGGAATTTTTCGAGGATGTAACTAGTAGCGTGGATGGGGGAGAACCAATGGATGTGCTGTATCTGGACTTCCAGAAGGCTTTCGACAAGGTCCCACATAAGCGATTAGTATATAAACTTAAAGCATATGGCATTGGGGGTTCAGTATTGATGTGGATAGAGAACTGGCTGGCAAACAGGAAGCAAAGAGTAGGAGTTAACGGGTCGTTTTCACAATGGCAGGCAGTGACTAGTGGGGTACCGCAAGGCTCAGTGCTGGGACCCCAGCTATTAACAATATACATAAATGATCTGGATGAGGGAATTGAAGGCAATCTCTCCAAGTTTGCGGATGACACTAAGCTGGGGGGCAGTGTTAGCTGTGAGGAGGATGCTAGGAGAATGCAAGGTGACTTGGATAGGCTGGGTGAGTGGGCAAATGTTTGGCAGATGCAGTATAATGTGGATAAATGTGAGGTTATCCACTTTGGTGGCAAAAATAGGAAAACCGACTACTATCTAAATGGTGGCCGATTAGGAAAAGGGGAGATGCAGCGCGACCTGGGTGTCATGGTACACCAGTCATTGAAAGTAGGCATGCAGGTTCAGCAGGCAATGAAGAAAGCCAATGGTATGTTAGCTTTCATAGCAAAAGGATTTGAGTATAGGAGCAGGGAGGTTCTACTTCAGTTGTATAGGGTCTTGGTGAGGCCACACCTGGAGTATTGCGTACAGTTCTGGTCTCCAAATCTGAGGAAGGACATTATTGCCATAGAGGGAGTGCAGCGAAGGTTCACCAGACTGATTCCTGGGATGTCAGGACTGTCTTATGAACAAAGACTGCATAGACTCGGTTTATACTCTCTAGAATTTAGGAGATTGAGAGGGGATCTTATAGAAACTTACAAGATTCTTAAGCGGTTGGACAGGCTAGATGCAGGAAGATTGTTCCCGATGTTGGGGAGGTCCAGGACAAGGGGTCACAGCTTAAGGATAAGGGGGAAATCCTTTAGGACCGAGATGAGAAGGAATTTTTTCACACAAGGTGTGGTGGGTCTCTGGAATTCTCTGCCACAGAGGGTAGTTGAGGCCAGTTCATTGGATATATTTAAGAGGGAGTTAGATGTGGCCCTTGTGGCTAAGGGGATCAGAGTGTATGGAGAGAAGGCAGGTACGGGATACTGAGTTGGATGATCAGCCATGATCATATTGAATGGCGGTGCAGGCTCGAAGGGCCGAATGGCCTATTCCTGCACCTAATTTCTATGTTTCTATGTTTCTATGATACCTTCATTACTGAGAACTGGTCCTGTTCAGAGAGTTGTTGTTTGCTGGTTTTGCATGGGGCCCTTGATAGCGTGTCAGCTATATGCATGTCCTTGCCTTTTTTATAGACAATGTTGAAATCAAACCACTGCAGCTGCATCATCATCCATTGCAGGCGAGCCAGAGCAGCATGAATGGGTTTGTTCAAGATGGTAACCAGTGGCTGGTGGTCTGTTTCTATAATCATAGACTTCCCAAGATAAAATCTTTGAAATTCGTGCAGGCAAAATCCACTGCCAGTAATTCTTTTTCAACCTGGGCGTAACGTTGTTCAGTATCAGTTAGTGTGTGAGAGGCATATGAAACAGGCTTGCAGTCGCCAATGGCAGCAGTCTGCAGGCAAGCAGCACCAAGTCCGTACTGGGACGTATCGCATGTGAGCGTTACTGGTAACTCCAATGCGATATAGGTGAGGGTAGGTGCGCTGGCCAGCTGCAATTTGAAGATATCAAAAGCTGTTTTGTGCTGCGGACACCAGGACTATACAGCGTTATTGTGTGTCAGTTCCCGCAAGGGGCAGATATGTCTCTGAGGTTGGGAATAAATTTCCCCAGGTAGTTGACCATTCCAAGGAACCTTAGTAGACTCGTAACGTCAGTAGGAACCAGCATCTCGTTGATAGCTGCAGGTTTTCATGGGTCTTGTCTGAGACCATCACTTGTAAAAACATGTCCAACGTAGTTAACTTCCGGGACTCGAAACTTGCATTTCAGAGGATTGAGTTTGAGCTGAATGTCTCTGGCACAGTCCAGCACTTTCTTCAGATTAGCATCATGCTCAGCCAAGTCGCGCCCATAGACGAGAATGTCATCAACAATAATGGCGCATGGATACCCGCAAACAGTTGTTCCATCATGCGCTGGAAAACCTTGCTGGCAGAGTTGATGCCAAAGGGCATTCTCAGGAATTTGTGACGGCAGAAGGGGGTGCCGAATGTAGTTAGGTTGGACGAGTCTGGGTCCAGCGGAATCTGCCAGAATGAGCTTTTGGCATCCAGAATGGAGAACACTGATGTGTTGCCTATTTGAGCAGCAACTTCCTCTACCGTTCGCATAGGGTAGTGCGGGCGTTTGATAGCTGTGTTGAAATCCCTGGGGTTTATGCAAATACGGATTTCCTCCTTGTTTTTCTTTGTTGCAACCACCATGGTGGAAACCCAGTCAGATGGGTCAGTAACTTCAACAATGACACCCAGCGAGACCATCTGCTTGAGTTCTTTATGTACTCTGTCACACATAACATGCGGAACACGATGTTGTGCTCGAACCACAGGAGTGACGTTGGGATCAACGGCAATGTGCTACGTGAGGGGCAGCTTGCCAAGCTCCCTCTTAAATAGTTCTCTGTATTGAGAGAGTATTTGCTGAGTGGGGCTCTCAGTGAGAAAGAGTTGATGGACAGCACGACCAAAGTATACTAGGCCTAAATCATGGCATGCATTGATACCAAGCAGAGTTTCAGAATCCACCTTGACGATATAAAACTTTAGGGTATAAGACTGCGAGTCGATGTTGCAGTTTAAACAGTCTTTCCAAGTGGGTGGAGAACCTCTCCCCGATAGGGCCGAGGCCATTTCAACATGTTCAGCATCACATATTTTTTTAAACGCAGATAACGAGATGACATTAATTTGGCTTTGGCTTCATCACCTTGGCTTTGCTCCGTGTGAATTTCAGACAGCTCACCCCCACTTTCCTTTGCCCCCACCTTTGCTTGTGTGTGTGTGTGTGTGTGTGTGTGTGTGTGTGTGTGTGTGTGTGTGTGTGTGTGTGTGTGTGTGTGTGTGTGTGTGTGTGTGTGTGTGTGTGTGTGTGTGTGTGCGTGTGTGTGTGTGTGTTCCACGCTGACGGTCAATCCAGCTCGCGGTTTTTCAGGCGAGTGCCCCCGAACTTGAAAAGTCGCATAAGTGGGACAGGAACCTTGGTGAAAAAATCCTAGCGATACAGGGTACCATTTTTGTGCAAATTTTTAAAAAAACGCAAACCGGAAGAGGACAAGATGAGAGTTTTAGTAATAGTATAGATTGCACCGGTATGCTGGGTCCAGAAAAGATCTATGGAAATATGTACGCCCAGGATCAGGGAACCATGCACCTGCACACGTAGATCCCGCTGTTCTGCAACAGTTCCCAGAGGCCTACCATTCACTGTGTATGTAATGCCCACGTCAAACTTCCATAATGCAACACCTCACATTTCTCTGTATTAAATTCCATCAACCAATCCTCAGCCTATCTGACCAATCGATCAAGATCCTGCTACATTTTTAAACACCTGCTTCACCATCTGCAAAACCACCCACTTTTGTATCATCAGCAAACTTGCTAATCTTGCTGTGCATGTTCTCATCCAAATCATTGGTATAGATAACAATCAGTAACAGGCCACCAAACCCTGAGGCACACCACTAGTCCGAGAAGCAATCTTTGTCCACCCCCTCTGCTTCCTTCCATGAAGCCAATTTTCTATCCATTCAGCTATCTCTCATTGGACCCCATGCAATCTAACCTTCCAAGCAGCCTACCATGTGGAACCTTGTTGAATGCTTTGCTGAAGTCCATGTATACAACATCTACAGCTCTGCTCTCATCAACCTTTTTGGTCACATCTTCAAAAAACAATCAGATTTGTGAGACATAACCTCCCACGTACAAATCCATGTTGACTATCTCAAATCAACCCTTTTCCATCCCTCATAATACTCACTAGTAACTATCCAACTACAGATGTTAAGCACACTGGCCTATAGTTCCCAGCATTTTCCCTGCAGCCCTTCTTGAATAAAGGCACAACATTTGCCACCCTCCAGTCTTCCAGGACCTCCCCTGTATTTAAAGACAACGTATATTTCAACCAAGGTTCCTGCAATTTCCTCTCTAGTTTGCCACAATGTCCTCAGATATATCTGATCAAGCCCTTGTGGTTTGCTTCATACACGATAGTAACTTCAGCACCTCTTTGACTGTAACACTGACTGCTCTCAAGATACTTCCATCGACTGCCCCGTTCCTCCATCCTCCTGTCTTTCTCCATGGTAAGTAAATGAGAAATATTAATTGAGGACCTTGCCCATCTCCTGCAGCACCTGGGGAATTCATTGATACCCACTATCTCTCTAGTTATCCTTTCACCCCTAATGTATTGATTACATTTCTTGAGATTGGCCTTAATGATATTTGCCAGAGATATATCCTGGCACATTTTTGCCAACTTTTCTCATTAATTCCCAAAACTCCTCCACATACACTTGATCCCAGCTGCCTATAGCCATCCCATGCATCCTTGACCAATGCCGCAATTTCACTCGTCAACCAAGCTTCCTTACGTTTGCCTACTTTGCCCTTCACTCTAACAGGAAGGTGCATATACTGAGCTTTTTAATCAGCACATTTATTTAAATATCCCACTTGGCTGATGCTCCTTTCCCATGAAATAACCTGCCCCAATCAACTTGAGCGAGACTTTCTCTGATACCCTCCAAGTTTGCCTTTCCACAATTTAGCCTTTTAACATGTTGGTCCTCTCTGTCCCTATCCATAATGATTTTAAACCTAATCAAACAGTGGTCACTGGTCCCAAAAGGCTCCTCCATGAACACTTCATTCACTAGGCCTTCCCAATTTCCCTAAACTAGATCAAGTGTTGCCCTCTCACATGTAGGACCCTCTATATATTGCTGGAGAAACCTCTCCTGATCACCTTTGAGATGTTGCACCCCACCTAAACCTTTCATAGTATTTTCCCAGTCAATATTGGGAAAGTTAAAATTCCCTACTGTAACAACCTTGTTTGACTTGCAGCTGTCGCCAATCCCCTGGAATATTTGTTCTTCTAATTCCCTTTGACCATTTGGGCACCTGTAGTACACTCCCAACAAGGTGTCATCCCTTTCTTGTTCTTCAGCTCCAACTATATACCCTTACTAGATGAGCCATCCATAATGTCACCTCTGACCACTGCCGTGACATCCTCCTTAACCAATAATGCAAACCCCGCCCCCACCCTCCTCTTTTACTATCATCCTTGTTTCTCCTGAAGAACCTGTATCCTGGATAATTGAGCTGCCAGTCCTGCCCCTCTCTTAACCAGGTTTCATTAATCCACTTAAATGGACCCACAACTTGTCAGCCACAGCACTGATATGTGCTGTTTCTTTTATCCAAATATGATCAGAACTGCTATATTCAATTATTTGCTGTTGTGTTGCTTGCAAAACGTCTCTGTAGAATCAGAATCAGAATCGGAATCAGATTTTATTCGCCAAGTATATTTTGCAACATACGAGGAATTTCACTGGCCAGGTCAGTCATACAATTAAAAGCAACAAACTCAAAAACTCATTTTAACATGAACATCTACCACAGTGACTCCTAGACATTCCTCACTGTGATGGAAGTCCTTCCTTTTGTTCATCCTCGGTCGGGGGCCTTGAGCCCTCCGTTCACAGGGCAGTCTTGACTCCAGTAGCCAACGACGTTCGGGCCCTTCGCGTCGAGGCATTCAGCTCCTGCATCGGGGGGTTGTTAGCTCCCCCGCGCCGGGCGATCGAACCTCGCGTCGGGGCTGGTCGAACCTTCTGCCACGTTGGGGCTCCCGACTAGCCTCTCCCAAGACTGCGAGCCCTTGATGGTAAGTCCGCAGCCGCGGTGGGAGCGATCCCAGGCAAGGGATCCGCTCCGATGTTAAGTCCACGCCCCGAGGTGGGGCTCACGACAGTCCGAGGAGGCCTCCAGCTCCAGCGATGTTAGGCCGCAGAGCGCAAAGAATGTGATCTGAAAAATTGATCACATCTCCGGGAAGGTAGGAACTTGAAAAAAGGTTCCCCCGATTGCCCCCCCTCCCCCCACGTAAAACAAACCAAAGTACATTAACACAAACTTTTAACAAACGCTAACAATAACAAAAAGATGAAAAAATGAACAGACTGCCGGCAGGGTTGCCATCTCCCCGGCGCCTCTGGTGGTTAGTGCCATTTTGGGGAAGAAATGACTTGATCTAGTAGTAGGCTCCCCTCAGTCATGACTGACCATGGGTGGTGCATCCTGGTCGGATACAAGCCTGGGCGATGTCATATGGAGGACAGGCTGTTGCCCATGCAGCACGTTCCCCCTCTCCACGTCGCTGATCGATCCAAAGGAACAGCAGGGCCATTACAGTTTGGCACCTGCGCCATCGCAGGAGCTGCCCGAGCGAGGGTGTAGATTTTCTTGAGGTTTACTCCTGGAGCCTTTCCCGTGACTGGATATGGCCACAGGGCAGTGGAGGTTTTAAATCCCGGTTTTGCCGATGACTGTCCTGATATTTCAGATTGTCAGACATGCAACTAATTAGCAAGCCGCTGTGGTAGGATTGATAAAATTTAGCTTGTGGCAATCACCATGCCAGGACCAATACATTGGCCAGTAATATCCTCAGAGCTGCTTTTTTTCACAGTCATTACTTTCACAGTCAATGTAAAATGTTTCCTAATTATTACAATGTGTGCATATTATGCAGGTTCTATCAATTTTGATCCGGTATGTCTCCAATGCAGTATACATCTCCTACAATAACCCACATGAATCCATGATAAAACAATAATCCATGATAAAACTGGATGAAGCACAAGGTGATAATTCTACAATGAGGAATGTGTAACCTTCTCTTCCCTCTTTTGTTGCCACTTGCTCACAGCACAAAAACAGCATCACCTGTATGAGACATTATTAAAGATATTTGGAAGAATCAGTGGCTGTTGTTTTTCATTATTGGTGAATGATTTACATGGGGAGTGATTGGTCAATTGATGGAAAATAGAAATAAGGAATAAATTGATCAATTTAAGATTTCAACACTGTCATATGGAGGATGTCGTATGGAGCATATCGCAAGATCGAGTGCAGGGATCCAAATTGTTCACAATCTACATCCACATTTTAAATGAGTGGATCAGGTATTATGTCTAAATATGTTGACGATACAAGGCTAGGGGCCAGAGTGACTGTAAGGTGGATGCAGGCATAGGTAAACAGGCTCAGTGAATGGATGAGGACATTTCAGATTGTGAAGTGGAAAAATGTGGGTCCATCCAAATTAATAGAAAAACATCTTATTCAAATGATGAGAAACCAAAAGTGTTGTCCAAAGGGATCTATCTGGATGTCATTTGCACAAAACATTGAAAAATGACGGAGTTATTCAGGAGACAAGCATTGAGTTGCCCTCTGTGATGAATGGGTTTAGTGCAAGAATAGAGATGCCTTGCCCCAGTCATTGAGGGTCCTATGGGACAACACCAGAAGATGTCTAGTCATCCAGCCTAATGAGGGATATACTGTTTGATAGGGGGGAGTGCAATGAAGTTCACCTGATTGATTCCTGGGATGACAGTTTCTTATCTGAAGAAAAATTAATCTGACTGGGTTTATACTCCTTGGAATTTAAAAGGGAGAATAAGAAAAATGATCTAATTAAAATGCACAAAGAATCTTTACAGGATTTGACGACGTAAAGGCATAGTTGATATTTCCCTTGCCTCAAGGCACCACAATCTCAAATTAAGTTTTCAGGCATTCAAGGTGGAAATTATTATTTTTTTTACTAGTTGGTTGTGAATCTGCACCGAAGAGGGGTTGCATAGTGTTACTGAGTCTATTCGGAGAAGAGATTCAATTATGTTTATATATAAAGAATAAAGGTTTAAAACAAAATGTTCCCTACCTGAAATGTCACCTACAGTATCAATGTCCTCCAGAGATGCTGTCTGACCCTCCGTCTGAAGAAGAGTCCTGACCCGGAACGTCATCTATCCATGTTCTCCAGAGATACTTTCAGTCTGAAGAAGGGTCCTGACTCAAAAGGACATTTATCCATGTTCTCCAGAGATGTTGCCTGGCCCACTGAGTTACACTAGCACTTTATGTCCTTTTGTGTAAACCAGTATCTGAAATTCCTAGTGTCTCAATGATAAAGAGTTAGTGCAAGAAAGTGGTCCTGAGATTTAAATAAATTCAGCCATTATCATACTGAATGGTGGTGCCAGCAAGAGGGGCCAAATGGCATGTTCCTGTTTCAAAGACTTACATTCTTATGAAACACCTCTCTTCATAATGGTGTCTATGTGGCTTGTCCTAATGCTCCTGTATACTTTCGTGTGGTGGCTAGCAACATATGTATTAAAAAAGAAATGTGCATTTATCACTTCCAAGTTTCAACGGCCTGCACAACACATTTTAATGTAAGAGAGATTTTTATCTGTTAGCAAAAGCTTCTTGCTGTTGTAAACATGTTTACTGCAGAGATCTTCTCATTATATATTTCACAGCTAACATTTGATTTTCAAATACTGCAACAAAATGTTTAAAATGGGGCACGAATACTCTTCCTTCCTCACTAATGTGATAAACTGTCAGGATTATGTTTCTATGTTGTGCACAGAAGTTACAATTTAACGTGATGCATTGGAAATGACATTGAAAAATCAAGGAAATGCTAGAGACAATCAGCAGGTTAGGCACCATCTGTGGAGAATGACTGGTAAGATTAAACGAGAACTTACCAGTTTGAAGTTTGATCTTTATTTTGTGAGGAGTTACGATGAGCGATTTCGTGAAGAACCCTGCTAGACGGCATGCGCGCCAATCTTCAAAGCAGCAGTGTCAAATCACAGAAGAACAACAATTGAAATATTAGAGTAAGATTATGACTCTAGAACTACCAGATGAGCTTTGTGATACGAGGGTTGGGAGCGGTGGGCACGTAATCGCTCATCGTAACTCCTCATAAAATAAAGATCAAACTTCATACTGGTAAGTTCTTGTTTAATCTTACTATTTTACTTCGGAGTCACGTGAGTGATTCCGTGAAGATTTTAAAGGTCTGTGATTTCACGCCGATCCAAATCCAGGCGTTTCACACTGCAAGCAGTTGAGTCAGGAGGAGTGAATTAGTAACAACATTGATTCATGATACTGATTAACATGTTAATGCTTTAATTCACAAATAACAAAATATATACAATAGCGACTCCTCTCTCCCAGGGTGAAGCTATGAAACAAAATTTAACACAGAGTGGACGAACACGCCGGATTCAACAAGCGGCTTGTTGTAGGACCTCTGAAAAGTCAATTCAATTGACCATCCTGCGGCCGCGAGGATGTGGTCTAGAGGGACGTCCATTGCCCTTGCCACTGATGTTGATGCCGCCTTGGTGGAGTGAGATTTAAAATGTTCAGTATTAACTCCTGCACACCCCAGGACTTGCTTCAGCCATCGTGAGATGGTCTGAGATGACACTTGCCTATGTGGTTTTTTGCGGCTTATAAATAGTGCTATCTCGGAGCCCCTGAAGCTCTTCGTGACGTCAATATAATGCTTCAAGTGCGCCACTACACACAGCCGTGAATCTGTGGGATAAGCTGACAATGCAAGCTTGTATCTGGACACCCCTGGTCTGCTATGTTTGATTAAGTCATAGATATGAAATGTAACGTCATTCTGTGATGACACCATCCTGTCCAGACGCAGTTTGTGGAGAGCCTGAACCCTTTGCACTGAGGTAAGTGCCATGAGCATAACCAACTTGAGCGTGATCCTTGGTAAGGACAATGATGTGGCTGTTCCCCATTGACGGAGCACCATGAGTACCATGCTCACATCCCATATTTTAGAGTACCTAGGCCTAGGAGGATTTGTATTAAACACACCCTTCATGAATCGTGATATTAACGGGCGGGACCCTAATGGTTAGAGTCCTGACCCCCGGCACAGGTACGCTGACAGGGCACTCCTGGCACTGTTGATGGCACTATAATTCAACCCTTCATTGCTGTGTAAGTGGGATAGGAATTCTACCACATCTGGGATGGAGGCTGTGTGGTGTGATGTTCCCCTGGAAGCAAAATTCTTCCCATTCCCTGATATGGGAGATATACTGCCTTTTTGTGCTATCCCTCCAGGATAACGTGATGATATCCACAGTCTGATCGGATAGTCCCAGACCCAGGTATGGCCTTCATAAAATCTGCAAATCAACAGATTTACACGATCATTCAATGGGTTTGGATCCCTTGTCACAGGGTGCACCAGAAATTATTTTCATCTTGGTGCCACCATAATAGGGTGCGTGGTTATGTCCGAAATGAGTGGGAACCATGGCTGTGTAGGCTAGTCGGGTACCACCACAATCCTGCTTGAACTAAGTCTGGCACCGGCTGATGAGGCAGAAGGGGGGAAAAGCATATATATAAACATTCCGCCCCAGTGCAATGAGAATGCATTCACTGCAACTGCCCCTGGGTCTGGTTCCCATGATACATACTTCGGTACCTGGTAATTAAATCTGGATGCAAACAAATCGATATCTGGCATCCCATACTGAAGGACAATTTTATCAAATACATCCTGATTCAACATTCACTCGTTGTCGTTGAATTTAAGTGACCTGGTGCCTGCCGCCATATTGAGTCTGCCTGGCAAGTAGACAGCTGAAATCCAAATATTATTTTTTATGCACCAGTGCCAAATAATGTTAGCCAATTTGTCACATGATTTTGACTTGATTGCACCCATGTGATTGACATGCACCACTGCCATGGTGTTGTCAATCTGCAGTTGGACATGTAAGTGATGCTTAGTGGTACAGTAAGCTTTGAGCCCTAAAAGTTCTAAATAATGTATTCCATGTGATTGGAGAATCAGTGCCTCATGCTTATCTCATCTGCCTCCATAGCTAGACCTGGTGTCACTATCACCCAACCTAGGGCACTGACATCAGTAAAATAAGTGAAGGTGCTTCAGTCAAAATTGTGCCATAACAATTTGATATGTTTCTAACCCACCACTGTACCTCTGCAATGGCTTCAGATGGTAAATGCATGGGCCGATTGTAATGACTTGCATGTATTCTCAGTGCTTGTACCTTTGCCCTCTGTACGTGTTGGTAGTGCAAAGGTCCATATTGGGCTGCTGGAAAGGCAGCTACCAATTTACCAATTAAGCTCGCAACCTATTTAATTGAGGGTGATTGCTCCCTCAAGAGCTTGATACAGCCTTCAATTAAATCTATTCTCTTGCCCTGGGGCATAGTCACAGACATGTGATTGGAATTAACTGTGAATCCCAGATAGTCAATTAAGTTAACTGGCACCAATTTTGATGTAACTAGGTGGACAATGAATCCTAGCCTCTGCACCATGAGTTGAACAGCTGAAACTGATAACTCAGCTGCGTCAAAGGTGTTTCCAATGATTAGAAAGTCATCTAAATAGGACATGACAATATGGCCTTGTGACCGTAATAACCCAAGTACTGCTTTTAGCAGCTTTGTAAATAAACGAGGGGCTGAGGTCAATCCATTAGGTAGAGCTCGAAATTGCCACAATTGTCCCATCCAGTTAAATTTCAAATATCTGTGAAAGTCTTTATGAACAGGCACTGAATAATATGCATCTTGGAGATCTATACATGCCATATAACGCCGCCTGGAAAGCAGTTGCTTGGCAGTAGCAAATGTTTCCATTTTTAAATTATTATATTGCAAAATCGGGTTTGTTAGTCCTGTTAGGTCAAAGATAATCCTACACCCACCATCCTTCTTTGGTTTAGGGAACACATTAGACACAAATTAATGCGTCTGATAAATTGTTTTCTCAATTACTCCCTTGAGGCATAATTTTGCTATTTCAGTTAGAATCATCAAATTCTCCATTTGTGAGAAGATGCGTGCCTGTTTTGGTTTGTGCTGGGTGGGTGGACATAGGTTGTGAATAAATTCAATTTTAAACCCTTGAATACTCTGCAGTATGAACACATTCAATGTTATTTTATACCATTCTCCCAGAAACCTGTGTAACCTCCCCCCAACTGGTAGACAATTCTCTCTCAATATGTTTCGACAAGAGCCAGACCCACCTGCCTCCATGATTACTGGTAGAGCTCTATGCCTGGTTCTGGGTGGTAAAGGCATGTTTCCCCTTGCTTCTGCTGGGGAGCGCCAGCTGCAAACATTAAATGGTCGACTTGGTCTTTGCCCAGCCCCAGTTTCAGCAAACCACTTGTAGGGATACGGCCATCGGAGGGTTGTGCTGGTCACTGGTGCCTTGATGAGCCCAACGGTTTTGGCCTCATCATCCAGCTCCTTTAAGCTTTTTGCCAGGTCTTCCCCAAATAATAGGTTAGGCGGCTGGACGTTGCCAGGCTTGCATAGGGCAGCAAACCTGGGATTAATGGTGGGGCAGAAGCAGTTGCACAAAGTGCACATTACATATGAGAGCCAGGGCATCTTGCTGAATTTCAGTCATGGGCCCACTATCCACCGACCTACCAAAAGCTGTTATTCCAGATGCCAGCAGCTTGAGCACCCGTTGCAGTTTAATCTCCTGCGCTCAGATGCCTAACCCCATATGGCCCCGAATGGCATTGATTACTGTAGGCACCTTCAGCAGAATACAGTTCTCTGGGGTATCATATTTCTTGGCAGTGGTGTCCATGGCCAGCTCCTGGAGCTGCTGGGAGGCCAGGTAATTTATGCTGGCAGCCAGCTCCTCTCCAAGTGGCTTGCCAGACTCTGTAGGGATGGCAAACCTGGCCATCAGGAATGGGACCTCTGGCGCTTGCCACTCGTCCCGTGGGGCAGCCTCCATCAATGAGCCCTCTGAATCGGCGTCAGATTCAATCTGACCCGGTATACTCTCCTCGTCCAGGAGAGATATACTTGGCAGCCCTATAGGTGCTGCTGGTGCGGGCTCTTGGAGAGGCCGGCACTCTTGATGGAGCATCCTCTCCAACAGGAGCTCCATCCTGGATACCCGTTCCGCAGGTAACCATTCTTAGGGGTGAACCCTTTCGACCGGACTCGTCTGAGTCCATCGGCCAGTCAGACTTTTGGGTAGCCTTACGCCCCTCCAGCATAGGCACAGTGTCCTCAGACACCAAGTCTGTGGTCATTGGTTTGACAACCAGTGACTCCGTGGATGAGCTAGGCGGCCGCCCGCTACCCACACTCCCGCAGGCTTGAGATATTTTGGCCATGGCTCGCCTTGCTGATCCAGAATTTTTCACGTTTGCACTTGTCCTCCTGTAACAAGAATTACCAAGCGCAGAGACCTCGAACAAGTTTAACACTTACCTGAGGCTTTTTAAACTTACCGCTGGAGAAGCGCTCCTCCCAGCCGGAGTTCTTCACGGAATCACTCACGTGACTCCGAAGTAAAATCTCAAGTTTTTTAAAATCTCATTAGTGATCTTTAATTAATCCTGACATACATCCTTCCATTGTCTAGGAATCGCAGTCTGAAGAAGCGTCTCAACCCAAAACGTCACCCATTCCATCTCTCCAGAGATGATGCCTGTCCTGCTGAGTTACTCAGACATTTTGTGATCATACATCCTTCTTTGGTATACATCCCATCATAGACATTTACGTTCTTCTCCCCCCAACGTTTCACCATTTTTTTCATTAAAAAAAATATTTGATGTCATATTTCCATTGAAAGGTAATTGATCTGAAACATTAGCTATTTCCCTTTCCACAGAAACTAAGTGACTGCTGAGTGTTTCCTGCATCTGCAGTTTTTATTTTGTTTCTACAAGGGGCATCCCATGTTTTGCACATGTGGTATGTAAGTGAGCAGCATGGTGGACTGCATGGGACACATGGTGGCGCAGCTGGTAGAGCTGCTGCCTCACAGCGCCAGAGACCCGGGTTCAATCCTGACCTCAGGTGCTGTCTGTGTGGAGTTTGCTTGTTTTCTATGTGACCACATGGGTTTCCTTTGGGCGCATTACCTAATCCTCTTGCTTCCCGCTCATCTTTGCTACGTTGTACTTCTTCGCTTTAATTTTGATATAGTCCCTGACGTCCCTTGTCAGCCATGGTCATCCCTTTCTTCCTTTGGAATCTTTTTTCCTCCTAGGAATGAACTGATCCTGCACCTTCTGTATTATTCAGAAGGTGCAGGATCACCTAGATCACCTGTCATTTTTGTTCCACTGTCATCCCTGCTAGTGTATCTTTCTAGTCAACATTGGCCAGCTCCTCCTTCATGGCCCCATAGTCCCCTTTATTCAACTGCAACACTGACACCTCCGATCTACTCTTCTCCCTCTCCAATTGTAGATTAAACCTGATCATGTTATGTCACTCCTAAATATTTCCAGAATTCACTGTTTTTATATCAGCATCCCAGCATATACAATTGTTTTATTTTTGATACAATTCCTGTTGAATGCAGTGTTTAAATTTTCCCATGGCATTTATTTAGTATTTAGTTCTTTTAGTTTAGTTCTTTTTACAATGCTCTACTGCTGGGTGGTGTGTCATTTCCGGGATCTGTAGTTGTGCATGCAGGGAGTAAGTTTTGGGAAGATTGGGGCAATATTTACAACAAAGAGTTAAACCCATTAACCTACAGTGGTACTGATATATATAATACTAAAAGTCTGATCTTGACCACTTCCTAGTTCTGTATATTGATTTTAGAAAAAAAATGCTACTACTTATGGCTGTGATTTTTGGCCATCTTACTCAGTCTCCCTCCACTCATCAGGTGCCAAGGATTTTTCCCATCGATGAAAAATAAAAGAGTTATTAGTGTTTAAAAAACTCTCTCTCCTGAAGGCCACGCCCCTTTTAGAGGGACTATAAAACCCGGAAGTGTGGAGGTGCCTTAGTTCGCTGCAAGATGAGGGAGGGAGAGGTCAGAATTCTCAATCTGAGCTGTGAATAACACTGAACTCATGTATACTAAACTGTGAGTGGTTTTACTGACCTGTCAGTGTCCTTAATGTGTTTTGAAAATGTAGTTTGAAAATTCAAAAGTGTGTTTTGATTTTGAAAGTGCTAAAGCAAGATGTGTTGCCTTTGGTTTTGAAAGTGCTAAAGCAAGCTGCCTTGCCTTTGGTTTTGAAAGTGCTAAAGCAAGCTGCCTTGCATTTGGTTTTGAAAGTGCTAATGCAAGCTGCCTTGCCTTTGGTTTTGAAAGTGCTAAAGGAAGCTGCTTTGCCTTTGGTTTTGAAAGTGCTACAGCAATCTGCCTTGCCTAATTAGAGTTGTTTTGCTTAATTAGAGCTGCCTTGCCTACTTAGAGCTGCCTTGCCTACTTAGAGCTGCCTTGCCTATTTAGAGGTGCATTGCCTAATTAGAGCTGCCTTGCCTAATTACAGCTGACTTGCCTTCTATATAATTAAAAGTCTTATCTTGACCACTTCCTGTTTGCACTTTATATTGATTTTAGAAAAAACACAACCATGTATGGCTGTGATTTGTGGCCATCTTACTCAGAGTCCCCCTCTGCTCATCAGGTGCTGAGGAATTATCCCATTGATGAAAAATAAAAGAGTTATTAGTGTTTTAAGAATGTTGAGATTCTCTCTCCCTGTCAATCAAACCTTAAAGACCACACCCCTTCTGGTGGGAGGGGGAGGGACTATAAAACCCAGAAGTATGGGCGTGGTCAGTCTCTGCAAGATGAGTGAGGGAGATGTCATGACTCGCTGTCTTTAGTGGCCTTGCACCCTGCTTGACATGGTATGAAACTGCACTAGAATTTGGTGTCCTTGAATCCTGCTTGAAATGGAATTTCAAGGAATAGCTGTGAGTCAACTGCGAGCCCACCAGCTGTGAGTGACTGAGCCGCCAGCTCAAGAATCCATTCAGCCCACAATGTCCATACTAGCCCTCTGGAAACCTGTCCCTTCAGTGCACAGCACCCATACTAGCGCTCCAGAACCCCCCCCCCCCCCCAATATTAGAATAGGTGGAGAGGTGGAATATTGCATTGGGTGATCAGCCCTCCCATGTGATGCTGCAGCCCAATGGGTCCCACTTACCCTAATATACAGTGTATAATATATACATGTGTGTACACTATATATATATATATATATATATATATATATATATATATATAGTTCGGTTTCAAGGCATATGACAATAAAACACCCTTGACTTGAAAATAAAAAAAACTCGAGTATCTATCCTCACAAAGTAGAATATTCCGCTAAGGGGGAGCAGTGTAAATCACATGGAAAACTCAACTGTTTCCCAGTATTTGTGTGCATGTGTTCAATCCAGTGCAGAAACCCATATCGATCCTGATGATCCTGAGTATCTATGTGTTATTCACCAGGTTCATAAAAGCACTCATCTGTGGGAAGATGTGAACATCAGTAACTCACCCATCAATGACTGAGTTGATACATACATATCTGCAATGTGAAGAGTAAATGATCCTTCAACATTCTTTTAACTCATCAGAAAATGTCATGCTCTCTTTCAAGAGTAATGCACTTTTACACCGTTCTGGAAACATTTTCATTGCAAATGGTTTTCAAATCTAAAAGTGTTAATATGTCATTCTACGCAAGTTATGTGTCTGAGTTTTGACACAGGGTTTTGCATCATTGGGAGAATTCTGTGTGGAGAAACGTCATCACCATTGGTGAAATATCAGCAACTTGAGAATAAAAAAATAAAATGATTGTCTAAAAAGCCAGAGGAAAAATGTTGAATTTATTTTTAGACCCTGTTTATTGTGATCTTGAATTGACTAAAAGGGCAGTTCGAACATTGAAAACAGAATTTGATAATGATACGCAATGATTTGCAACGCAGTAGTGAAAGAGTAATTAGATAGCTTTTCTCAAAACCAGCTCAGACAGAAAAGGATAAATTATCTTCTCTGTGCTATATGAATGCATTTACTTAGCGTTAACAGGACAAGCTCAGTTTTAAGATATTGTCAAAATAATACAAAGCTTGCAATAATCTAACAAATATTAAGATTAAATTGAAAATTTAAATCAATGATTATTTAGTTCAGAAATGGTAGCCTCCACTCCTGTAATGCCATACAGGTAACCTCTGGTAATGAACAGGTTCACTTCCTGAGAGCTGTTCATAAACCAATTCTTTTCCTGGCAGAAATGAATAAATTCCCTAAAACAAAGATACAAATCTATTGCCCACATTTTTTCAAGCCTCCATGTCCCATAATACTACTTTGTTTTCTCTCATTATGCTGTCTTCTGTTTCCTTGGATTTTTCATTGTACCTGTGCTTCAACATACTTGTGCATATGACAGTAAACATGCACTTGAAATTTAACTATAGCTAGAGACTATAGCTATAACTATAGCTATCCATATAGTGGCCTCACTCTAACAATGGAGGAAGTCAAGGACAAAAAAGGTTAGTATGGCAATGGGAATGGAGGTCAAAATGGTTAGCAACTGGGAGTTCCTGCTGTCCATCGCAGAGTGGAAGTGTTTGGCAAAATGGTCATCTAGTCTATGCTTGATCTTGCTGATGTAAAATAGACTGCATCAGGAGCACTGAATGCAGTGAACGAGATGTGAAGAGGTGCATGGGATCCTATGTCTCTTTGAGCATTCTGAGGAAGGAATCCAATCCGAAACACCACTTGCCCATTCCCACAAATGTAGCCTGACTTGCTGAGCTATCCATATGGTATTGCTCTGTATGCATTTCCTATAATTTTTGATGTATTAAATCTTCTCTGTTCACTCTAACACAATCCATAATTAAGCTAATGGATTGTATCCAATTATTAATAAACACCTCAAAACATTTTAATTGTATTTGTGAGACGAAGAAAATATTTATAGGAGATCTAGTTTGGAGTCAGATTTCCATAAGTCATGTATTTTGTTACCTGAGGAGCCACTGTATGTGGGTTTTCATTCCAGGTTCAATACTTGGCAATTAAACTGTAGAAACAATGGTTTATAAAAGTTTTAGACTTTTATTTACAATTTTGTTGTTCGTTAAATTAAGGGAGATGCAGCCTATTTAAAAGAAACACATCAGATCCTTCGGTACCGTAATAGTTTCAAATGCCGATTTGTCCAGAATTGATTACAACTGGGACTCTCTTGCATAGTGCCACTCAGATTTATGATGAGAAACTGAGTTAATGTCAATACATATTGATATAAAAACTGTTAACATAGATATATGTTGTGTGTGGTCATGTTCTATCAGTCAATGTATTTTGAATGAAGCATCATTAACTCAAAATTTTTCTTCTACACTGTGCAGCATCCTTAAAATTAACTGTTCATTATATAACAATCTATAATGCCTATCAGTATAGTGGTTGAGATTGAGCTAACATATCCAACTTCATAATATATTCTGAGGTAAAGAAAAATAAATTTGCCTGCAGATAAAATGGGAGATGATAGGGGTCTGGAAACATTGAAGGATTAGTATAATATACTCAAGCATATAAACATTTACTCATGGAAATATGAGCTTTTTACAACATCAACATAAAAAGTGAGAAATCTATGACAGATGTCGAACATCTGAAAGATGGTTTAATCTTAGTGGTGCAGTTTTTCCGAGGGTTATTGCAGTCGATGGAAAATGAAAGAAGACAGAACTGAAATCATTTCTTGGCCATTTATTGGAATTAATCGAACATAAGGGAAGGTGGCCATAAATCCCCTTGAACCTGTACCTTAATTGACTAAAATCTTGACTTATTGTCAGCGTCAACTCCATTAGCCTGCCTTATCCACCATATGGGCTTTCATTCCTTAAATGCCAAGAAACCAATCAGTCTCAGCTTTTAATATATTCAGGACTAAGAGGAGATCTACAGCTCATCGCAGTCCGGGGATTCATAAGATTCATTGCCCTTTTATGAAATTTATTCCAATTCTTCCTTTCTCCTACACTCTCTGTAATATATCTCCTGCAATAAAGGATAACAAATGATATTTGTCTTCCTAATTGGTAGCCAATTGGTTAAGTTAATCCTTGAAAATTGAGTTGCAGGCTTTTTGTGGACTCATAGATCAATATTACAACTTCTGGAACTTTATGATGAAAATAATAATGGATGTTACAAGCATCCACTTATTGCTGGCCAGACACAATCTATGGAAATATTAATAACAGAAATATATTAGTTACAATTCTGTGATTTACCTTCATTAAAAGCTATACCGTATCAGGAATAGCAATGTGTTCTTGTTCAATTTTATGAACGCAACAGAAGACATATTGTCTGGTGCAGATGATTACATAGCTAGAATATATATTTCAAATCTATTGAAGTTTTATCAATCTTTAATCAGTGGAATGCAGCAGTTGTTGTAATGATTTTCCTCCAAGCCTTTCCTGACCTGGGTCATGCGTGGAACTGAAAATAGCACTAAAATGCACCACAAAAATGCCAAGAGACTGCACCGCATCCTTAGATAGGCACAAAATGTTGGAGTAGCTCAGAGGGACAGGCAGCATTTCTGGAGAGAAGGAACGGGTGATGTTTCAGGTTGAGCCTGCTTTAGCATAATGGTGGGGGCTATTTTATCTCCTTCTAATGAAGATTTACACCTGATGGTTGATTTGATCTCTCTCTGGCTCTGATTGATCAGCAAAACATGAGAACATTCCTATAATTGAATGAAAAAAAAAACAAATTTGTGATCAAAAACATTTCCTAGGGTGGAGATAATTAATTAAAATAGTGTTACTCCCAGCATTTCAAACATAGAAACATAGAAACATAGAAAATAGGTGCAGGAGTAGGCCATTCGGCCCTTCGAGCCTGCACCGCCATTCAATGTGATCATGGCTGATCATCCAACTCAGTATCCCGTACCTGCCTTCTCTCCATACCCCCTGATCCCTTTAGCCACAAGTGCCACATCTAACGCCCTCTTAAATATAGCCAATGAACTGGCCTCAACTACCTTCTGTGGCAGAGAATTCCAGAGACTCACCACTCTCTGTGTAAAGAATGTTTTCCTCATTTCGGTCCTAAAGGAATTCCCCCTTATCCTTAGACTGTGACCCCTTGTTCTGGACTCCCCCAACATCGGGAACAATCTTCCAGCATCTAGCTTGTCCAACCCCTTAAGAATTTTGTAGGTTTCTATAAGATCCCCCCTCAATCTTCTAAATTCCATCGAGTACAAACCGAGTCTATCCAATCTTTCCTCATATGAAAGTCCTGACATCCCAGGAATCAGTCTGGTGAATCTTCTCTGTACCCCCTCTATGGCAAGGATGTCTTTCCTCAGATTTGTTCCTCAGAACATAAGAAATATTCAAAATATGACAATATGTGATGACAATTCTGGATTTGAAACAACTTAATTATAATCTATATACAGAAAACAGGACATCACTCAATTTCTGTTGCAAATATTGAAATATGAAACAATTAATGTTTAAAAGCAATAAACTCATCAGAAATGTAATTTGTTTACTTACATTTGTCTGTCCAAGATCTTAATTTAAGGCATGGAAATGAGTGAACAAAAACGTAACAATCTATACCACACCATATATTTAATCAACCTCACAATAAAGAATTAATTTTCTATTGAAGGAAAACGATCAATGTAAGCTTCAAGCATCTCCTGCTAAATTTTATACAAGGATAATGTTTCATCAGAGTCAGCTACAAAAACGTATTGGTAACCAGAAAATAAAATATATTCTTTATCTTATCTTATAACTATTAAAACTCTGATCTTGGATGTGTGTGTGTGTGTTGGTGTGTGTGTGTGTGTGTGTGTGTGTGTGTGTGTGTGTGTGTGTGTGTGTGTGTGTGTGTGTGTGTGTGTGTGTGTGTGTGTGTGCGTGTCTGTGTCCCTCTCTGCACCTCTGTGTCCCTCTCTGCACCTCTGTGTCCCTCTCTGTGCCCCTCCCTGTGCCTCTGTGTCCCTAACTGTGCCTCTGTGCCCCTCTCTATGCCACTATATCCATCTCTGTCCCTCTGCTAAATACTGCTAAAAAAAAACTACACTCTAATGGTAACATTTTTACATATTCCTGTAGAGTTTTATCCCGTGGATTCAGAAATCGCTTACCTGAAAATTTTGAGCCTTATTTCATGAGTCATTTATGAAAATGGTCACAAATCTGAAACATCTTTGAAAATAAACAAGCTGATGACATCACAATGGGTCTGCTCACGCCACCTGCTATGCACTGTTTCCCACATGCTGCCCCCCCCCCCCGACTCGCAGTCATTTGGTCGCCGCCCACCCCGCTCGCCAAGTTGAACTCCGCCCTCTCCTTCTCTCTCCCCCCTCCCCTCTCTATCCCCGTAAGCCACTCGCAAGCCCGGCCACGCCGTTCACAAATCCAGCCTCGTTGCTCAGAAGCCCGGCTGTGCCGCGCCACTCGGCCTCCCGTGAGTCCACGTCCACCTGCAGCCCTCTCTCTGTCTCTGCCCTCGAGCAAACTAGCCCTCCCCTGTGATGACCCCCCCCCCCCCCCGGGCCCTGGATTAAAGTTGGTTGATGCCCACCCCGCTCCCACTCCCCTCCTCCTCCTCCTCCTCTCTCCCTCTCTGTGCCTCTGTGTCCCTCTGTGTCCCTCTCTGTGCCCCTGTGTTCCTCTCTGTGTCCCTCTCTGTACCTCTATCTCCCTCGTTGTGCCTTTTTGTCCCTCTCTGTGCCTCCTTTTCCCTCTCTGTGCCCCTCTCTGTGTGTCTGTGTCACTCTCTGTGCCTCTGTGTCCCTCTGTGTCCCTGCCTGTGCCTCTGTCCTTTTCTGTGCCTCTGTGTCCCTCTCTCTCTCTACCACCCTCCCTCTCTAGCCATACCTGTGAGTTGGGGGCTATGTGTGAGTGAATAGGGTGAGGGATAGGGTAAAAGAAGCGCATGAATAATATTAATATAATATGGTTAATTTGTGTGTGGAGGTGGTTAGTATGTGTGTGTGTGTGTGGGGGGGGGATTAGTGTGTGTGTGTGTGCGGGGGTTGGTTAGTGTTTGTGACGCCACAGGCTACCCCCTCACCCTGCAATGCGTCCCACTTGGTCTAGTAACTATTAAAAGTCTGATCTTGGATGTGTGTGTATATAATCATACTGCTCAAAAAAAATTACACACTGACGGTAACATTTTAACATATTCCTGTAGAGTTTTACTCCATGAAGCTTTTTCGAGCTATATTTCTTGTGTTATTTATGAAAATGTTCACAAATCTGAAATATCTTTGAAATTAAACAAGCTGATAAAAGTTCTGTGCATAATTGTTTCATTGATAGAACATAGAAAAAAATACTTCAATAGTAAAAATCGGCTTTATCTAATATGGTGAATACCCAGCAGAACAATGTCCTGCAAACTCTCAGCCATTTTCATTGATATAAGCACAGCAGAAATTCTGAAGTTGAATTTGTTGTTGTTACTTGATTATTGATTATTGACATTGGAATTTATCCAACAATTGAGAAGTTGGAATTTATCCAACAGATATAGCTATCTGTATGAGATAAGACAAAAAAGGTAGGAATTAGTTCAACAGGTGAAATGGTGAACTTAGTGAAGCTGTTAAACCCTTTTGGCAAGATGTCCACCCTACATGGACACTACTATAAGTCTTATACAGTGCCCTTCATTACACAGCTGTAATTTTTACTTGGTGGAACCAAAATGTATACAAATACCCTTTAATAAAATCTGACAATGTGCACTTTAGCCACATGTCAGTTTTTCTATTAATAATTTCAAATAGTGGAGTACAGAGGCAAATAAATAAATAATGGGTCTTTATCCCAAACATTATGGAGCGCACTGTATGGATTCATAGTCAAAGAACAATGCAACACGGCACAACAAACTAACTTTTCAGCCCAACATGTCCATGCCAAACAAGTTGGAATTATGCGCTAGTCCAATTTGCCAGCATTTGGACACGATCCCTGTCTATCCCTGTTTATCCCTCGCTACCCTTCCCATCCATATACCTGTCCCTCTCATGCAGCACTAACAAATCTTCCTCCCAATATCTTAAGGGCCTGTCCCACTTGCACGCTATTGCATGCATTTGGCGCAACCAAACGGAAGAGGAGTTCACACAAAGTTCACGTTAAGTACATGCTAAGTTCACGCGTGACGTCATTTGTGTCATGCTTACCAATCAACTGGGCAGGAGGCGGGCCGACTGAATTTGGGTATCGCACAACATCGGGCGGTGACGTTATCACGCAATGCCTCACCGGGCAGTGACGTCGTCGCGCAACGTCACGCGCTAGGCATACGCCGTCATGAAGCTGCATACAACCTCAAGATGCTGCATACGACCGCAATGCACCTGCGTGCAAAGATTTCGGCCACTGCCAGAATTTCAGAGCCCCGCTCGATGTTGGGACCAACCACGCACAACTCTGTGCTTCTAAGTGGGACCGGCCCCGCGCGGCCATATGGTGCCGGTACGTCTCAAGCAACCACGAGGTCGCGTAATTTGCGAGCCAAGATCGCGTAAGTTGGACAGGCCCTTTAGTCTCTTTACAGTTCACGTGCAACCTGTCCCTCTTGTGCAGATCACCTGTGCTCCAGACAGATCCACCTGAATTCCTGCCCCTTGCACCAGCTCCACAACCTCATATTTGCCTGACCTATCCTATCCTTCTATTCCTGTTCTCACTAGCATGTGACACTGGGAGTAACATGAACAAATTCAAGGATGGCTTAACATCTCAACTCCTGCATCTGAAATAGTTTACCAGCCTGTATTAACAAGTACTAACTCAGTTGGCCATATGGTATATTAGGACTATTGTTTAGGGTACAGTTTTCCATTGTAGCACTACCCAAATAGTGACATTAATTAAATAAAAGAGTGACACTAGGAACTACAAATGCTGGAGCAAAGCACAAAGTGCTGGAGAAACTCAACAGGTTAGGCAGCAACTGTGGAGGGAATGGACATATGACATTTTGGGGTCAGGGACTCTTTTTCAGACTGATCCAATCTGACTCGCTGAGGTCCTCCAGCAACTTTGTGTTTAGATTAAAGGGTATTGACTCTGTCTGTATTTAGAATTGGAAAGATCAGTACTTCAGGGTAAGTTGCAATTTAATCTTTACCAGATCACATGCCAACTGCAAAATATAATTGGACACTTCCTCTACAGATCCATGCCATCACATCTGATGTGCAGTAATCACATTGAGGCAATCATAGTACAATGACATTTTCCAGCATTGCTGAGATAAATTGAAGTTCCCATGTGCTGGTTTAGATGACTCTTTGACTGTTACATAAAAGCCAGTTCTCTCCACAGCTGAGCTCTCCTACGGAATGGCAATTAAAGAGCCACTGGCCAAATAGCTGCAGTTTCAGAACATTGATTGAAAGAAAGATAGAGCATGGAAACAAGCCCTTCAGCCCACCGGGTCCATGCCGACTATCGCTCTAAGGGTCTTGAAGCATCATCTATTCCCTTTCTTCACAGATGTTGTCTGACCGATTGAGTTACTCCAGCTTTTTGTGTGTAACTCTGACTATCAATCACACTTTCACACCAGTTCTATGTAATCTCATATTCACAGCCACTCGCCACACACTAGGGAGTGTAACATTCAAAATTACAGGTCTTTGGGATGTGGGAGGAAACTGAATCACCCAGAGGAAACCTATGTGATCACGGAGAGAATGTGCAAACTCACACAGACAGCACCCAAGGTCAGGATGGCACCTGGGTTTCTAAAGGAGGCAGCTTTAC
Organism: Raja brachyura; assembly: GCA_963514005.1. The sequence goes on along the minus strand of OY740784.1, from coordinate 97,254,233 downwards.
CAGCTGTGCCATGGAGCTGCCCTTCTTGGCCTTTTAACGCACTCTGAATCATTTCATACTATAAAGGAGCATTTGATAAACATATTGTTAACATTTAGCTGGAATGCCTCAGTTGTTCTGATGCTGCAGCACTTACTGAGTGGAAGCTTCGGGTCAGATGTTGCAGCAAATCAATACAAGGTCAGGAATCCAGGGGAGTAAACATTAAATGGCACTCGTCTAAAGACCTAGGCCATAATATACATAGCGCTGATGGACATGCTCTAGCTTCTGTGAAGAAGCCATGTTGTCACAGTCATGTAGATATGTTGCGTTTTGTGGGTGGACCTCCTGCCAGGCACATGTGTCAGAGATTATGGTGAGAAGGCAGGAGTATGGGGTTAGGCGGGAGAGATAGATCAGCCATGATTGTATAGCGGAGTAGACTTGATGGGCCAAATGTCCTAATTCGACTCATATTCTTTATGACCTCATTTACCACAAATACTCTAACCATGGAGGTCAAGGTCAACGTCACTCTCAGCATCCTGGCCTCAGACCCATCAAAGTGGCTGGAGCAGATCTGTGTCACACCACACAGTTTGCTGCTCAATTTATTTTTGGGGAGATGACTGATGCTCTGTACTGAAGGAGAAGTGACTTCTCATACTTAATTGGGATGGTGTGGCATAGAGTGCATGGGAATTGACTTGCATGTGGATTCCTTAAAGTAGGGACTTCCATTGATGGAACTCACAAGACAATCAGGACTTCCCAGAAGAACTGGAGCTCTTCACAAAACTATAGGGCTTCTGCATTATCAACATACAAGGGATTGCTGGCAATGGAAAACGTTTTTTTCACCTCAGTGCCAGGAATCTTGGAAGATTCTTACTTGCTGCAGCTTTATAGGCCATTAACAGTATCACACAAATAAGTAAGTATATTACCATCAATAATAGAATAGATTCATAATCAATAATACTTGGTAACCAGACCATAGTACACAAAAATCAGAGTCATAGTGCAACCAAAACAATGTCCATAGTGGTTCAGTTTTGCTGATGTGGGTTTGTGGCTTGTGCTGTGTAGCATTCAAGAGACTGATCGTTGTTGGGAAGAAGATATTCTTGAACTTAGACATCACGCTTTTCAGACTCCTGTACCTTCTTTTTAATGATAGTAGCAAGATGAGTGCATGGCCAGGTATGCTGTTGATTTTCCCAGAATGAGATTTCACTGCTTCCACTGGTTCAGGGGTGCGTTTAAAGTACATCATACAAAAGCAGGAGCTTTGTAATCATTGCAGTGTGCTCTTCAACCTGACCAGCAGGCAAGCTTAGTACATACTTTGTACAACACTGAGGAGCCATGTATAAAGACCAGCATGAGTAGGAACCTAAGGAGAAAGTGGCACCTTGAGACAGAGAACAAGATAATTGTGGCTGCCTGCTATGCCTGAATGTGCTACTGGGGACAATGTGAACATGAAGAGGTTTTCATGCCAGCTGGAATAACTGAGATCCAAAAATGTCCTACCTGTAAAATTCCTGCCAATTCCACCATGATTTATTAATGTCTGCCTTGCAGGAGACTTTACCTCGCTATTACTTCCTGTCGATAAGCCATTCTTCACACAATGATGGGGATAAGAGAGTGACCTGCTGCAACTACACTCATCAATTCAGTTCAATATTATGGTTGTCACTCATCACATATAGTCCATAACTCACTATAAACATGAATGTGGCGGCTGGTGGGTGAAAGGTGAGGACCAGGGGACCTCTATCCTTGTTCCATCTTTGGGCAGGGGGAATGAGAACAGAACTACAGGACAAAGAGAAGACGTGGGTGAGGGATCCATCTCTGATAGCATAGTGACCTTTCTGATCTGGGCCTCCACTTGGGTACCTAACAATCCAATAGTATGAAAAGCGAAATCACCAAATTTTGGCTAATTACAACCCTCTCTCTCCCTCACCCCTTCTTTCAGTCTCCCATTCCCATTCCTCCCCCTCTCCACCACCATCCCCCGGGCCGCGCCTGGACTCGCACCTGTTTTTCCCCTTCCCTTCCATTTACATTCCTTTCTCTAGCTACACAATTCATAACTCTTCAATCCTTTTGTCTCACACATTCTGTCTCTTTGGCCAGAGATGCCTATCAAACCACACCCTCCCCCCTCACTGGTAACAACCTATTACTTGCCAGACTTCATCCTGCCCATCCTATCTTCCAACTTTCTTTGCCATTTTGCTTCCAGATTTTATTTCCCCTGCTCTCCTTTACAATTGGTCTGAAGAAGGGTCCTGGGCCATACCTCACTTATCCTTGTTCTCCAAAGATACTGCCTGATCATGAAACAGATCAATGGTGGATGTGATCTCGCTGGCTCTCCACTCCGCTCTGGACCACTTGGACAACAAAAACTCATATGTCAGGCTGTTATTCATCGATTACGGCTCGGCATTTAACACAATCATCCCCTCCAAACTGGTTACCAAACTCGCAGAACTGGGTCTGTGCGCATCCCTCTGCAATTGGATCCTCGACTTCCTCATTCACAGACCACAGACTGTTCGTATTAGTGGTAATGTGTCAGACTCAATAACAATCAGCATGGGAGCACCTCAAAGCTGCATGCTCAGCCCCCTGCTGTAGTCACTCTATACCCATGACTGCGTAGCCAGTCATAGTGCAGTCTCCATCATCAAGTTTGCTGACAACACCACTGTTGTGGGATGTATCACTGATGGGGATGAGTCAGAGTATAGAAGAGAGATCGAGCGACTGTCCATATGGTGCCAGCACAATAACCTGGCCCTCAACACCAGCAAAACCAAGGAAGTGATTGTGGACTTTGGAAGGAGTAGGATGGGGACCCACAGTCCTGTTTATATCAACGGGTCAATGGTTGAAAAGGTCAAGAGCTTCAAATTCCTGGGCGCGCACATCTCTGAAGATCTTTCCTGGTCCGAGAACACAGATGCAATTATTAAGAAAGCTCATCAGCGCCTCAACTTCCTGAGAAGATTACGGAGAGTCGGTCTGTCAATGAGGACTCTCTCTAACGTCTACAGATGCACAGTAGAGAGCATGCTGACCGGTTGCATCATGGCTTGGTTCGGCAACTTGAGCGTCCTGGAGAGGAAAAGACTCCAAAAAGTAGTAAACACTGCCCAGTCCATCATCGGCTCTGACCTTCCTTCCATCTAGTCGATCTATCACAGTCGTTGCATCAAAAAGGCTGGCAGCATCATCAAGGACCCACATCATCCTGGCCACACACTCATCTCCCTGCTACCATCGGGTAGAAGATACAGGAGCCTGAGGACTGCAACGACCAGGTTCAGGAATAGCTACTTCCCCACAGTCATCAGGCTATTAAATTTGGCTCGGACAAAACTCTGAACATTAATACCCCTTTATCTGTTATTTGCACTTTATCAATTTATTCATTCATGTGTGTATTTACGTATATAATGGTATATGGACACACTGATCTGTTTTGTAGTCAATGCATACTATGTTCTGTTGTACTAAGCAAAGAAAGAATTTCATTGTCCTGTCAGGGACACGTGACATTAAACTCTTTTGACTTTGACTTTGACTTTGAGGTACAGCAGGCAGTGAAGAAAGCATGCAGGTACTGCTGGCAGTGAAGAAGTGAATAGCCTATTGGCCTTTATAACAAGAGGAATCGAATATAGGAGCAAAGAGGTCCTTCTGCAATTGTACAGAACCCTAGTGAGACCACACCTGGAGTATTGTGTGCAGTTTTGGTCCCCTAATTTGAGGAAGGACATTCTTGTTATTGAGGGAGTGTAGGTTTACAAGGTTAATTCCTGGGATGGCGGGACTGTCATATGCTGAGAGACTGGAGCAGCTGGGCTTGTACACTCTGGAGTTTAAAAGAATGAGAGGGGATCTTATTGAAACATATAAGATTGTTAAGGGCTTGGACACGCTAGAGGCAGGAAACATGTTCCCGATGTTGGGGGAGTCCAGATCCAGGGGCCACAGTTTAACAATAAGGAATAAGCCATTTAGCACGGAGATGAGGAAACACTTTTTCTCACAGAGAGTGGTGTGTCTGAGGAATTCTCTGCCTCAGAGGGCGGTGGAGGCAGGTTCTCTGGATGCTTTCAAGAGAGAGCTAGATAGGGCTCTTAAAGATGGTGGAGTCAGGGGAAATGGGGAGAAGGCAGGAACGGGGTACTGATTGCGGATGACCAGCCATGATCACATTGAATGGCGGTGCTGGCTCGAAGGGCCGAATGGCCTACACCTGCACCTATTGTCTCTTGTCTGAGTTATTCTAGCAGCTTATCTTCAGCTCATTGAACAAGTGCACATTATAAGTGACTCATATCCACTGTAATTGATAAACAATGGAATATATTCATATATATTGTCTCAAACATATAAGGTACCATTATGATGGATAACCATTCATTGCCATTACTCAATGAATAATGAGAGTGGCCTTGTAGACCTCTGACTGACTGAGTCAGGAAATCATTTTCATGTCATTGATCAAGTTGATGCCAGGCCAAAAATATAAAGGTCACACAATGATCAATGTTCCACTCCAGTGTCACCAATTGTTACTTTCTTAATGGTAATTTCATGGTTTCCTTGCCTCAGTACAAATCCTGGGGCACAAATCCTTTCAGAACTGTCAACATCAAATTTATTTGTTCAACACTGAATACCGTACAGAGCTGAGGCGAGGAGTCTCCAACACTGCAAAGAAAACTTCATGCAATGCACATGTAGCCTCATTCACAACCTTTTAACTCTCTGACACAGACCTCATTAAGACATAACAATGAGAGACAATTCATTGCAGGAAATACGTTTCTAATGAGATGAAATTGGTTTGGACTGGCAGAGAGGAGCAGCTAGCAGGGCTGCTGCCTCACAGCTCCAGTGACGTGAGTTTAAACTTAATCTCCAATGTTGATGATGTGGAGTTTGCATATTCTCCCTGTGATTCCCCTTTCTATATGTAGACTGAGTCTGAAGGAGAGTCCTGACCTGAAACGTCACCCGTCCTCTTTCTCCAGAGATGCTGCCTGACCTGCTGAGTTACTCCAGCACTTTGTGTCTATCTCTCCATTCTTTTCTGAAATGAAATTACCTGAATCGCTGCATAATGTGTGCCATGGTGGAACAGCAGCTCCTAACCCAATCTCCCTTTGTATTATTAACATTTGAATCATCGGTTATGTCCAAGGAATAACTGACACAAGCACCAGTAATTTTAATACAGATCAAGAATGAATTAAAGTTTACTATGAACTTTTTCATACTGGCGGTGACTTGGCCTACCGACTCTAACAACCATCGATCAACCGTACATTCTAGTTCTATGTTATTTCACTTTTGCATTAACTTACAAACCTGCATATTTTAGGATGTGTGAGGAAACTTGACTACCTGGAGGATACCCACGTGGCCACAGGAAAAACAATAAAACTCCACGCAGACAGCGCACAAGATCAGGTTTGAGTCCAGGTCTCCAGCGCTCCAGCGCTTCAGTGCTCCAGTGCTGCACTCTACCAGCTGCACCAAAGTAACACCATAATATATAAATATAAAAAATAGGTGCAGGAGCAGGGCATTTGGCCCTTTGAACCAACACTGCCATTCAATATGATCATGGCTGATCTTCCAAAATCAGTACCCCATTCCTGCTTTCTCCAAATATCCCTTGATTCCATTAATCCTAAGAACTATATTAACTTGAAAACATCCAGTGAATTGGCCCCTTCTGCCTTCCGTGGCAGAGAATAGTAAGATTGAACGAGAACTTACCAGTTCGAAGGTTGATCGTTATTTCATGAGGAGTCGCGGTGAGGGATTTCGTGAAGAGCCCACCGGCGCGCATGCTCGACATTCTTCAAAGTAACAGTGTGGAATCACAGAAACCAGTAACAGAAATGACTTGGCATAGTAAGATGAAAGAAACTCAAATTACCAGGTGAAGGTGATTGAGGGTTGGGCGTGGAGGGCACGAAATCCCTCACCGCGACTCCTCATGAAATAACGATCTACCTTCGAACTGGTAAGTTCTCGTTCAATCTTACTATTTCATTTCGGAGTCACGTGAGTGACTTCGTGAAGACTTCAAAGCTTCTGTGATTACACGCCCTGGACCACGTCCATGCTGACACACCACTAGCAGGGATGGATGGGAGGAACAAACTTGCTCAAATAGTTCATACTGCAAAACAAGAGCATATTTATTAACAACAAATCAAAAACCCCTCATGCGGGGACACCTCCACGTTCTTGACCTGCATTCAGCACGGCTTCCGCGAACTGTAGAGGAGCAGCAACAGGCTTGTTATAAAATCGCTGAAACACAGCTTCATTAGCCCATCCTGCTGTGGCGAGAATATGGTCCATAGGCACCTCCATAATCCTCACCGCTGACGTCGATGCAGCCCTGGTGGAATGAGACTTGAACACATTAGTGTCGATACCTGACTTACCCAAGACGACCCAGAGCCACCTGGATATCGTCTGGACTGTCACTCGATGATGACGTCTCTTATGAGTGACAAGCAGGTATCTCTCCATTCCTCTGATGCATGCCGTCACCTTGACATAGTGACGGATATGGGAGGCTAAACACAGCCTAGCATCTGCGGGGTATGCCGGGAACTTCAGCTGCAGCCCTGTGCACCCAGGTCTATGCTGCTTTAGTAGCTCATCAACGAAGAAGACTACTTCTGTAGGGGTAGACATCATTCTGTCGACACGTAGTTTATGGAGTGTCTGTACCCTCTGTGCTGAAGTCAGCGCTAGTAACATCACCAGCTTCATGGTGAGTTTGTCCAGCTGGAGCCCTTCCATGGGGGACCACGTCCTGAGCAGGGTTAAAACGTCCCTGACATCCCAGGTGATATTGTAGCGTGGTGTAGGCGGATTCATATTGAATATACCCCGCATGAGCCTGGACACTAGCCTGTTGGATCCCACCTCAATCTTGAGGTAGAATGACAGCACGCTCCTGGCGCTGTTGATGGCACTGTAACTTAAGTGTTCATCATGGTGCAACCCCGCGAGGAATTCCAGGACGTCGGTTATAGTCACGGCATCGTACGTGATGCGAGAGCGGCTGCAGAAGGCTTCCCACTTCCTGATATGTGAGCGGTATCTTCGCCTTGTTGACTCTCGGCACGACGCCACAATGGTATCCATGGTCCGAGTTGAGAGGCCGTAGTGGGCTAACGGCCTGTTTAAAACCTGCAAGCCAACAAATTTAAATAGCCATGGCAGGGATATGGCTCCCCTGAGACAGGGTGAGTAACTAATTCTGGGCAACCCTTTAAAAGGACCCAAGGCTCACTGAGCATGTCAAAGACCACCGGATACCACGGCTGTGTAGGCCAGTCGGGTATAATAAGGATGCCCTTAGCTGCATCCATCTGAATCTTTCGTAATACCCGACTGATGAGGCAAAACGGGGGGAATGGATAGAAAAACCAATTCCCCCAGTCCAGCGAGAATGCATCTAGCGCCATAGCCCCAGGATCTGGTTCCCACGAAACGTAGGTTGGTACCTGATGGTTCAACCGGGACGCAAAAAGGTCAATATCCGGTTTCCCAAATTTGGCTGTGATTTTTGTAAAAATTTCAGGATGCAACATCCATTCAATATTGTCATTAAATTTGCGTGACCTGGTGTCCGCCACAGTATTAAGCTCACCTGGCAAATAGGTAGCTGAAATCCAAATGTGTCTCTGAACACACCAGAGCCAAATTGAGTTAGCCAATTTATCACATGAAACTGACCTGGTACCGCCCATATGGTTTAAATATGCCACCGCTGTGGTGTTGTCTATTTGGAGACGGACATGTGCCCCAAAAACCTTGGAACAATAAGCACGAAGTCCGTGGAATGCTGCAAGTAGCTCCAAATAGTTGATCCCTTGTGACAACAACATAGTAGCCTCAAGGGTATCCCATCTGCCCCCTCAACTAGAGGAATGATCCGTAGCTCCCCAGCCATAAGAGCTCGCATCAGTTTGCAAGTATACTACCGGATTAGCCTCAATGATAGGCTTAAACAAGTTACTAATGTGGCGCACCCACCATCGTAACTCATCCGTCGCTTCAGGCGGCAGCTGCATTGGTCGATCATGATGACCAGTGTGCTGTCTTAACGCAGCGATCTTGGCCCTTTGCAAATTCTGATAATGCAAAGGCCCATATCGGGCTGCCGGAAACAATGCTACAAGTTTGCCAATTACTGTAGCTGTATGACGAATCGATGGTATACCAGTGGTGATTAAACCTTGAGACACCTGGGTGACCTCCTCAACCTTATTAGGTGGTATGGTGACCCTCATGCGAATAGAGTCCACCGTAAACCCCAGATAATCAATTACCTGGGAGGGGCAGAACTTTGATTTGGCTGGATGGACAATGAATCCCAGCTGCTGAAATAAATTGACTGCAGCTGCAACACCCTGTTGAGCCAATTCCAGGGTGTGGCCCACAATTAAGATATCATCTAAATAGGCCATTACTATATGATGTCGTTGTCGTAAATAAGCCATAATTGGCTTCACCAATTTAGTGAATAATCGAGGGCTGTGGTAAGCCCATTGGGCAAAGCCCTATATTGCCAGAGTTGACCCATCCAGATAAATTTCAGAAACCTCCTATAATATTTTTGAATGGATACAGTATAGTACGCATCTTGTAAATCAATGCATGCCATAAAGCAACCATGTGAAATCAATGATTTGGCTGTTTCAAAAGTGTCCATTTTGAAATGAGTATATGTTACAAAAGTATTTAAACTAGTCAGATCAATAATGACCCGACAGCCTCCATCCTTCTTAGGTCGAGTGAATATATTGGAAACAAATTCCACGGGCTCATGAACCGTTTTCTCTATCACTCCCTTCTGCTCTAGCCTCAAAATTTCCTTATAGCCTGCTGCCTGTTCTGCAGCAGACATTTTAAATGTACGACCAGGCCTGTGCTGGGATGGAGGAATGTCCCCATTAAGAAACTCAATGCTGTGACCCTGAACATTTCGTAACACATACTCATCACCAGTAATATCACCCCATGCACCCAAAAAGAACCGAAGGCGCCCACCAACATGTGAGGTTAAACAAAGAGAAAAAAGAGAACCAGACCGCCTCACCTCCGCGGTTACCGGCGGTCCTTGACACGTGTGGGTGGACGTGGAGGTGCTGGGTTGGCTTGAGGGCGCGGCGTCCTCATCTTCCACCAGGGTTTCTGTCGACCTTGTCCTAAAAAAGCCCACTGGTGCTGGGGTGGTTGGTAACGAGGTGGAGCTGGAGGGTAGGTCCTTGTAGAGGTGCTGGCAGATCCTCGTGGTCGAACAAGCGGAGCTTTCGAGCCCGACGGCGTGGGGGCGATGTGAGGGCGCATGAGTCTCACCGTTTTGGCTTGTTCGTCAAGCTCTTTGACCCTCTTAGAGAGATCTTCGCCAAAGAGCTGACGGGGCGGTGGCGGCGGCGGTGGTTTGCACAACCCTGCAAACTTAGGGTTGAGCGCCAGGCGGATGCTGCTTTTGCGGAACCCATTTATTTCATGCTGAGTTGCACACAGCAGAGCGAGAGCATCCTCCTGGTCCAAGTTTACCTCATCCCCATCAACCGACCGCACAAAGGCGGTAATACCGGCCGTGAGGAGCTTCAGGATCCGCTGAATTTTCAGCTCCTGTTGACGGATAGCCGCACTGATGTTGCCCCATATCGGCGTATTGACCACAGGCACGTTGAGGGAGTTGCAGTTGGCTGGAGCCTTGTGATGGCTCATGGCCTGCATGAGAACCTCCTCCTGTAGCTGATGGTTGTTGAGGAAGTCCACTGTGGCTGCCAATTTTGAATTCAGTGGAAGCCCAGATGAGTGTGGGGCCGCGAACTTAGTGGCCACATCGAGAAGGCCCTCCGCTGGTAAATCGGACGGAGGTGGGATGGGGTCGACCAATACCTCCTCTTCCTGCTGCTCCAGGCTGATGGTAGAAGTTGGTGAAACAGCCCTGTGCCTGTCACTGCTGGACACTTGCTGCTGTTGACCGTGAAGCAGGAGCTCCAGCAGCCGCTCCATCCGGTCAATACGCCCTTCACCCTGAACACTCAGGTGGTCGGAGTCCTCCGGCTCTGAAAAATGGCCGGGGCCCCTATCATCGGCCCGCACCTCATCGAGGACCACCCGGTGCCGGTAGTCGTCGCTAGCAGCCGCCGAAGCGAAACCGCGATTCCTGCGCGGGCGTGTTCAACCGCCTCTGTTTAGCGGGAGCGGACGCCGCTGCCACTAAGGACACTTGCGGCGTGATGTCGGCACCAGCCGCAGCCTGGATACCGGATAGCCGCGCAGGCTTGCCGGCTGCCCACGTCGTGGACCTCACCGATGCATGGTCTCGCCCACCCATCCATGGGGGGCTCGGCGACCGGGACGAGACCCGACTCAACCGACCCGTCCCGGCGTCGAGAGTTGGGGGGCGTCGACTGGACCTCACAGCCGCCCCGGGTCCCGTCCTAGAACCTGACCGCTCCTCGGCGGCAGGTGAAGCCTTAGCCCCAACAGGGTTAGACTTTCGGGCTCCTGCCCTTCCCCTCCTCGGAGGGCTGGGTGAAAAGGGTCGTGCAGCCGCACGCACCCTTCTGCTCGAGGCCGTCAGCAAGCCTGCTGACGACCTGACTGCCATGGCAGTGTCCTCCTGCTCTGGCGGCACACCACACTCCTCCTCGTCGAACTCCTCCGAGCTGTGGTGTGCTGGTGGATCCGGACCTGTAAACACAGAGCTCACCGACATTTCCGCCCCTGTCCCGACCTGCGCTGCAGGTACTGCCGATATCACTGGCTCCGGGACTGTTGACCGGCGACTTCGTCCAGACGCTCTCTGGCCTCTAGAACTCCCATCCATGTCCTTGCTGCAAAAACAAAACGCAACAAGAACCACCAACTTAAGGTAGAGTACTTACCTCAGTGGTTCCCTTATGAAGGGCTGGCGAGGAGCGCGCTCCACCGCCAGCCGTCGCAGCAACGCGATACGACGATATGTCGAGCATGCGCGCCGGCGGGCTCTTCACGAAGTCACTCACGTGACTCCGAAATGAAATTCCACAGATTCACAACACTCTGGGTGAAAAGGTTTTTCCTCATGTCAGCCCTAAACGGCCTACCCCTTATTCTTAAATTGTGACCCTGGTTCTGGATTCCTCCAACATCAGAAAAAAATATCCTGCATCTAGCCTGTCCAATCCCTTAAGAATTTTATATGTTTATATAAGATCCCCTAAATTCCAGTGAATATAAGCTCAGTCGATCCATTCTCTCATCATATGTCAGTCCCGCCATTCCAGGAATTAACCTGGTGAACCAATGCTGCACTCCCTCAATAATAAGGAGTGTTATTCCTCAAATTAGGAAACCAAAACTGCACACAACCCTCCAGGTGTGGTCTCACCAGGGCATGTACAACTGCAGTAGGACCCCCTTGCTCCTATAATCAAATCCTCTTGCTATGAAGGCTGACATAGCATTTGCTTTCTTCACTGCCTGGTGTACCTGCATGCTTACTTTCAGTGATTGATGTACAAACACACCCAGGCTTTGTTACACCTCCCCTTTTCCTAATAGAAAACATAGAAAATAGATGCAGGAGCAGGCCATTCGGCCCTTCGAGCCAGCACTGCCATTCGTTGTGATTTGATTTGATTTGATTTTATAACTTGTCATTCGATCCTCAGAGAGGCTTGAACGAAACTCCATTTCTACAAGCCATACAAACAGAACAATTCATTAACAAACACACAAACAATTCAATTCACACAAAATCCATCACAGTGAATCTCCTTATCACTGTGATGGAAGGCAAAGTCTTCTCTCTCCCCCGCACCATTTCTCTCCCGAGGTCGAAGCCGCAGGCGGGCGATGTTAAGTCCCACGGCCATTAAAGCCACGCCGGGCGATGTATGACCCCGCTCTAGGCCCAAAAGTTACAACGTTGGAGCCCCCGGCGGGCGCTGGAATGTCCTGCTGGAATGTCCCGCTGCCATTAAAGCCGCGCCGGGCGATGTATGGCCCTGCTCTAGGCCCAAAAGTCACAACATTGGAGCCCCCGGCGGGCGCTGGAATGTCCCGCGGCCATTAAAGCCGCGCCGGGCGATGTACGGCCCCACTCCGGGTCGCTCCAACCCCGCGACATGGGCTGGAGAAGCTGTGTTGTGGGAGCTCCGGGGAGCGGTCTCCCACCCGGCCCCACGAGCTCCCGATATCCCGACAATCCACCGGTCTGCAGCTGCAGCTGGAGCTCCGGAGTTGGGAGTTGGGCCGCAGCGGCGAGCCACCACCGCTCCCCATGCGGTGCTCCGGAGCCCGGAGTTGGGCCGCAGCGGCGAACCATCACCACTCCCCACGCTCCGAGGTGGGCCAACCCCACGATGGTAAGTCCGCAGCTCGTCCCAGTCGGAGGCCGCTCCATGGTGCTAGGCCCCAATGACAATGGAGACCCGACAGGGAAAAAGTCTGGTCTCCCGTGCAGGGAAGAGATTTTAAAGTTTCCCCCTCCACCCCCCCCCGACCCCCCACACATACACAGTTAGAAACAATACAGTGACCGGTGTACAAGGACACCCAGGTCTCGCTGTACCTCCCCCTTACCTAACCTAACCCCATTGAGATAATAATCTGCCCCCTTGTTTTTGCTGCCAAAGTGGATAACCTCACATTTATCTATATTATACTGCATCTGCCACGCATCTGCCCACTCACTCAACCTGTCAAGGTCCCCCTGCAACATCCTAACATCCTCTTCACAGTTCACACTGCCACCCAGCTTTGTGTCATCCGCAAACTTGCTAGTGTTGCTCCTAATTCCCTCTTCCAAAGCATAAATATATATGGTAAACAGTTGTGGCCCCAACACCAAGCCTTGTGGCACTCCACTCGCCACTGCCTGCCATTCCGAAAAGGACCCATTCATTCCTACTCTTTGCTTCCGGTCTGCCAACCAATTTACTATCAATGTCAACACCCTACCCCCAATACCATGTGCTCTAATTTTAGTCACCAGTCTCCCGTGCAGGACCTTATGAAATGCTTGCTGAAAGTCTAGATACACTGGTACCCCTTCATCCATTTTACTTGTCACATCTTCAAAAAATTCCAGAAGATTAGTCAAGCATGATTTCCCTTTCATAAATCCATGTTGACTTGGACTAATCCTTTTACTGCTACCCGAATGCTCCATTATTACCTCTTTAATAATTGACTCCAGCATCTTTCCCACCACCGAAGTCAGGCTAACTGGTCTATAATTCCCCGTTTTCTCTCTCGCTCCATTCTTGAAAAGTGGCATAACATTAGCTATCCTCCAATCCATAGGAACTGATCCTGAATCTATTGAACATTGGAAAATGATCACCAATGCGTCCACTATTCTTAGAGCCACCTCCCTGAGGACCCTGGGATGCAGACCATCACCCCCAGGGGATTTATCATCCTTCTGTCCCATTAGCCTACCCAATACTATTTCTCGCCTAATCAAAATTTATTTCAGTTCCTCTACCCCCTTAGATCTTCTGTCCTCCAGTACATCTGGGAGATGGTTTGTGTCCTCCTTCGTGAAGACAGATCCGAAGTACCCATTCAACTCTTCTGCCATTTCCTTGTTGTCCATAATTATTTCACCTGTGAGTTCCTTCAAGGGACCCACATTTGACATTGCTACTCTTTTTTCCTTTCTTTTCTTTTCTTTCTTTTCTTTTAGTTTTAGTCTATCCCTAACTTCGCTTGTCAGCCATGGGTGCCTCCTACTCCTGTAACTCGCAATGAAGAGGAAGATAAATGACGGCTGCACGGTGTACGGTAAGTCTTTCAAAGGGCATGTAGGGGAGAGAAGGGGAGAGAAGGGGAGAGAAGGGGAGAGAAGGGGTGGAGACACTTTTAAGAAGCCAGACAACTTATAATAAAGTTTAGCGGGCACTAACATTACCGGTTCAGTTTTCCTTGGTCCTGAAAACTCCAATGAGCCAATTAAAATGCCCGGTCAGTGACGGAGATTGCATACGGCTGCCCTCGACTACCTGTAATTAAATAGCGACCCAACTCCACTGCACTACGAGTTAAAAAGAACCATGCCGACCAATTTTTACTTGCGGAAAATTTTTCAACATACTGAAAATGTTTCTTCAACCAAACTGAGGCCGCGAGTATGCGGGAACTTCCCTCGAGCATGAAAGAGATTTCCAGTGCCCTCATAGGACCTCATAGGACCTTGTGTCAACCATGCTGAGAGTTTGAGTCGAGGGCAAACTCTTCTAAACTCACAGATTATGTTGCCGCAGTGGGACAGCCCCTTTATGCCTCTAGTCTCAATATTCAAAAACTTTGGCTAACTCACTTTTTTTGTATCAGTACCAGATGTTTTGCCATAACCTCTGTTATTCTTTCTCCATCAGTAATGTCTGTTTCATATGGCATTCCATACAGATCTGCACCAAAGCATTACATTTCTCTGTTCTTTTGCTAACTGCTCTCAATTTTTTGTCTCCTTATTTGCATTCTACCTCTCCTCCCCATCCCCCATCCTTCTTTCTCTGCTACTGTTCCCTAATTCTTCATTAATCTCTCAAACAAGCTGATCTTTATGTTTCCTTAAGATTAGGAGGATAGATCTATGCAGCCAATAACTTTTATGCTGGATCACAGAGCTGTGCCACTAATTTTTGCTTTAACTGATTCTTCCCACAATCCCGTTAATCTACCATTGACATCCCAAAAACTGACATCCCAAGCCAGAATATCAAATATAACTCATATGGTCACAGGGAGAACTCATCATGGACAGCACCAGAGGTTAGGATTGAACCAGAGTTACTGGGATTGTGAGGTGGTGACTCTGTTAATTGTACCACAGTGCACTTCATCAAAATAGGAAGGAGATAGACCCTTTAATCAGAGGGTGGTGAATCTGTGGGATTCATTGGCACAGAAGGCTGTGGAGACCAAGCCAATGGATATTTTTAAGGCGGAGATTGATATATTATTAATTTGTATGGATGTTAGAGGTTATGGGGTGAAGGTCGGAGAACGGGGTTGAGAGGGAAATATAGATCAGCCATGATTGAATGACAGAATATGATGGGCCGAATGGTAGATATGATGGGCCGAATGGCCTAATTCTGCTCCTATAACTTATGAACATCTTATCACCTTGGTAACCCTGACATCCTGTCAGAGATAATCTCTTCATCATGTCCATTCTTCTTCCCATCATCCCTCCATTGAAAACAAGCATTTTATCTCTTTTCCCCACTTCTTACAAAGGATCTTTTGAGCTGGAATGTTAAGTAAGTTTCCCTCTACGCAGATACTCAATAACTTGCTCTATCTTTCCAGCATTTTTAACTTTCATACTTCGCGCATCTGCAGTTTTCCAATTATTATTTGGATATCTATTCACGAGAAGGGATGAAAAAGAAAAGTTATATTTACTTACAGTCGATCATGACGGGTTAATTTATTTCTACAGCAAATGCAAGTTTTCAATTTGACCAAATATTACTGATGCTACATTATGGAATGGAAGGAAATTTAAGACAAAATAGATTTATTCCAATACAAGCACAGATTATGGAGAAAATTAAGTCCATGTCAGTTATTTTAAAATTGTCTTTAAAGAGAATAAACCAAAAACCAAAGCGCAGTACCTGTTCTCTGAAAATAAATATTGCTGGTCAAAACTATAGGAGGCATTCTCTTATCCTAGAGATGTCATGAAAAGTTGTAAATTCTATAAAAGGTAAGCAATTCCTGCCTTTCCATAAAAGAATCAGCAGCAGGTAATGGCAGATTTACTTTAAATACTTTAAAGATGGAGGTAGAATTTAAATTAAAAATACATTCAGGGCAGAACAATATATTCAATAATGAAGTAAATGGCAATGATAAAAATATGGATGTTTGGATACATAAATAATGGAACTCAGCAGAGAGAGATCTACAAAATCGGATAGTTTCCACCTCAGGATATGAAAGGAAGTGGAGGAGGAAATTGTAGAAGCATTAACCTTTCAAAGCTCTCTTGAATTGCACCATTAGACTTGGATATTGCTAATGTACCCTCGATTATATAAGAAAGATGGGAGAGAGAAATCAGGTAACCACAAACCTGTCATTTTAATGTCAGTTGTAAAGAAGCTGTTAGAATCTGTTATCAATAATGAGGGACATAACTATTGAACTTATATTGCCTGATCAGATAATGCCAACATAACTTTGTTGTATGTAAATCACAGGATAATAAATATAACTGTTTTAAGGGAATAATATAGAGATTATGCAAATAGATGTCTATGAGATCTTCAATAAGCAAAGGATTATTATAAAATTTACAAGTCTAGGGAAGTAAAGATATCCCCCTTTTGACATCATATCATTATTGGGAGGTGGGAGACAAAGAGAGAATTTAAAGAGACTGCATAAAAAGGATTTAACAAGAGATGTTCTGTAAGGATTATTTTATGGCTCCACTTTTCACAGCACTATATACTTGCATCCCAAGATCATTCTATTCAACAACACTCCCCAAAGTCTTGACCATGTTAACCACCATACAATGCTTTGTACTTGTCCGAGTTAAATTCCATCTGCCATTCCTTAGCCTACTTTCCCAGCTATTGTATATCATGTTATAAGTTTAGACAACCTACTTCACGGAAAATATATCACCAATTTTTGTGTCATTGCAAACTTATCAATCATGCCACCTACTTTGTTATCCAAATTATCAATATATATGACAAACAGCACAGAATCAACGACAAACCCTGTGGCATGCCATTAGTCTCAGACCTCCAATCTTAAAAGTAACCCTGAACTACTTCCCACTGCCTCCAACCACAAAGCCACTTTTGTATCCAATTTGCTAACCTGCCCTGGATCCCATGTGTTCTGCCCTTCCAGACCAGCCTACCATGCAGGGCCTTATCAAAGATCCTTGTTAAAGTCCATGTGCACAACATCCACTACCCTGCCCACATCCATCCTCTTAGTCACATCTTCAAAAAACTCAATCAAATTTGTGAGGAGTGATTTCCCACGCACAAAATCATGCTGACTACATCCTGATGAGGAATAAAGAACTGGCCTACAAGACATTGTTAATACATTTAAAAATGATGGTTTTTGAAGTAAAGGATCAAAAAGGAACTGAAAAAGAACACAATGCATGAGGATTATGCTCCAAGGAAAATGGATGCAGAAACCTCAGAGCCAAACATCAGCGTACACCAGCCACTTTTGTTCCCTATTGAGTTTATATATTTTTATGCTCAATAAGCTCTTGATTTAATTAGAAAATTAAATCCTTACCTTGAAGGTCAAAGATGGTCAAGGATTCCCCAGCTCACTTCAAGTCTTTTAAAGTTAGACCATCCCCAGGTTACAAATGCCTGACCTATGGGCACACATATATCCAAATAACCTCTCATATTACAATTACATTCAAAAGTCTGACATACACTGCATGTACATCAGTTCATTCATATGAATGGCAGGACCAGATTCCTCTCTCAATCTACTTTTAATGATTGTCGTTTTTAATCAGTCCAATGTGTTTTTGATGTCACTCCATAATTATGGCTATCACATCAAGTGATTTTAGTGTATTTTCTGATTTATAAATGAAATCAACAAAAGGAGTTAATCTGGGAGAAAAACCTATTCATAACTCTGGGACCTTTTGTACAGCTCAGATATTCAGAGAGGTTCTTGATTAGTAAAGGGCCTGTCCCACATACACGACCTTGGCTCGCAAATTACGTGACCTCGTGGTCGCTTGAGGCATACGGGCACTTAGAAACGTGGAGGGGTATGGAGTTGT
This sequence comes from Raja brachyura, assembly GCA_963514005.1. The sequence goes on along the minus strand of OY740784.1, from coordinate 97,236,367 downwards.
GCGGGGCTGGTCCCGTCATCGCGCGGGGCTCCGAAATTCTTGCAGTAACCGAAATCTTCGTGGGCGCATTGCAGTCATACGCAGCGCCTTGATGGCATACGCAGCGTCTTGACATCGTATGCAGCGTCTTGACGGCGTACGCCTAGCGCGTGGTGTTGCGCGATGAAGTCACCGCCCAGCATGGCGTTGCGTGATGACATCACAGCGCGACGCCGTGCGACGCCCAAATTCAGTCTGCTCGCCTCCTGCCCAGATGATTAGTGAGCATGACGCAAATAATGTCATGTGCAAACTTCGCGCGACCTCCACTTCCGGTTGGTCGCGCCAAACGCACGCAATCGCATGCAGTGGGACCGGCCCTTAAGGGCATCAAAGGTCATGGGGTGAAGGCAGGAGAATGGCGTTGAAAGGAAAAAAAGGATCAACTATAATCAAATGGTGGAGAAGACTCGATGCGCTGAATGACATCCTGCTCTTAGGTCTTATGGTACCATAAAATACACAGCATTTGTCTTCAACGGGCATGGAAATACAATGTTAAGGACATTTCGCTGAATGTTTTGTGTAAAAAGATCTGCTTTACACCATAGAATACATTTCTATTTGATGCAAATTAGCAATTGATTTACATTATATCCTAAAATGCAGTTGAATTTGTTTAAATTGTAGTTTGTTTAAAAAAGTCCTCCCTCCTACAGTCAGTTAGATAACTGACAAGAATCAATGTGCAAACCAGCTTGATTCAAAGGCATGATTATTTTCTGCCTCTAGAAAAACGATTTAATGATATTTTTGTTTGATGAATAACGGGGGTCTGAGGCAGAGCAGAACAAAAAATGTTGGGAAATCATGATCAACTTGTCAGAAACTGAAAACTGAGACTGAATCCTGCTCTAATATTGATTATCAAGCAGGAATTCATCACGTACTAGCAGTATAAAGATATATGTGCAGAGGAGGGGCAACCAGCAAAGAAGGAACATCCCTAGAGAAAGATGTAACAGTGTTTAATGAAGACACAAATACTATAATCTGTAGCAAAAAACAAAATGCTGCAGGGATGCAATGGGTTAGGCAGCATCTGAGGAGAAAAATGAGCAGTAGACTGAACTGGTGCTATCTGACCCACTCATTTCCTCCAGCAGCATTTTTTTGCTTCCGGCATGTGTGGAAACATTCTTTGGAAATACACAATAGTTAAAAACAATCTGAATTAATTTTAAATACAAAGTCCATAGTGATGTTTGGTGAACTGTGTGTGGTGGGAGGACCCATTGCTCCTCCCGTGCAGCAGATGGCGCTGTACAGAACAATGGGAGATGTTTTGTATATAGTTTTTACTGTCTGTAGAGAGTGAGCGTGCAGCCATTTTGAGTTGTCTTGCCACCAGCATTGAGTAATATATTAAAGACTTAAGTTGTACCTTGAAGACTCTCAAGTTTTATGCAGACATAGAAAAAATTATATACAAAACATTTCCCTTTGTCCTGTGCAACACCACCTACTGCACGGGAGGAGCAACGGGTCTTCCCATCCGAGACAGCCCACCAAACATCACACTCCCCCTTTCCAGTTTGAACGTCTCTATTCCTGAATGAGTCACCTTGGGGGAATACTACGATTGCAATGTGTCGATCGATGAAGGATCACAGGCAGATCAACAGGGAGTTTGTCTGGCAGAACTTCTTCAAAGTTAGGCACTCCAGTATCCACATGATTCGGCACCGGGGTGTCCGACTGCTTGGTTCTGGTCAGGTTCTATGCAGTCTTCGCTGGGGGAACGCGGCTTCTTAATTGGTCATCATGCTGGCGGCCCTTCTTCAGACTCTCTATCAGTCTGAAGAAGGGTCTCGACATCACCTATTCCTTCGCTCCACAGATGCTGCCTCACCCATTGAGTTTAGACACCCTTTTTGACTACCTTCGATGTTTCCAGCATCTGCAGTTCTTAATCAGTTTCCTATCATATGACTAAAAGACACTACCACGTTTGAGAAAAACTGACAAGTTCTTTTCAATGGTTACACAAAAAGCTGGAGAAACTCAGCGGGTGCAGCAGCATCTAAGGAGCGAAGGAGATAGGCGACGTTTCGGGTCGAGACCCTTCTTCAGACTGGTCAGGGATCAGGGAAACGAGAGATATAAACAGTGATGTGGAGAGATAAGGAACAATGAGTGAAAGATATGCAAAAAAGTATTGGTGATAAAGGAAGCAGGCCATTGTAAGCTGTTTGTGGTGTGAAAATGAGAAGCTAGTGCGACTGGGGGGGGGGGGGGGGAGATGGAGAAGGAATGTCAGGGCCAGAGGGCTGAGGGAGAGGTGGGGGGGAGGCAGTCTGGGTTAACAGAATTGAGAAAATTCAATGTTTAAGCCCAGAGGATGCAGACTCCCCAAGCGGAATATGAGGTGCTGTTCCTCCAACTTGTGGTGTTGATCACTCTGGCCGTGGAGGAGGCCCAGGACCGAGAGGTCGGATACGCAGTGGCATTTCACCAACTTCCATCCGGCACTCAAATATACTTGGACCATTTCCGACATTTCCCTACCATTCCTTGACCTCACCATCTCTATTGCAGGTGATACACTCCTGACTGACATCCACTACAAACCAACTGACTCCCACAGCTATCTGGACTACTCTTCCTCCCACCCTGCTTCCTGTAAGGACTCCATCCCCTATTCCCAATTCCTCCGTCTACGCCGCATCTGCTCCCAGGATGACGTGTTCCACACCAGGTCATCGCAAATGTCCTCGTTCTTCAGAGAACGGGGTTTCCCCTCCCCCACTATAGATGAGGCTCGCACCAGGGTCTCCTCCATACCCCGCAACACTGCCCTCTCTCCCCATTCCCCCACTCACAACAAGGGCCGAGTCCCCCTGGTCCTCACCTTTCACCCCACCAGCCAGCGCATACAACAGATAGTCCTCCGCCAGTTTCGTCACCTCCAACGTGACCCCTCCACTCGCCACATCTTCCCATCTCCCCCCCTGTCTGCCTTCCGCAAAGACCGCTCCCTCCGCAACTCCCTCGTCAATTCTTCCCTTCCCTCCCGCTCCACTCCTTCCCCGGGCACTTTCCCTTGCAACCGCAAGAGATGCTACACTTGTCCCTTCACCTCCCCCATCCACTCCTTTCAGGGACCCAAGCAGTCATTCCAAGTCCGACAGAGGTTCACCTGCACCTCCTCCAACCTCATCTACTGCATCCGTTGCTCCAGATGCCAGCTGATCTACATCGGTGAGACCAAGCGGAGGCTGGGCGATCGTTTCGCCGAACACCTCCGCTCGGTCCGCAATAACCAACCCGACCTCCCGGTGGCTCAGCACTTCAACTCCCCCTCCCACTGCGTATCCGACCTCTCGGTCCTGGGCCTCCTCCACGGCCAGAGTGATCAACACCGCAAGTTGGAGGAACAGCACCTCATATTCCGCTTGGGGAGTCTGCATCCTCTGGGCTTAAACATTGAATTTTCTCAATTCTGTTAACCCAGACTGCCTCCCCCCCACCTCTCCCTCAGCTCTCTGGCCCTGACATTCCTTCTCCATCTCCCCCCCCCCCCCCCCAGTCGCACTAGCTTCTCATTTTCACACCACAAACAGCTTACAATGGCCTGCTTCCTTTATCACCAATACTTTTTTGCATATCTTTCACTCATTGTTCCTTATCTCTCCACATCACTGTTTATATCTCTCGTTTCCCTGATCCCTGACCAGTCTGAAGAAGGGTCTCGACCCGAAACGTCGCCTATCTCCTTCGCTCCTTAGATGCTGCTGCACCCGCTGAGTTTCTCCAGCTTTTTGTGTAACCCTCGATTCTCCAGCATCTGCAGTTCCTTCTTTAACAAGTTCTTTTCAATCATTTTGCAAGTACAAACACTTGCAAACTTTAAAACAAGGATGATTACAATGTCAGCATTGATGGAAATCTTGCAACCAATTACCTGGCTGAAATGGATGCATGCAGTTTTTGATTCTCATTGACTTCAGTGGTTTTGGGTTCCTACCACTGTGAAGATCGGACTTCAATTGCAGTCCATTTCCTGTATGTTAAACAGATAAGATAATTTTACTTAGAACTGAAATAGTACATCTAAGCAATAAACAGGACAATAAAATAACAAAGAATAGTCCAATATTTCAAATAGGAAAGATAGAATCAACCTCCAAGGTTAATGTTATCACTCATTCATCACTGCTGATCTAAACCAGTGGTATGAATATTGATTTCTCTAACTTCAAGTAACCCCTGCTTTCCTCTCTCTCCATCCCCCCACCCAAATCGCACCAGCTTCTCGTTCTCATCTAGCAAACATTTAACAATGGCCTGTCTCCTTTATCATTGTATTATTTTGCATATCTTTCATTCATTTGTTCTATATCTCTCTACTTTCTCTATATCCCTAATTTCCCTTTCCCCTGAATCTCTGTCTGAAGAAAGGTCTCGACCCAAAATATTGCCCATTACTTCTCTCCGGAGATGCTGCCGCTGAGTTACTCCAGCATTTTGTGTCAATCTTCGCTCTACCTAACACTGTTATAAAAGCACAATCATCAAAGTCACGGTGCTGGTTCAAAAAGATGGCTTGCCATCAACTTTTCAAGGGAAGTCAGGGAGGGGTAAAAATGCTGGCGTTTCTAGTGACAGTCAGTTCCTGAAAAATGATTATATTTAAAAAAACAAGACCACATGCGGAGAACTTGCAAATGGCCATTGACTCTGTGTGTTCTGTGTGCTTCATGTGTGTATAGGTTTGCATAGTTATCCAATCAAAAAGCTAGTAAGTCTCTTCATTCCTAATTTCATTCAGTAATCAATGTAACTCCATAATGTAATATCATTTCAAGGCTGATATATTTTGGATTATATATTATGATACTAAACTGCATTCAGTCTTCAATGGAGGGCTGGGATTTATCTACAGAAAATCTAATTGGCTATTCATTGCACTTCTACATATGGGACTTTGCTGTTTATAATGTAAATGATCACAACCACCAGAAATGCAATAAATATATTTCAGATTGTTTAGTGGGTGTGAAAGATGCTGATGAAGATATAACTCTTTGATTTAGCTAAGAAGTCTGATTTCCAGGGTGATCCAATGGGCGTTAATCAATGGCATCAATTTAATTGCCTGTAATTAGCTAGGATTGAGGAAAAAAATCATTTAGAAGCAGACTTATTTATAGCTCCGAGTCAATGTAACCCCACTAACCATATTTTCTTGGTCATAATAGTGACGACATTTCAAATGTGTTTAATTGGCTGTAAAGCATTCTAAGACATCCCTGGTTTGCTTGCGCTGTTACAGAATTGAGTTTGTTATTCACATGAGGAATAGAAATAAGTTAGGGTTTATTTTCCTACCCATTGGAACAACATCAGATCACAAGCATATTTTCACTTAGCTATCCAATGTATCAATTATGTTTCTTCATATGCCAAATGTGATTATCTTCAGCATCTATTTGCCTGTTTGGCTGATGCCTCTATGTTTCCTGGCATGTTCATTTGTAAGAACCTTAAAGATGAATATCACACCTAAAAGTGAACAAAGGCTTGCAAATTTAGCGATCACAATGTCTGCATCCACACAAAATTACAATTTTAAAGTGAGTAATAAATTTGGCTAGAGTGGAATGCATAGCAACACAAACCAAAGAGATTACTAGTAAGTACAAAGTAGGAACATTAATTTGAAGGCAAAGATGTTGGCACTTCACAGCTGAGCAGGTTTGGATGGGACATAAAATTCAGAACAGATCAGCACAGGAACAGGCCCTTCAGCCGACAATGTCTGTGCCAAACATGATGCCAGGTTAAACTAATCTCCTCTACCTGCGCTTGATCCAAATTCCTCCATTCCTTGCATAACCATATGCCTATCTAAAAGCCTCATAAATGCCACTATAGTACCTACCTTCACCATCCAACAGCAAATTTTCCCTGTGCAAAAACACCTATCCCGCACATCTCCTTTAAATTTCACCCTTCTCATCTTCAAGTTATGCCCCCTGGTCTTTGACATTTCCACCTTGAGAAAAAGGTTCTGATAGATACTGATAAAAGGCCTGAAATGTTAACTTTGTTTCTTTATTCACCAATTCTTTATCCAAATATTTTCCAATATTTTTATTCAGATATGCAGCATCTGCCGTATTTCACAATCACAATTACAATAATACTTTATTAGCCAAGTATGACTTGCAATGTACGAGGAATTTCATTTGCCAACACGCAGAATATATTTTAACAGAAACATCCACCACAGTGACTCCCCCACATTCCTCACTGTGATGGAAGGCGAAAAAAATAGTTCAATCTCTTCCCTTAGAAACATAGAAACAGAAAATAGGTGCAGGAGGAGGCCATTCGGCCCATTGCGCCACCACCGCCATTCTTTGTGATCATGGCTGATCGTCCCCTATCAATAACCCGTGCCTGCCTTCTCCCCATATAACCATATAACCATATAACAATTACAGCACGGAAACAGACCATCTCGGCCCCTCAAGTCCGTGCCGAACAACTTTTTTCCCTTAGTCCCACCTGCCTGCACTCATACCATAACCCTCCATATGCCTATCCAATTTATTTTTAAATGATACCAACGAACCTGCCGCCACCACTTCCACTGGAAGCTCATTCCACACCGCTACCGCTCTCTGAGTAAAAAAGTTCCCCCTCATGTTACCCCTAAACGTCTGTCCCTTAGTTCTAAAGTCATGTCCTCTTGTTTGAATCTTCCCTATTCTCAAAGGGAAAAGCTTGTCCACATCAACTCTGTCTATCCCTCTCATCATGTTAAAGACCTCTATCAAGTCTCCCCTTAACCTTCTGCGCTCCAGAGATAAAGACCTAACTTATTCAACCTATCTCTGTAACTTAGCTGTTGAAACCCAGGCACCATTCTAGTAAATCTCCTCTGTACCCTCTCTATTTTGTTGACATCCTTCCTATAATTGGGCGACCAAAATTGTACACCATACTCCAGATTTGGTCTCACTAATGCCTTGTACAATTTTAACATTACACCCCAGCTTCTATACTCAATGCTCTGATTTATAAAGGCTAGCATACCAAAATCTTTCTTTACCACCCTATCTATATGAGATTCCACCTTCAAGGAACTATGCACGGTTATTGCCAGATCCCTCTGTTCAACTGTATTCTTCAATTCCCTACCATTTACCATGTACGTCCTATTTTGACTTGTCCTGCCAAGGTGTAGCACCTCACATTTATCAGCATTAAACTCCATCTGCCATCTTTCAGCCCATTTTTCCAACTGGCCTAAATCACTCTGTAGACTTTGGAAATCCTCTTCATTATCCACAACGCCCCCTAACTTGGTATCATCTGCATACTTACTAATCCAATTTACCACCCCTTCATCCAGATCATTTATGTACATGACAAACAACAAAGGACCCAACACAGATCCCTGAGGCACCGCACTAGTCACCTGCCTCCAAACCGACAAGCAGCCATCCACCATTACCCTCTGGCTTCTCCCATTCAGCCACTGTTGAATCCATCTTGCTATTCCTGCATTTATACCCAACAGTTGAACCTTCTTAACCAACCTTCCATGAGGAACCTTGTCAAAGGCCTTACTAAAGTCCATATAGACAACATCCACTGCTTTACCCTCGTCAATTTCCCTAGTAACCTCTTCAAAAAATTCAAGAAGATTAGTCAAACATGACCTTCCAGGCATAAATCCATGTTGACTGTTCCTAATTAGACCCTGTTTATCCAGATGCTTATATATATTATCTCTAAGTACCTTTTCCATTAATTTGCCCACCACTGAAGTCAAACTAACCGGTCTATAATTGCTAGGTTTACTCTTAGAACCCTTTTTAAACAATGGAACAACATGCGCAGTACGCCAATCCTTGGGGACTATTCCCATTTCTAATGACATTTGAAATATTTCTGTCATAGCCCTGGCTATTTCTACACTAACTTCCCTCAATGTCCTAGGGAATATCCTGTCAGGACCTGGAGACTTATCCACTTTTATATTTTTCAAAAGTGTCAGCACTTCTTTTACTTTGAAACTCATAGTATCCATAGCTACTCTACTAGTTTCCTTACTTCACATAATTCAATATCCTTCTCCTTGGTGAATACCGAAGAAAATAAATTGTTCAATATCTCCCCCATCTCTTTTGGCTCTGCAGATAGCTGTCCACTCGGTATCTCCAAAGGACCAATTTTATCCCTTGTTATCCTTTTGCTATAATATAGCTGTAGAAACCCTTTGGATTTACTTTCACCTTACTTGCCAAAGCAACCTCATATCTTCTTTTAGCTTTTCTAATTTCTTTCTTAAGATTCTTTTTACATTCCTTATACTCCTCAAGCACCTCATTTACTTCATGCTGTCTATAGTTATTGTAGATCTCCCTCTTTTTCCGAACAAGATGTTCAATTTCCCTTGAAAACCAGGGCTCTTTCCAATTTTTACTGGTTCCTTAACTCGTTCCAATTTTTACTGGTCCCTTGACACCACTAGCCCCTAGAGCTCTATCCAACTCTCTCTTAAATGCATCCAGTGATTTGGCCTCCACTGCCCTCTGTGGCAGGGAATTCCATAAATTCACAACTCCCTGGGTGAAAACATTTTTTCTCACCTCTGTCTTAAATGACCTCCCCTTTATTCTAAGACTGTGGCCCCTGGTTCTGGACTCACCCAACATTGGGAACATTTTCCCTGCATCTAGCTTGTCCAGTCCTTTTATAATTTTATATGTTTCTATAAGATCCCCCCTCATCCTTCTAAACTCCAGTGAATACAAGCCTAGTCTTTTCAATCTTTCCTCATATGACAGTCCTGCCATCCCAGGGATCAAATATTTGCTTTCCCGCAGTTGGGGGCTTCGAGCCCTCCATTGATGGGACCATCTTGATTCCCATAGCAGGCGGCATTTAGGCCCTCCGCATCGGGGCAATCACCTCCTGCATCGGGGGGATGTCAGCTCCCCCATGCCGGCAATCAAATCCAGGGTCAGGGTTGGCCTAACCTCTGTGTCGTTGGAGCTCCTGACTTGGCCTTTCCCGAGACTGCGAGCTCTTGATGGTAAAGTCCGCAGGCCGTGGTTGGAGCGTCAATCCCAGGCAAGGGATCGGCTCTGGTGTAAAGTCCTTCCCCCGCGATGGGGCTCAAAGTCAGTCCGAGGAGGCCCCCAGCTGCATCGATGTTAGGCCGCAGAGCGACTGGAGATACGATCCAGAAAATAATCCCGTCTTCGGCAAGGTAAGAGACTGAAAAAAAGTTTCCCCAAACCCTCTCCCCCTCTCCCCACATAAAACAAACTGGAGAACCTTTACAAAAACTTTTAAAACACACTAAAAAATTAAAAAAAAAAGAGAAAACAGACTGTTGGCGGGGCTGCCAATCGTAAGGCACCCCTGGTGGTCCTCCTGTCTGTAAGGACCCTAGTGGCTCCTGGTCGTCCTGGACAGAATTTGTACCTTCTCCCCATGACTGTGTGGGTTTTCACCAGGATCTATGATTTCCTCCCACACTCCAAAGACGTATAGGTTTGTAGGTAAATTGGCTTTGTAAATGTAAAATTAATTGCCCCGAGTGTATGTAGGATACAATTAATGTGCGGGGATCGCTGGTCGGGGTGCTGACCCAGTGTTCGGAAGGGATCTCTAAACTAAACCTCTAAAATAAATTAAACTAAATCTGTGGAGAGAATTAACAGGCTATGTTTTGGGTTAGGACACTTCTTCAGACTGAATGTAGCTGAGGTCCTTGTAAAAATTCAGGTGAGCTAAAGATGAGTTTTTCTGCTCCAAAACCACTAGGATGTGCCTTTTCAGATCTGCCATTCTTGAAGAAACCCTCACATGCACTTTTCTCTTACCTCCCCTCTTCCCAAAGAGAACAGAGATGGAATTCCCTTGGTCCTCACATTTCACCTCACTAGCGTAAAAAAATCATTTTCTCTTCCTGGTGTTAATGTTTAAAAATTCTACCACTCACCTGCACAAATGCCATGTTCAATCACCCTACCAGCTCGCGTATATTTGGGATGTGGAGGAAACTGGAGCGCCTCAACGTCACCCACATGGTCACAGGGAGAATGCACAAATTCCAGACGAATGGCATCCAAGGTAAAGATTAATCTTGGATCACTGGTGCTCTGAGTAGGCAGGTTTACTATGGTGACATTCTGCTGCTATTTTGCACAAGATGTCTGAATTTATCATTGGATTTTAAATACGTTAAACTTGACATTTGTTATATTTTTGCAATGAACATATGTTGATACATTATCAGTTGTAGCAGTTTGTTTATCAAGGCGCAAATTTCTATGCCTTCCACTCTATGTAGATTTTCACTTTTTTCTTCATACGATTTGTGGGTTTCTTATTTTTCTTTCCAAAACATACTGGTAAAATTTACTTGCCAATAATGTGCACATCCTGCAAGCCTAGCCCGCCTCCCTCTAACCCACCCAAAAATGCATTTATATCTATTATTCCCAATTCACCAGGCAAGCTTTGGCTGGAAAGCAAGGTTATCAACAAGACTTCTATCTTCATCTTTCATGCTTCATATGACTTGCAAGTGCCATAGTGGATATCAACTAATCTTCTGTGGACAATAAATGATTCATGCGTTGCCCGCCAGACAAAACAATTGCATTATTTTCACCATGAACATCTGGCTGGCCTTCGTTCCCAGAGATCATTTTCTTCAAAGTCCATAGCCTTTAGCGTTTGTCATTTGGATATATAAAATTGAACTTTTAAGAATTACAAGGCAGAGTGATCAATAAAAATGCGACACAACTGAGCTGGAGATCCTTTGGGTAGTGACCATCTGGTATGCGGCTTTTGTTTTCAGGAAATGCATCACATCTATTGCTGCACACAAAGCTGAAGATTAACAAATAATTTCTGTGGTTCCTGTTAATAACCTCGTAATGTTGGTAAGGCATTAATCTTGAATACAGTTAGAATGGTCCTAATAGCCCTACACATAAGCAGCATAAGCTATTGTTGTGTAAAATGTATATAGATACCTGCAATAACATCTGGCCCAGCATCATTCATAGCATGATGCAAACTGTAGAATTTTATAATCATCCAGGAATAACTTGCAGCAGTTGGAGCAACAGTAGCAACAAAGGACTAAAACAAATCAGCAGGAATATCCTTTATGGCAGCTCTAGACTGAAGCAGAAGGCTCTCATTGTTAAGGTTCGTTTTTCCCAGCACCCAGCCACTCATTACATTAATAGCTGTCTCTGTATTTTGGCCATACTGTCAAAGATTACATTTTTTGTTTGCATCTCTTACAATTTCCAAAAAAACAGATTATTGATACTTGCTGGTATACAATTCAAAATCATATAACACCACTCAGATGGTCCACATCTAGATTTCAGGAAACAGGTGTTCTCCTTTTATCTGTGATTGCAATGAGTTTATATGCAGTCAAACTAAAATTAAAAACAATAATAATTGTGACGATTCTAAGCATTTTTTATTTTTGCAAGAGATAATAGAAATTATATAAATGCAAAAGATATTTCATTAAAATGCTAACTTGATGTCATCCTGGTGGTTTAAGCTCTAATCACCAGTCTTAAATTGGCAAAATGTGTTTTTATTATATTCACGGCAAAAATAAGGAATACAAGAAACATCAGCTGTGATCATGTGCAGCTTGCTTGATGTCAGCTTGTTTGAGTTTATCTTCATACAAAGAATGGGGCGCTGTCTGTTGAAATCAGGCAGGATGATCTCTGCAATTTATTTGATCCTTTTTATCCATTCTTATCCAGAAACATTGGATGTGAAAACAAAAAATGGACACTGTATTTCTGGAGTGTGAATGGTAATATATCTGGCTTTAAGATGCTTTTGATTGAAACAGATAGTCCTTTGCCTTGAAACTCGTGATGGATTCTTTGAACAGCTTTTTTGGAGCCTACCAGGGAGAAGGCAATTCTGGATTTAGTGTTATGTAATGAACCGGATTTGATAAAGGACCTAGAGGTTAATGAGCCATTAGGAGGCAGTGACCATAACATGGTCAGGTTTAATCTACAATTGGAGAGGGAGAAGAGTAGATCGGAGGTGTCAGTGTTGCAGTTGAATAAAGGGGACTATGGGGCCATGAGGGAGGAGCTGGCCAAAGTTGACTGGAAAGATACACTAGCAGGGATGACAGTAGAACAGAAATGGCAGGTGTTTCTAGGCATAATACAGAAGGTACAGGATCAGTTCATTCCTAGGAGGAAGAAAGATTCCAAGGGGAGAAAGGGACGACCATGGCTGACAAGGGATGTCAGGGACAGTATAAAGATTAAAGTGAAGCAGTACAATGTAGTCAAGATGAGCGGGAAGCGAGAGGATTGGATAATGTTTAAAGAACAGAAGATAACCAAAACAGACAATACGAGGAGAAAATATGAGGTACGAAGGTAAGCTAGCCAAGAATATAAAGCAGGATAGTAAAAGCTTTTTAGGTATGTGAAGAGGAAAAAATATATAGTTAAGACCAAAGTTGGACCCTTGAAGACCGAAAAAGGTGAATTTATTATGCGAAACAAGGAAATGGCAGATGGGTTGAACAGGTACTTTGCATCTGTCTTCACTAATGAGGACACAAACAATCTTCCTGATATGGTAGTGCCCAGAGGATCTGGGGTGACAGAGGAACTTAAGGAAATCCCCTTTAGACAGGAAATGGTGTTCGATAGACTGATGGGACTGAAGGCTGATAAATCCCCAGGGCCTGATGGTCTGCATCCCAGGGTACTTAAGGAAGTGGCTCTTGACTAATCTTCTGGACATTTTGAAGATGTAACTAGGATAATGGCCAGCCAGTGGATGTAGTGTACTTGGGCTCGCAGAAAGCATTAGATAAGGTCCCACGTAGGAGATTAGTGGGCAAAAGTAGGCCAAATTAGGGCACATGGTATTGGGGATAGAGTGCTGACATGGATAGAGAACTGCTTGGCAGACAGGAAACAAAGATAGGGATTAACGGGTCCCTTTCAGCATGGCAGACAGTGACTAGTGGGGTACCACAAGGCTCGGTGCTGGGACTGCAGCTATTTACAATATACATCAATGATTTGGATGAAGGGATTCAAAGTAAATCCCTTCTGCAAATTTGCAGATGACACAAAGCTGGGTGGCAGTTGAACTGTGCGGAGGATGCTATGAGAATGCAGAGTGAATTGCACAGGTTGGGGGAGTGGCCAGATGAATGCCAGATGAAGTTTAATGCGGATAAATGTGAGGTTATCCACTTTGGTAGCAAAAACAGGAAGGCAGATTACTATCTAAATGGTGTCAAGTTGGGAAAAGGGGAAGTACAATGGGATATGAGGATCCTTGTACATCAGTCTATGAAAGTAAGCTTGCAGGTACAGCAGGCAGTGAAGAAAGCGAATGGCATGTTGGCCTTTATAACGAGGAATCGAATATAGGAGCAAAGAGGTCCTTCTGCAGTTGTACAGAGCCCTAGTGAGACCACACCTGGAGTATTGTGTGCAGTTTTGGTCCCCTAATTTGAGGAAGGACATTTGTGCTATTGAGGGAGTGCAACATAGGTTTACAAGGTTAATTCCCGGGATGGCGGGACTGTCATATGCTGAGAGAATGGAGCAGCTGACCTTGTACACTCTGGAGTTTGGAAGGATGAGAGGGGATCTCATTTGAACATATAAGATTGTTAAGGGCTTGGATACACCAGAGGCAGGAAACATGTTCCCGATGTTGGGGGAGTCCAGAACTAGGGGTCTGAAGAAGGGTCTCGACCCGAAACGTCGCCTATCTCCTTCGCCCCTTAGATGCTGCTGCACCCGCTGAGTTTCTCCAGCTTTTTGTGTAACCCTCGATTCTCCAGCATCTGCAGTTCCTTCTTTAACGCCACTGTTTAAGATTAAGGAGTAAGCCATTTAGAACAGAGACGTGGAAACACTTTTTCTCACAGAGAGTGGTGAGTCGATGGAATTCTCTGCCTCAGAGGGCGGTGGAGGGAGGTTCTCTGGATGCTTTCAAGAGAGAGCTAGATAGAAGGCCCAAATGGCCTACTCCTGCACCTATTGTCTATTGAAATCACTGTTTCCATTGTGGGGCCCAGCAAGGTCGCCTCTCCAAATAGCCACAAGATTAGTTTAGTTTATTGTCACGTGTACCGTGGTACAGTGAAAAGCATTTTTGTCCCGTGCTATCACCCGTCAGCGGAAATACTATAATGATTGCATCCAAACCGTCAATAATGTACAGGATAAAGGGAATAACATAAATTCTGGTAAAGTCTGATTAAACATAGTGTGAGGGACTCCACTGAAGTAGATAGGAGGTCGGGACTGCATCCTAGCTAGTCAGAGGACGGTTCAGTTGGCTGAAAAACAGCTGGGAAGATACTGTGTCTAAATCTTTAATGTACATTTTTCCAAACTTTGTACCTCTTGCCTGATGGGAGAGTGGAGAAGAGGGAGTGTCCAGGATGAGATTCATCCTTGAATATGCTGGTGGTCTTGCCTTTAAAAATTGGTGAGAGTTGTTGTGGACATGTCGAACTTCCTGAGCCTTCTAAGGCAGTAGTAATGTTGGTATGCTTTCTTTGCCATTGCTTTGATATGGCTGGTCCAGGAAAAGATGCTGGTGACATTTACTCCTAGCAACTGAAGCTTTCAAGCATCTCTACTTTGATACCGTCAAAGTGTTCCGGAGGTATGTGTATTACTTTGCTTCCTGAAGTCGACTACAATCTCCTTTGTCTTGCTGACATTGAGAGAAAGGTTGGCAAGTTGCAAGGTTCTCAATCTCCTTCTTGTGTTCCACTCTGTCATAATTTGATTTAGTTTAGGTTAGATAAGTTTGGAGATTCTGCACGAAAGCAGGCTCTTCGGCCCACCAAGTCCGCACCAACCATGGTAAACGGTAGGGAATTGAAGAATACAGTTGAACAGAGGGATCTGGGAATAACCGTGCATAGTTCCTTGAAGGTGGAATCTCATATAGATAGGGTGGTAAAGAAAGCTTTTGGTATGCTAGCCTTTATAAATCAGAGCATTGAGTATAGAAGCTGGGATGTAATGTTAAAATTGTACAAGGCGTTGGTGAGACCAAATCTGGAGTATGGTGTGCAATTTTGGTCGCCCAATTATAGGAAGGATGTCAACAAAATAGAGAGGGTACAGAGGAGATTTACTAGAATGTTGCCTGGGTTTCAACAGCTAAGTTACAGAGATAGGTTAAATAAGTTAGGTCTTTATTCTCTGGAGCGCAGAAGGTTAAGGGGGGACTTGATAGAGGTCTTTAAAATGATGAGAGGGATAGACAGAGTTAATGTGGACAAGCTTTTCCCTTTGAGAATAGGGAGGTTTCATACACGAGGACATGACTTTAGAATTAAGGGACAGAGATTTAGGGGTAACATGAGGGGGAACTTCTTTACTCAGAGAGTGGTAGCGGTGTGGAATGAGCTTCCAGTGGAAGTGGTGGCGGCAGGTTCGTTGGTATCATTTAAAAATAAATTGGATAGGCATATGGACGAGAAGGGTATGGAGGGTTATGGTATGAGTGCAGGCAGGTGGGACTAAGGGAAAAAAGTTGTTCGGCACGGACTTGAAGGGCCGAGATGGCCTGTTTCCGTGCTGTAATTGTTATATGGTTATATGGTTAACCAGTGATCCCTGCACATTAACACTATCTAACACACACTAGGGACAATTTACACTTATACCAGGCCAATTAACCTACAAACCTGTACGTCTTTGGAGTGGAGGAGGAAACCAAAAATCTCAGAGAAAACCCAGGCGGTCACGGGAAGAATGTACAAACTCTGTGCCGATGTCAGCCATAGTTGGGATTGAACTCGGAACCTTGGCGCTGCAAGCACATATTGCTGTAATGTGGCTGCAGCCTTTTTTGTACATTTCCATCAGAGTTAGCATCAGTCGTTTACACCATGCAAACTGCTTTGTGTAAGATCTTTAAGTACGATACGATATGATGTGATACGCTATGATACGATAATGGAACTTTATTTATCCCAGGAGGGAAATAGGTCAGGTCTGCCAATGTAAATAGTGAGATTAAACGAGAACTTACCAGTTCGAAGTTTGATCTTTATTTTATGAGGAGTTACGATGAGGGATTACGTGAAGAAGACCCCGCCTGGCGCTGGAACGGCATACTTCAAAGCAGCGGCATGAAAAACACAGAAACCAATAGCCGAAGTAAAATAGTAAGGCTCAAAATAGACTAGAACTACCAGATGATCATTTACATTATGAGGGTTGGGAGTGGAGGGCACGTAATCCCTCATCGTAACTCCTCATAAAATAAAGATCAAACTTCGAACTGGTAAGTTCTCGTTTAATCTCACTATTTTACTTCGGAGTCACGTGAGTGACTACGTGAAGATTTTGAAGCTCTGTGTTTTTCATGTCGTAAACTCATTTCATACGACTCTCTGTTTAGTCAAAACAGTAGTGAGTAAATAGTATTTTTAGGACATTGTTACAATTTATGTAATAAGTCCTTTAATCATAAAAAGAACAACTTTTTAATAATAACCCCTCTACCTTAGGGGAAAATTACAAAATAAATTGATAAATGTTGTCAATGGTAACATAAATCGATAATATAAATCGATAATATAAAACAAAGCAAGCATTAAAGAGAACCCATTACTGTGTGTCTAAATCCTGGCACTGTGATAACAGGTTTATTCTAGAACTTTGAAAATCTCTTCTCTAGACCACCCTGCGGCCTCTAAAATTTTATCGAGTGGCACGTCCTGTACCTTTGCCACGGACGTAGCTGCCGCCCTAGTGAAGTGAGATTTAAACATCAGTGTCTATTCTTGCTAGACACAAACCATCCAGAAATGGTTTGAACTGAACCTTTTGTATGTGGCTTTTTGTGTGTTATTAATAACGCTTTCTCAGAACCTCTGAGATTTTGGTTACCTCAATGTACTGAGTTAAATGCTTAACCACACACATTGTTTCATCAATAGGATATGCTTTAAACATTACCTTCATTCCAGTTCTTCCTGGTCTGCTTTGTTTGATCAAGTCATAAACATAAAACATAATGTTATCTGCAGTCACATGCATGCAATCCAACCGTACAACTGCAAAGCTTGTACTCTTTTTGAGCTGATACCAATGCCATTAACTTTACCACCTTGAATGTTAATTTCTGCAAAGACATTGAATTAATTGGAGTCCATTGTTTAAACAAAGTGAGAACAATGCTAACATCCCAAATTCCTGTATATATGGGCTTGGGATGATTTTATTGAAATTCCTTTCATGAGTCGGGATACTAATGGGTGAGACCCAATGAATCTTGATCTGAAATTTGTCCTAAATAGGATGACACTGCACTACGAGCACAATTAATGGCACTATACTCAAATGCTCATCAAGTGTAACCCAGCAAGGAACTGTAATACATTTGAAATGTTTGCAGTATGATAAGATATCTTTGACTGTGTACACTTCCCATTTCCTTATATGCGACTTATATTGTTTTAGTGCTATTCCTCCAAGCTGCAACTATAACATCCATGGTCCTGTCCGACAGTACAACTCTTGCAATGGTCTGGTCAGAACCTGCAGATTAACAAATACATATGTGTTGAAGAAGGGTCTCGACCCGAAACGTCGCCCATCTCCCTCACTCCCCAGATGCCGCTGCACCCGCTGAGCCTCTCCAGCTCTTTGTGTAACTAACAAATACATATGATCATGCAATGGATGAATTCCTTTTGTTACTGGTTGTGTCAACAGATTGTCGCAACTGGGAATTGTCATACATGGTTCAATAATCATATTAGCATCAATGGGAATCATGACTGCGTGGGCCAATCTGACACCACCAAAAATTGCATTCGACAGCGTCTTGCGCTTTTTATTGAGACATTGCCCAATGAGACAGAATGGGGAAAATCATAAAATAACAAATTCCCCAGTGTAGCGAGAAACATCCACCGCTACTGCCGCTGGATCGTGTTCCCCAAGACCCGTATTTGGGCAATTGGTGATTCAATCTAGATGCAAACAGATCAATGTCCGGCACTCCATAGCGACTGACAATATTTTGAAATTTTGTGGATTAACATCCATTCTGTATTGTCTTCAAATATTTGTGATCTTTATCTGTCACAACATTGTCTCTCCCCGAGAGATAAATAGCTGAAAGCCAAATATTTTTTGCCATACACCATTGACACATCTGGTTCACCAGATGATCACATGATATTGATCTAACACCACCCATGTGATTAATATATGCCACAGCTGTGGTATAATCTATTTGTACTTGGACATGCAAATCCTTTAATGAAGGGCAATAAGCTTTTAATACATAAAATGCTACCAAGAGCTCCAAATAATTAATACCATATGTTTGGAACAATAAATCCTCTTGGACAGCCCATCTGCCTCTACAGCTGGTCTCATTATCCGTACCCCCCCCCCCCCCCCCCCCATCCGAGAGAACTTCGTCATTTTGCAAAAACACTACTGGCTGATGAACTAAAAGTTCTAAGCAGCTTATGGAACATTCTCAATCCATCAATGTAATCCTGATAAAAATTCCTTAGGCAATTGCATTGGCCTATCAAATGGCTTGCTCGCTGAATAAGCGCTTGAGTTTTTGCCCTTTGAAGATTTTGGTAATGTAGACGACCAAACTCTACTGTCTGGAAATGCTGCTGCCAATTTACCAATAATTTTGGCAACCTCTCGGATGGAGGGATAAGGTTCGTAAATCAAGTCTTGACACACATTTGTCAAATCCAACACTTATCCATTGGTAAAGTTACCAACCTGGTAACTGAGTTAATCTCAAACCCCAGATATTCAATGGTTTGGGATTGCTGTAACTTAGATTTGTTGGATGGATCAGGAACCCAACTTCTCAAACAACTTGTAGGTACTGAGACTAATTTTCCACCTGGCTCCTGATTAGCATTGACAATTAAATGTCATCTAGATAAGCCATAACGATGTACTTTTGTGCCTAAGGCAGTGCAAATGCTGGCTTAATCCTTAAAGGCAAAGCTTGTAGTACCACAAACTGTCTCATCCATAACTTTAATTACCTATGAAATTATGGTGAATTGGGACCGAAAAATGCATCTCTTCAATTTATTGCAGCCATAACCACCTGTTGATACCTGCTGTATAGCAGTGTTGAATGTGTCCATTTAAAAAATTTTTACTGGACAATATATTTAATTGTGTGAGATCTAACATGATTGTACAACCCCATCTTCTATGGCCTGGGGAAAATATTTGATACAATTGTTATGGATCCTTTCCTGTTTCTCAATACCTCCTTCCTCACACAAATTCTCACGTCTTTGTCAATTTGAATTATTCCAAGACTATAACATGAAGAATGATCAGGTTATTGTGTCCCAATGGATCCATACCTCTTCATTATCAACATTTGGAGTCTACCACCAATCTGAGGTTCATCCAAACATCCTTCTTAAATAGGATTAAGTTTTGTACCTCCCCAACTGTTTGACGAAATTACCTCCTTACCCAAAAATGTGGGTGTACATTCGTTATTTTATTAATATATGGTCCCTAGATAAGGGACGTATCAGATTTAAACTGATAAGAACAGATACCATGCTTAATCTTAGCCAAAAAGCCGAGAAACGATTTGCTGGCTGGAAATTCTTCCTTATCATACTCCTACCTCGGCTCAAATCAAATCCCTTTTCCATATGACCAGCCTACTGGCCAACTAAAGGGTTTCATAAGACCAACAGTTTCTTCCCCTTCATCCATACTCCGAATCAATAACCAGGAGTTTGAACATTGCTTGTCCTGTAAATCTTTGGATGTGAAAGAGGCCGAATGGCAATCTTTTATTATATAATTTAACTCAAATAAGTTTGCAGAATAAACCTAACATATTTTGTTTCATTCTGAACTTTAGTCATTCCACAACTTCCCAGCTTGTCTTAAAAGACAGTGATGCCAATTAGTTTGAGGATTCTTTTAATCGTAATTCCTGCGCCCGCAAAATTGCTGACATTGGCGCCCAAAACCCGGATTTACCAGGTACCTTCTTAAAGGTGTTTTAGAATGCTTCATGCATTAAATTCTGTATAATTCCAATTTTAGTATATGTGCTGCCGAAGCGAGCACATGTTTAAATGCAAATCTGCTGTTTCAACCATAACAGCTTCTTGAGGCAGGTGAGAGACCATATAATTAACATTGGCCGCCAGGTTCCTTCCATGGCCTCACCGCCTCCACCAGGTATAGTAACTTTGTGCCCTTCAGACACACCTGGATTTGCATTGTGGTGGGTACTTCTGACCACAAACACCACTTTCAGGGTCTGTCACATACAGCCCTGGTACTCCTGAAACTCGTTCAAGGAGACTTCCTCCAGTCCATACCCAGGCACTGGGGTTTCAAATTCCCAATTCGAATTGGCACCATATTCACGATATGGAACCCCCTCAGGGGCTGCCTGGGAATATTTTGGGTACTTAGACCCTTGGTTGATATAATTTGGAGAATTTCCTCCATTAGATCCATACTTAGCCAATTTTAGGCTTACCTTACAGGATCTTTTAGAAACCTCAGGCCTTTCAAGCCTCTTTTACTTTTAGGCACTGGGTTTTCAAGTGTTGTTTGTGGAGCAACTAAAGGCTCCCTAACGGGTATTTCAATCGGCCACCGGTATCGGAACCGGCTCCGCAATAGTCTGCTGTCCCGACTTTTTACACCCCGGGACGCACGTTTTACCCGCGATTTTCTTTTTAAAACATTTTATTTTTATTTAAACTCCTGCTGGTTTCCTACCAGCCTACGGAGTTTTAAGAAAAACGCCCTGGAAGTAAAATAATTTTACTTACCTGCGGGCCGTTTCCTTACCGCTGTGCTGGAGCTGCGCTCTGCAGCTCTTCCTTTGCCGATAGCGTCGACGTAATGCCGTTCCAGCGCCAGGCGGGGTCTTCTTCACGTAGTCACTCACGTGACTCCGAAGTAAAATTGGCTATCCTACGCTTCCCCCCAGTCTAGTTTCAGTCAAAAATCACTGAGTCAAGCACTTGCACATCTAAAGTTTATTTAGACAAAACACAATTACAGTTCAACCACTACACCTAACCACCACGGGATCGATCCTTGTATCTGCCTGATCAAGCCCTCTTTAGCTTACCTCAAGCAGAGACACTCCAGAAGATCATGCAGTCCCAAGCGCTCTCCCAGAAGATAGACATAGGAACTCGCGACTTTTATAGGTCACCGAACCTCGAGGGACCGAACCACATGGAGGTGGTCTCTTTACAATCCAATTACAGATATTGATCATATTGAATGGCGGTGCAGGCTCGAAGAACCGAATGGCCTACTCTTGCACCTATGTTCTATGTTTCTATGTTTCTAATATTGAGGGGAACTTGCTCCATTCTGATAATCTAAATTACTTAATTGGTCCATATATAATTTTGAAAAACGGTCTAGAAATTTGTCTGCCCTTTCACCCTTTTCTGGTTTTATTTTCAGGAGTTTTAAATCGCCAGGTTTTTGAAATGTTTTTGCAAGGGCCGTTAAAACAGTCTCTTCTCTTGCACTGTCATTCATTACTTCATTTGCCAAGCCTTCATAAGTTGAGAGTGCTAGGGCTACTAGAAATTTGGTATTTTCAGCTGGAGTAATTATCTGTGGTATGGTCTCCCACAAATCCCGGGAATCTGCATGATATACACGAATTGTGGTTCTTAAATAATCACTAAAAACAGCAGGCGATTTCATTCTATCAGGGATTCTGTTTAGTACTGCCATTATTTCATGGGGCTTCCATGGAGTATGGACGTCTATGGCACGCGGATTATTCATACTTACTGCACTGGTCGAATCAGTTGGAGCCAGCCCTCCCCTTACTGGCAACTGCCTATGGGATATCTGATTTTTTTGTAAACTTTCAGTTATGTCAAAATCTATCTCGGTATCTTCAATCACTGTCTCACCCTCAGATGAATCTTCCCATTCGCTAGGGGTTTCCCGATACTGCCCAAATAAATTGTTCCTCTTTCCTACTACTCGTGTAATATGTCTAGGTTGTGGCTCACAGAAATATTCTGGTGGTTGCACTATATCTAACATACCTTCTCTTTCTTTAAACACTGGAACTAAACTTTTTGTTCTGCCCCGTGTACCATAAGCCACTGATGGCGTGGATAGGATCATAACGTGGTACCCCAAAATCTTCTGTTGGCAGAATCTGTTCAGATGTAGAATCTGCAGGAGTTGTTATAGATTCTGCAGACCTAAAATATTTATTATGGACACAAGTTATACACGGTGCCAGTGAAGCCTGGGAAACGCAAGAGGAACATGGTGGAATCTGCGAACTTCCACTAGCATTAACATTTGTCCATTCTTCCAAATATTCATCTCCATCCCCCTCGAAGTCAGCACTAACCATCGGATTCCTAATCTTTAAATCTACAGGGACTAATTTCCTTCCAGGAGATATGCCTTTCCCTTGCTCTGTGTGGTTCCATTCATCTCCACTCCGGTCCTTCCTGCTGCCTGGAGATCGATCTACTTCACCTTCTTTTAGTTCTATTCCGAGTTTAGCGATTGCTTTTTCCCAACTAGCCATTCTCTTAACCTCTTTATTCGCCTTCCGTTCCTTGTAATATTTTCTCTATAACCCCATGAATTCTTTTGCACTTTTGTTATTACTATGCTGCAAAATAATCTGTTCTATGTATTTTATCCCTTTTACTGTTCTAATCTCCCCTCCCCCCCCCCCCCCCCCCCCCCCCCCCCGCCCCCGCGGCCATAACTTATTTCCTAATTTCTTATTTAATGCACCTGATAAATTTCTTAATTTCTGCCTTGTGAGGGAATTCATTACACATTAGGTGCAATGGGCTCCTCACCTGAAACAGAATTCCTAAATCCTTCCTTTTGATCCCTAAATTGATCAAGCTTGCTCTTAAACAATGGCTAATAGCTCAAAACGTTCGAAGTCTCGCAACTATTTGCTTCTTTGCTCCACCAATCCTACTCTCCTATTCAAATTATTCTCCTATCTCCCACAAGTCCGCACCCTTTCAACGTTACAATTTTCTCAAACCCCAGTCATTCAAGGATCAGATTACTCCAATGAACAATCAAACACATCCAAGCACAATCAAACACATTCTCGGACTCATTTAATCCTCAATCAAAACACCCGAAAATGATCTTCAGACTCGCAAGTAACACAGTTCACAAGCAGGATATCATGCTACCTATTACTATCAGGCACAACCACACCCCGACATAAACCACAAAGATTTGTTTGTTATAAATCACGCACTCTAAAAAATCCTCCTCGTGGCGCATTCGGACAGTGGAATGACTCCTCCCCCGACACAGCGATCGAAAGAGTACAATCCCTGATCGAACCACCATGACTCACATTCTCGCAATACTACAATCTAAACAATTACAAATATTTACTTCAAATATCTCAATCAGTAAACACTCGCACAAGCAGTAATACAAATGGCGGTATGCGAACTTAACACACTCTAAATCTTAACTTTCTAAATATTAATACACTAAGTGTATTTACACACAAAGAATATTTACACAATTTGGATCCAATATCACAAAAAGCTGGATTTTTACAATTGACAAAAATGATTTAAAGCACTAGCACACAGTTTATGAGCGCTCAATCTTAATGCCGCGTCAATCAGTGAACTTCCCCCTCTGATACCGAAGATTTTCCCCTTCCTAGGTTACTCTTTGCTGAGTGGTACTACTCCTTAAATGACTACTTTTCCTCCTGAATGTTACTATCCTCACACTAAGACTGGACTTCTATAGGGGGACCTCTATCCCTCAAACACCTTCGCATTTGTTTACTTTTCATCAAGTAAACAGGTTCCCAATCTCAGGTACTCTTCGCTATCAGGTACTAATCAACAATCGATCAGAGTGTTACTATTCACTGTTAATCATTCCCTATTTAGAATCAATAATGGACATGCACCAACTCTAAAGTTCTATCTACAAGAATTCGAATTCTACCTTTCTTCAATGAGAAATTCTATATTTGGAAATTTGATTTCCCCCTCCCTCCTCCACACCCACTCCCTCCCCCACACCCCCTCCTCCCCCACACCCCCTCCTCCCCCACACCCCCTCCCTTCCCCACACCCCCACATCACCCCCTCCGCCACACCACCACCCCTCCCCTCCCCCGCTACCCCTCTCCCCCCCTTCACACCACCCCCTCCCCTTAACTCATGGAGAATGGGTTTAATTGGGGGACCAGGCCTCCCTTGTGACTGGGTCACCCAATGGGTCCCACTTAGTCTAGTGTGCTATTAAAGTTGCCTGGAGTAAACAGGACAAAAAAGGTTGGGACCCCTGGTTTATGGTGACAGGGGAAAGATTTAATATCAAACAGAAAGACAACTTTTTCCTTCAGACGGTGGTGAATATGTGGAATGAGCTGCCAGAGGAAGTAGTCGAGACAGTTAAAATAACAATATTTTAAATCCATTTGACAGCTACAAAGCTAGGAAATATTTAGAGTTATATTGGCCAAATGTGGGTGAATTGGACTAGTTTAAATGGGACATCTTGTGTACCTTCGGCATTGACCAGTTTGGTCAAACATGTTGTTTCCATCCCGTATGACTCAGTCTCTTTGACTCTACACCGCCCTTTAATAATGTAGGACCCTTTTCATCTTTGAAAAAGGAGTGAAAAAACTGGTTATTCAAACTAATGCTGCTGTAGGTGTTGAGCAGTGCTAAAAGAGGGAGAAATATCCGCAATGATAAAATAATAGCAAGCGGTGCACTATGTTATTTGGAAATGTTATGCAATGTTTACTCAATTTGAACATAATATATAGATAAATTAGAGCTCGTAAATTGAGTTTACAGGACTCGTCTGTGATTTTCAATTGATATGAATTGTCATTTTTACACCTGCTTTTTTACCATATCCTGATGCAATATTCACAAATCCTGGCATATAAAAATGTAGCTGTACGATGAGAACGTGCAAGATCTAAGCCTTGTGTGTTCAGGCAGTGAAGCCAACAATTCATGTAATTGGATGCACTGGTTGTACTAGTGGATGGAAATGATTATGAAGGGGGTTTGATGCCTAGTGCCTGTAAATTACAGTGTCCCTTAGCTCACCTTGCAGAAACTGAGCCTTGAGTGAAGCAAAAAATATATAATTCTCCAGACAACTGAATTACCTTTAGGAGCCATAGTTCGCTTCACAGCACAGTATTTAAGCCATTCTTTTTTACGCTTCCTTGTAGAACAATAACTGAGATAAAGATGTTTCTCTCAGTCACAACAATAATTCACTGGTAGATTCAAGCAGTACTGATTGTATATAAATGTCGCTTTTAAGGCTTTTTCTGAATGTCGCAAATCACAATATCACAAGTTTTAAGCTTGCTTTTTTATCATCTTTATTCGATTAATAAAACTAAATTTTGATCTTCATCAACGTGAATGATATTGGTGGTTGTTTTACAGAATGATTTTGTATTTTAAACACAACTATAGCAGGAGAAATTGGGGTCCTGATCCCTGATTTTTGGGACATTGCACTTTCTCAATGCTCAAAATGCGTCACCGATCCATGGTGGTAAATTGAGTTCACAGTCTAAAGTCTAAAGACTTGCATGAAAATACCATGGTAGTCACTGACTTCATTGAGAAATATGTGGAGAGGTGTGTTCCCACCAAAACAATCTGAGTGTTACCCTAGCAGAAGTCTTGGATAAACCGGCAATTTGAGAACCAGATCTTAGGTATTCAAGTCTGGCAATACATATTCATGTAAGAAGGCCAGGGTACAATCTTGATAAGCCCATCAAAAAGACAGAGACATGTTTTTTCTTAATTGATGAGTGGGATGGATGCTTGACAGCTGTGGAAGGGGTTGCACGCCATCACATCCTACAAGGCAAAACCAAGTGGCAACTCAATCGACGGCAAGGCATCACTCCCGATGAGCCTAATGCGTTCTACGCACATTCTGAAACAAAGGAATACTGATATGCCTTCCCACGCCCCTTAGCTGCTGATGGCATGGTACACCATGGACGATGTCAGAAGATCCTCGTGCGGGTGAATCATCAAAAAGTGTCTGGCCCTCTGGTGCACAAGACTGTATATTCAAATCCTCTATCAACCAACTGGCTGGAGTTCATGTGGACATCTTCAAAGTCTCATTACCAAGGTCCAAGGTTCCAACAAAAGAGCTTCAATAATAACAATGTCTAATAAGAGTAAGATGACAGGCTTTAATGACCACTGACCAAAGGCACTAATGTCCTTGGTGATAAAATGCTTTAAGAGGTTGGTTTTGGTCAAATCCACTCCTACCGTAGCAAAAACTTGAACCCCAAACAATTTACCTACTGCCACAAAATATCAACACGGATGTGATCTCTCTGGTTCTCCACTCTGCATTGGACCATTTTTACCATAAGAACACACAAATCAGTTCATCAACTACAGCATGGCATTAAAGCGTCCAAACATTATCTAGTTCAGGGAAGTTGGTCCCTGTGCATCTCCATCCAACTGGACATTTGACTTCCCCATCAATAAATGGCAATCAGTACCAAAAAGGCAACAACATTTCCTTATTAATAACCAATCAACACAGAAGCAACTCAGGGCTGTGTGCTCAGTCCCCTGCTCTATTCACTCTATACTCCTGATTGTGTAGCCAGGCAGAATTCCAACGCCATTTTTAAATTCCCCGACAACCCCACCATTGTTGGATGAATAAGTATATGTTTTTAGTGTCCAAATAGTTTTGTTTTGGAGGTCTAATCATTTGTGTTGGGGGTGGGGGGGGAAGGGGGAAACTGTATTTCTCAGTCCCTACCTGGTCGGAGTTGCGGTTTTCCTCTGAGCTGCATCTTCGCCCCTTCCTCACGGCCTACCAGCGGGCTAGGAGCAGCGTTTCCTGCCGTGACCGGCCTGCCAGAACCTCAGCTTCGGCAGCGGCACAGCGCTGAAGCACCATCACAGAGCGGGTGATGCCTTACCCGTGTTGTTGTGTGGTAAGCTCCGGAGTGCTGAGACCGCCGACTCCCAACATCATGGAGCTGTCGTTGCGGAGCTTCCAGCCGTGGCGGCACTGACTTTTAAACACCACGGAGCCTGGGATCTCTCGCCAAGATCGCCTGTGGACTTCGGGAGCTGCGGTCTCTGGGGAGGAAGCCGTGGAGAGTGTTCTCCCGACGCTGGAGCTCCATCATCTGGCGAGAAGGCCTGTAGCATCGGGCCGCCGTCGCGGCAACTGCGGAGGCCTCAATAGGCCCCGACCACAGGTGAACAAGAGGATGTGGACTGGACTTTGTTGCCTTCCCTCACAATGGGAACAATTGTGGGGAGATTGTTTTTATGTTTTATGTTAAATTCTTTAATGTTGTGTTTAATTTTTGGTGTGCTGCAGATGGCTCGGAAAACATAGCTGTTGGAGGTGAGAATGAATGCTGGCGCGATTGGCTGCCGCTTCTCTCCGAATTGTGCATTGTTGCTGTATATATTGTTTTTGTTTCATGCTTGTTTTAACTGTAAGGTGTCCTTTAGAGTCCTGAAAGATGCCGTATAAATAAAATAAAATGTATTATTATAGGAAAGACGTTGTCGAGCAGGAAAGAGCGCAAAGAAGATTTACGGGGATGTTGCCAGGTCTTGAGGGCCTGAGTTATATTGACCAGTTAAGCAGGCGAGGACTTTACATCTTGGAGTGCAGGAGGATGAGGGGAATCTTATATAGAGGTGTATATGATCATGAGGGGAATAGATAGGGTAAATGGACAGAGTATTTTACACAGAGTAGAGGGCACAGGTTTAAGGTGGGGGGGCGGGGGGATTTAATAAGAACCTGAAGAGAAACTTTTTTTACACAAGGGGTAGGTATGTTACAAAACTTACCTTCAACGGCGTGCAGTTCTGCCACTGGCTGTGTGCGCGACTTTGGCACCTTTGGGGGGGGGGGGGGTCAAATGCGGTTTTCCCCTGCCTTCCGGAGTTATATTTTCTCGGGGTGCGAGCTTTTGCTGAAGATTCGTTCCGACTGCCGGTATGTGAATTTTATTTTATTTTATTTTTTTTAAATCACCCGACAATTTCAGCGCTGGAGTAAAATTAAAATTCGCTTCTAATGCCGTGAATGCCGACAACGGGGCCGGATTTTATGTAGGGGACAGGTAAAGGAAAGCAGTTTATCTTGTTAAGATGACCTTAATCAAAATGTCATGTTTCGATACGGTGATTTATTCCCCATACGAACCGGCAGTATTTTTCCTGCCAATATAGGGTTTGAATTCACCGCAACAGCAACGTTCCAATCCATCCCGTTCCATAATGCCCACTCGCAAGCTGATTAAAATGGCCATTAATGTACGGGCATTAAACACTAAATTCCTTCAATTTGGCCTATAAATTCATGACAATGAGATTTAAAAATCATGTTATATTGTGAATTATTGTGTGAATGTTATTTGGACACTTAGGCTTTTTAAAAAATGTTAATATTTCCTTAAGAAATGGATCAATGTTTAGATCTAGTAATTGAATTTTGTAATTAGCTACTATTGGGTAACTAACTAATTATATGCTTTAATTTCATGTCATACAAGTAAGATTGTTTCATATTTGTTTCAGAATACTTCAATCTATAATAACTGAAAATTTCTTTCAGTTCACTTAATTTCTAAGAAAGTTATGGGCTTTTGACTGTCCTCGATCACAACTTTTGTGCTAAGTCAATGGAAAAGCAATAGGGAAAAAGATGCTAATTTCCGAGTATGAAAATGGCCATAACTTTTTTAATACTGAAGATATGAAAGTGAATTAGGTGTCAAATTAAACTTACTTTTATGCTTTATCTGATGGGATAAATGGCAGACTTGATTTAAAAAATCTCAACATTTTGTAACATTGCTACAAAGGGTTAAAGATGGAACTGCAGACGCTGGAAAAACGAGGGCACACAAAAGGCTGGAGAAACTCAGGGGGTACAGCAGCATCTCATATTCCGCTTGGGGAGTCTGCATCCTCTGGGCTTGAACATTGAATTTTCTCAATTCTGTTAACCCTTGCTGTCTCCTTCCCTTCCCACTTCTCCCCAGGCCCTCGGGCTCCTCCTCCTCCTCCTCCTTTCTTCTCCCCGCCCCCACCACCTCCCATCAGTCTGAAGAAGGGTTTCGGCCCAAAATGTTGCCTATCTCCTTCGCTCCCTAGATGCTGCTGCACCCGCTGAGTTTCTCCAGCCTTTTGTGTACCCTTGCTACAAAGGGTGGTGGGTATAAGAGACAAGCTGCCACAGGAGGTGGTTGAGGCAGGTACTATCAAACAGTTAAGAGACATTAGGAGGGACACATAGATAGGACAAGTTTAGAGGGTTATGGACCAAGCACGGGCAGGTGGGACTAGTATAGATGGGGTGTGTTGGTCAGCATGGGCAAGTTGGGCTGAAGGGCCCATTTCCACGCTGTATGACTCTAAGCCTCCCCTTTCCAGTTGAGCCCTCAGTGCAGCTCTTTGATTTGGCTTCCACGTGCTGATGGAGATCGACCATGGCGTGCATAATTTGCAATCAACATGGCAAAGGGACTCAAACTAACAACACCCCTGGCTAGTGATGGGCTAAAGCTGTTTTGAAGATCACACACTGAACAGTCCCAACCAATGTGGCTGCGTTGTGCCAAGCCACTGATTATTTCACTCAGCATTTGCAATTTTATATCCTGACAAGTATTTTCTATATCTTTAAGGTAGACAGTAATTTCAGTATCAAAGCTCATGAACTTTCCTTGCTCAAAAGCTTCAATAAAGGTCAATAATAAATAATCAGGCCGCACATATGAAGAGGTCATTGCCCGTCCTGACCTTCTGAGTGTCTTGATGGTGTGATACAATACTGGAAATTTTAACAAAGGCCACACTTGAGTTACTGAAAATTGAAGTTGACATTTGTAAAACCAGGCACAGTTAAGGTTTGGATTTTAACATTTTGCAAGCTTCTGGAGGAACACAACGGGTTGTGCAGTGTCTGTGGAGGCAAAAGGATAATCAATGTTTCAGGCTGAGACCCTGCATCAGAATTTGCATCGGAGCGGCACAGAGGTGCAGTGGTAGAGTTGCAGCCTTATGCCCCTGTCCCACTTAGGAAACCTGAACGGAAACCTCTGGAGACTTTGCGCCCCACCCAAGGTTTCCGTGCGGTTCCCGGAGGTTTTTGTCAGTCTCCCTAATGGTCGAAAGTGGTTTCCGTTTTAAAAATCGGTAATTTTTTTGGTCGAAGCCGGTTGCGATGTTAGTTGAAGGTGGTTGCCGGAGAACAAAAACCTCCGGGAACCTCCGGGAACTGCACGGAAACCTTGGGTGGGGCGCAAAGTCTCCAGAGGTTTCCGTTCAGGTTTCTTAAGTGGGCCAGAGGCATTACAACGCTTGCAGCGTCAGATGCCCAGGTTTGATCCCGATTACGGGTGCTGTCTGTACTGAGTTTGTATGTTCTCCCCAAACCACCTGGGATATCTCCGAGATCTTCGGTTTCCTCCCACACTCCAAAGACGCACAGGTATGTAGGTTAATTGGCTTGGACACTAAAGGCTGAGGGTCTCAGCTGGACAGGTAAAATCTCTGGAGAGAAGGAATGGGTGATGTTTTGGGTCGAGACACTTTCTCGGACTAGGTTAATTGGCTTGCTGTATGTGTAAATTGTTCCTAGTGTGTAGAGGATAGTGTTACTGTGAGGGGATTGCTGGACAGCATGGTGGGCCGAAGGGACTGTTTCCACGCTGTATCTCTAAACTAAACCAAGAAAACTCAATTAAACTAAACTAACAGTGTAGAGAGGAAATAGACAGCAGAAAGAGATGAGAGAGAGGGATGAAGCAGGAGCTGGTGGGCAATAAGTGAGAAGAGAATGATGGGTAGATGTCATCACTTGGAGGATAGATGCTTGATAAGGCCAAATGCAAACTAAAAGAAATACACCTTATGTATCACCTGGGTGATCTACAAACTGATGACGTGAACATTGAATTTTCCAATTTGAAGTTACCTGTGTGCTTATTTCTCTCTCCTTTAGATCCATCCAGGCTATTTTTGCCCCCTCCCCTCAACCTAGTTCCATCTGCCCTACACATACACATACACATACCAGGTCTCCTATCCCCTCCCCCCATGGGTTGATCCACCCAACCCTTATCTGGTTCCACTTGTCATCTTTCCTGATTTATCAGATTTCAGCATCTGCAGCCATTTGTGACTCCACTTTTGACTTTTCAACTTCTGTCTCTATCTCCTCCCATCCCATAAAAGAAAGGTTTATCAGCCCCTTTATTTTATCTCTCCTTATCTGTCTACCTATCAACCACAAGGTACTATCTCCCAATTCCACTCCTCACCATCCCTGAAAAAATAAATTATCTGCTCTCATGACTTGACTTGACCAGTGAGTTCCTCCCAGATTATTTTTTGCTCTATAATATAGTAAGATTAAATGAGAATTTACCAGTTTGAAGTTAGATCTTTACTTTATGAGGAGGGACTACGTGAAGAACCCCGTACAGCCGTTCGTGCGTCAATCTTCAAAGCAACGGTATGAAATCACAGCTGATAGTGACTGAAGTATAATAGTAAGAACAAACAACTAGAACTAGGTATGTTACAAAACTTACCTTGAGCAGCGCTGCAGTTCTGCCGCTCCCCGTGTGCGTGACTTTGGCGCCTTTCAGAGGGGGGCGGGCTTAAAGTGCCGTTTTTCAACAGGCATGGAAAATCGATGAATGTCGGGCGATTTCGTTGCCGAAGAAAAATCACTCCGACATTTCATGAATGAAGGTATTTTTAAATTACTCTCAATTATTTATTAACTAGAGTAATTTAAAAATCATCTTCAAAAGCCGTGAGCACCGACAACCAGAAGGGTTTTGCGTAGGGGAGAAGAAAAGGTAAATAGTTTATTTTTATATTAAAAGTTGGTTTTTCGGGAGGGTTTAATAATATTTTCATGTTGCGAAATGGGGTCCAAAAAAATGTATGAACAAACAGTATTTTTCCTCCCGACTTCACCGCTAACCGCAACGTTCCAATCCACCGCATTCCACTAAAACCCACTCGCAAGTTGATTTAAATGGCCATTAATTTACAGGCATAAAACACTAAATTCCTTCCATTTGGCCCAGAAATTCATGAAAATGAGATTTAAAAATTATGTTATATTGTGGATTATTGTGTGAATGTTATTTGGACACTTAGGCAATTTTTAAAAAGTTTATTTTTTCTTAAGAAATGGATAGATGTTTAGATCTACTCATTGAATTTTGTAATTAGCTACAATTAGATAACTAACTAATTATATGCTTTAATTTCAGGTCATCCAAGTAAGATTGTTTCATATTTGTTTCAGAATGCTTCAATCTATAATAACTGAACATTTCATTGAGTTCTCTTAATTTTTAAGAAAGGTATGGGCTTTTAACTGTTCCAGATCACAGCTTTTGAGTTAAGTCAATTGAAAGGCAATGGGGAACAAGATGCTAATTTCCGAGTATGAAAATGGCCATAACTTTCTTAATACTGAAGATAGGAAAGTGAATTAGGTGTCAAATTAAACTTCTTTTTATGCTTTATCTGATGGGATAAATTGCAGACTTGATTTTTTAAATCTCAAAATTTTGTAACATTGCCACTAGAACTACCAGATGACATTTATGAGGGTTGGGAGCGGAGGGCACGTAGTCCCTCATCATAACTCCTCATGAAATAAAGATCAAACTTCAAACTGGTTAGTTCTCGTTTAATCTTACTATTTTACTTCGTAGTCACGTGAGTGACTATGTGAAGACTTCAAAGCTCTGTGATTTCATGCCATGTGAAACGAGTATACACAACCACAGCTGCTTCATTGACAAATGAAGGGAAAACATTCATAAGTATACAGTCATAACATAGATGTAAAACATGTTGATGCTGTTTAAATGAAATAATAATATTTCCATCTCTCACCCAGATGGAAAATATAACCAGAACATAAATAGAGTTAACAAATACCCCAGGTTCAGCAATGGGTTATTATAAATGTTTGGGGATTCGTTCATTGGACCATGCTGCAGCCATAACAATGCGACCCAGTTGTCAGTTGTTCCCATATCCTGGCGATTACTGTGGTTTGGGAACCCCATAGGTGAATTTCGCCTCCCCGGGAATCAATATAAATATATATATATATACATACCCGCGGTACCCTCCCGGCACCCGGTCTAATCATTTATGTGAGTTTAACTCCATTTCCTGGGGACTACTGCATTGTGGGAACCACATATACTTGGGTTTCCCCTCCAACGGGAACCCAGCCGAACCGTTTAAGTTAGTTTTAACCCCAACTCCTGAGGACTACTGCGGTCTAGAACCGTATACACTTGGGTTTCCCCTCCACTGGGAACCCAGGCTGACTGTTCAGGTCAGTTTTGCCCCATATCCTAGGGACTACTGCGGTCTGGAAATGCACTATTCTTGGGTATCCCCTCCCCGGGAACCCAACGTGTGGAGTCACTGACTGCATTATCAGTGACTCCGATCGTAAACCCGACATTCGCCAGCTCTCCGCTTCCACGGTTGGACCAGGGTTTTCCCCCAAAGCCCTAGGCTGGTTCCCTCGTTGGCCATCGCGAACATCCCGCAAAAACCTCGGAGGTTCCTGCAGGAGACCTACAACAGGTAAGGAATAGCACTTACCTGAAGTTTAGACTTACCATTGGAGGAGCTGCGCTGCTCCACAGTCGTCTGCATGAAAATGTCTGACGCAATGATGCACGAACAGCTTTTCGGGGTTCTTCATGTAGTCACTCACGTGACTCTGAAGTTAAATTTTTATTTTCTTATATCTCAGATTTTCAATACATGTCCGCAGAAGGCATGGCTTTACAATTAAATTTGATGTTTTTTCCCCTCACCTTGTACTTTAGGTAAGTATAATCAAGTACTACTCTTGGGGAATTCCAGCTCTCCTCTTGAAAACTGGAGAATGTTCTTCATTGATAAGCTCTTTGCCTCTCAACCCAAGCTTTCTCTTGCATACTTATATCCAAAATGTGATATTGGTAAGAGTCACGGAACTGTGGCATAGCGGTAGAGTTGCTACCTTACAATGCTTGCAGCGCCAGGGACGTGGGTTCGGTCCCGACTATGGGTGCTGTGTGTACTGAGTTTGTACGTTCTCCCCATGACCACGTGGGTTTACTCTGATAACTTAGATTTCCTCCTCCTCTCCAAAGTTGTACAGGTTTTTGGGTTAATTGGCTTGAGTCTGTATATTTGGTGTAAGTGTAAATTGTCCCTAGTAGGTGCACAATAGTGTTAATGTACAGGGATTGCTGGTCGGTGCAGACTCGGTGGGCTGAAGGGCCCGTTTCCACGCTGTATCTCTAAACTAAACTACAAAAAAAGTCAATGCAGATGTGTTGGAAGCAAAGGCAGTGGGATGGGGATATGTTGAAGATGCACACTGGTAGTGAGTCTATGGTAATTGTACATCAATTACTTATGTGTAAGGATGTCATTTAGATCACAACCTTGCAGATCTGATGCCATCTTTAACATCACATTACTATCTTACCAGAAAACAATTTACCCTCTTGCTTACCAAGAACCTATCAAACAAAAATATTCAAATGCGCTGAAATTATTTTCCTTTGAGGTGGAGAATTTCTCGACCACTAAGAGGACTTCTGCTCATTTTTTCTTCAATAGACATCATACCCATTCCAGGTATCAAACTCTTAAACATTTTCAGAACTTATCCCACTGCACTAACATTCTTCCTTAGATATGGAGATAGATATTCATTATATATATGGAGATAATATGCACAGTACTCCAGCTGTGGTTTCACTAGTGCCCTGAACATCTGAAGTATTAGTGTCTACTTTGGCATTTACTGTAAATCCCCGACTAATTAATGATCAAGGTTCAAGTGTATTTTATTGCCATATGTACTGAAATGGAACAATGAAATTCTTACTCACAGCATCATAACAGGTGAACATAGTTTGCAGCAGACACTGTAATGGACAACATAAAGCAGTTCAATATATAAAAAAAAAACAATTTTGTGCAAAGCCAAAAACAATGCCTCCAAGCCCCCAGACAATTTAGCAGTTTGTAATCAAGGCAATCAAGACACGTTTAGACAAACACTTATATAGATAGGTAGGTACAAGGCATAGGTGGGTACAAACCTAATGCTGGCAAATGGAATCAATGGAGATGGGTAAAAATTTTGCATGGTTGAGAAAAACATTGCAATGCTGGAAAGGGCACTGCACAGAAATCCTGAAGATTAAATCTATTTAAAGCAGCTGTTAATTTACTCAGTAAATTTTATAAGCCACCAAATGGTGGGAAAGACACATCAGAAGATTTGCGAAGAAATTCATAAAAGATAACAAAAAAAATCGGGGTTCTGACAGTGGAAGACTTTCAACAAACAGTACAGCAAGATGAAATGAAGGTATGTTAAACAGCAGGAAGCAAACAAATTTCTGAAGCATGATTAGGTGATTTATTTAATGAGAAAGGGTGTTTTGCTGGTTTCAGGCCAGAGAAGGGAAATTATCAAGAAGAGAATGTCATTGGCGGGGAACACCTTATGAATGATGATCACAGCATTGAAATTATTTACGAAGAAGTGTGAGGTAAGTCAGGAGAGAAATAATCTGGAGATGCGTTAAATTCAGAGAATTGAAGATGAACTTAGTCTAAGATTTACAGGTAGAAATATAGTGAATGAATGCACAATGAGAAAGAAGTTGGGATATTCTAATATATTTTCATAAGAGAGTGAAGGACAGTAATCAAATTCAGAGCTCCTGAATGAGAGGAGATAGAGAATGAGATGGAGTCAATAAATGGGAGGAAATGATGGAATTTGACAATATTGCAGAGAATAATGAGGCTGGATATAAAGCAGTATATGAGTGAGAAAATATATAATGAGGGCAAAGAAGCAATATGGGCTATGGTTAGTGGCTAAGATAAAAGGAATCAAATGGACTTTGATAAGCACTGTCATGTTCAGAAGATGTTCAGTGGGCAGTGGTGTAGATCAGGAAAAACAGCAGTTGAAATCCTAATGACAACCATGCATTTTAATTTACCAAGGTAGAGGATTTTGAGCAAGCTACAATGAATGAAGAAGTTGTCATATGTATGATAGAACTGCAGATGCTGGTTTAAACTGAAGATAGACACAAAAAGCTGGAGTAACTCAGCTGGACAGGCAGCACCTCTAGAGAGCAGGAATGGGTAGCGTTTCGGGTCAAGACCCTTATTCAGATGTTGTCGTGATACACAATCTAATTAAAATAGACAAAGAACAAAAAATAAGAAAGAGGATAACGAGTACCCAAACCATCTGGAAGCCAAGACTGTTGGTGAATCAAATATTACGCAGAATGGAGTCATAAAGTCACAGCTTGGTAGGGTATGCTAGATTTAGGCATATCTTGTCTAAATCTAAAAATGAAACAACACGCTGGAGGAAGTTAATGGGTTAGGCCGTATTTGTGTATCGAAATGGACAGACAACATTTCGGTTCGGGACCCTTCACCATTTTTATTTTTGATGAACTCAGCATAAGTTTGTGTTATCAGACTAAAAGCAAAGCATTAGCAGTGGGCCAGGCACAGACAATTGGGAGTAGCTTGGATGGGGCACATTAGTTGTCAGAGATGAGTTGGGTCAAAGGGTTAGTTTCTGCGCGGATGGACTCTACGACACTATGAATGTAAGAAAGAAAGACTAAAATGTAAAGGCTCCTTTCTACCATGTCTCAGTTTTTTGGTATTCTTGTCTTCAATTAGCTTGAGGTGAGACTGTTACCCACCATGTCACCCAGAAGAAATGAAGCCATTTTACACTCTTTCGACATGCTGGTCCTAAGTGGAATGGGAATCCAGATTGTGATTTTGAGGCTGATTTTTTTAAATAAGAACCAAATGGCTTGCATCTTCTCAAGTGCCATTTTTATTCAGCGCACACTTGCAAATCTATTTACGACAGAGCCTGGTTTATGCTTTACTAACATTAACATTTAAATTTAGTATTTAAACTCACAGGGGAAAAAGAATTGTGCAATAAACTCTTTCATACCAACACTACAGGTAATAAATGCTCATGGAAGGGAAATGTAAGCAGTAAATCAGCATTCGCTTCACTGAACCCGCGTGCTGCACATAAACAAAATAAGCAAAGCTGTATGCGGACTATGTAATAATTTAAATTACCATGAGATTATTTAATTTTAAAATTTGCTGAATGTGCAATGCGTCAAGTAAATATTGTTTTCAAAACTTTCTGTTCTTAATGAACAATTTCTTTGTTCTCTAATTTATCAGAGGCAAATGCAACAAAACCAAAGTATGAAGACATCTAGTGGGGGATAACTAGCATAGCAGAATGTAGTTCATCATATGACTCGTGCAGAGAATTCACGGATGATTTTTCAAGAAGGACTATAAAACTACATGAAGAAATGGTAAATGAGTTCTGGCCAGTGTAACCATGCAATTGTATTTCATCAGCTGATTGCACAAACATGTGTCAGCCTTTTGTCACACTTGTTTGCCTGGAGAAGCAAATCATACGGTTGCATAATTAGTAGCTGATAATATCAACTGCAATTTTAACCCTGACAAACATAAGTCTGCTAAGAATATTTTAATGTGGAAACAGAATTTACTGAGTAAAATTGATTCAGTGCTGGTAATTGTATAAGGGAGTTGTCCAGGGAGATTTGATGTAGGCTTTTTAGCCCAACGAGTCTGCACCGTAGAGTGATCACCCCTGTAATTTACAATTTACAATATTTACAATATTTACAAAAGTCAAATAACCTACAAATCAGCTTAGGAGCATGGGAGAAAACCGGAGCAACTGGCGAAAACCCACGTGGTCACAGGGAGAACGTACAAACTCTGTACAGACAGCACGCATAGTCAGGATTGAACGTGGGTCAGCAAGTCTACCGCTGCACCACTGTGCTGTCCCATTCACCTAACCTAATCCTATAAATCCTAGCAAGTGTCATGGAAAGCAATCCGGGATTACAACCATAGAGGTTCTGATTTTTAGTTTAATACTTAGCTCCCTCATTTAAAAATGCAGGATTCGTACCTCATTTTATCCATGCTGTTACTACCAAAATGGAGGTCAGTGCCATAGTACGGTGTGAGGTCTCCCAAGGAACTTTGGATTGCAGTTGATTGGCAAGACTCGAACCCTGTACTGGAAAGGTTCTCTTTGACAGCTCAGCCCTCCAGCTTACCAGCTGTCATGGTTATCTGTCTTTGACATTCACAAACATTCTAAATCACTCAACTCTTGTTAAAAAATAAAAACAATGCAAGGAATTTAAATTAATTCAATGAAGCGTTGAAAGCTAAAACTAAAAATACGAAGAGATTTTAATCTTAATTAGGTCTTAGTTTGTTTTATTGTCACATGTACCAAAGTACAGTGCAAAGTTTTTATTGCATGCCAACCAGTGAGCGGAAAGACAATATTATTACAATTGAGCCATCCACAGTGTAGATACCTGATAAAGGGAATAATGTGAATAACATTCAGTGCAAGATACATTCCAGTAAAGTCCAATCAATGGACATAGGTCACCAATGAGGTAAATAGTTGCTCAGGACTGCTCTCTAGTTGTCTATAGGGTGGTTCAGTTGCCTGATAACTGCTGGGAAGAAACTGTCCCTGAATCTGGAGGAATGCATTGTCACACTTCTATAACTTTGGCCCGATGGGAGATGGGAGAAAAGGGAGTGGTTGGGATTCAACTCATCCTTGATTATGCTGGTGGCCTTGCCAAGGCAGCATGAGGTGTAAACGAAGTCAATGGAAGGAAGGCTGGTTTGTGTGATGGTCTGGGCTGCATCTACAACATGGGCTTTCTCCGAGATTTTTGGTTTCTTTCCATACTCCAAAGAGGTACAAGTGTGTTTGTTAATTGGCTTGGTATAAGTGTAAATTGTCCCTTGTATGTGTAGGATAGTGTTAATGTGCGGGGGTCGCTGGTCGGTACGGACTCGTTGGGCTGTTTCCGCGCTATATCTCCGGACTAAACTAAACTCTTACTGCTTCTTCATCTTGCTCCGAATGTAATATACAAGCTGCAAATTATAAGAATGGGTATTTTGTTAATTTTGATGATCGATATGCTTGTTTTATTTACAGCATGGATGTTACAGTAGAACAAACTACCAATGTAGATTGCAAGGAAAGATAAGTAGGCAAAAAAGGAAGAAATAATGATTATTAGATATTAATTATATTATTAATAACAGATGGTCCAGCAAAAAAATCTCAACATTAAAGGATTTACTCTCGAAGAGTCTGCATGAGCATCTGCAGGAATCAGTTGTTTGCTTGCCATATGTTCACTGAGCACACAAAGCCTGTAGATTAGTCTGTAAATAAGCTCTGTCCCACACTGTATTTTGCAGTGATGTGGGGAGGGAAGTAAGCTTTAGACGCTTAATATGCTGTCCACCTTTTATACACTTTGATGCAAATAATTTTTAACTACAAAGACGTTGGTGTTCTTGCAGTAAATTTGAATAAATGTTCAGCAGTACCTTCTAATATTGCACACATGATATACATTTTTTTTTAATGTACAAAGCTTACTTAGCTGGTGAAATGTACATAAGGATGGAGTGTGGAAGGGGAATAAAGGGCACCTCCAAAGGAATCCTTTGAGGTGGATGAATATTTATTATTAGTGTTGTTGTTGTTATTATTGTAACGAGTCCAAACTTGGTGGTCAAATGGTTACTTTATTCGGTGAGATATGTTTGACATACATGTGGACTAGGACTCTCCAACAGATTGAGTCATTGCTGCTGCTGCTGCTGAGCGAGAGTGTTGACATAAGCTCAGCAGCAGCAGCAGCCAAAACTCGTAAACCCACAGGCAAAAAGGGATAGAACGTGCTCAACCTCTACCAGAAGGTGTGCAAGCATGGTCGAGGGCGGCTCCTGCTGTGGGTCAGGGGCACCCCAGCCGTTGAGTTGGGACATTGGTGACCTGCGATGATCCAATTTGGGATTTTGGATTTCTCCCGACATACTCCGCCAACCACCCACCTCTGCAGTGGTGACTTGAAGTCTGGAACAGCTCAGCCCTGCTGAACGATGTTGCTGCCAACCCTACCATAATGTATGCAGCCGCCGACCGCCTCAATGCACTCCTGTGACTGGTCTCGGCATTCGCAGGCTGCCTGGGTTGATGTGCGCTATCCGGGCCTTGTTTGACGGCCGCCAATCTCTCTCGTATTATTATTATTATTATTATTATTATTATTATTATTATTATTATTATTATTATTATTATTGTTATTATTAATATTATTATTAACATAATTATACATCCCAATGGTTGATAGATTACATTAACCTAGAAGCCACAACCTGGGCAATGTGGTCCTCTTATGACTAAGAGATTATTCTCTATTGTCATCAACCCAGAATTCTGATCGAGAAGGACAGTGGGTGGGTCTTTAGGATAGAAATATACACTTGAAAAGATAAAATACATTTCTTGGAGAAGCAAAACAATGCAGGAGGAAGGACTTGGGAAAACACAGGTCAATGATATAAGATACCCAGCACACCAATCCGCAATCTGAAATTAGAAAGAAAGAGAACATAGAAAAATTAGCTGAGTATGAGTAATTCGGAGTTATCAATTTGTCAGAAAAATGTAAAGGCCACATTAATATCCTTAAGAGAAGGAATATTGCTGGGTTTAGCAACAATAGGATAAATGTGACTGCAGTTATATACCAAAGGTAGATAAAAAATGCTGGAGAAACTCAGCGGGTGAGGCAGCATCTATGGAGCAAAGGAAAAACTGACATTTCGGATTGAGACCCTTATTCAGACTGATGTGGGGATGGTGAGGGTGGGAAGAACGAAGAGGGAGGAGGTAAAGCGACAAGTGTAGCATTTCCTGTGGTTGCAAGGGAAAGTACTAGCTGAGGGGGTGGTTGGTCAATTCGTCCCTTCCCACCCAAAACACCCAAAACACCCAAACCACACTTGGGTGCTACACTTGTCACTTTACCTCCCCCCATGACTCCATCCAAGGACCTAAGCAGTCTTTCCAGGTGTGGCAGAGGTTTAACTGCACCCCTCCAACCTCATCTGTTGCATCCGCTGCTCTAGGTGTCAGCTGCTCTACATTGGTGAGACCTAGCGTAGGCTTAACGATCGCTTCGCACAACACCTTCATTCAGTTCGCAATAACCAACCTGGTCTCCCAGTGGCTCAGCACTTCAACTCTCCCTACCATTCCGAATCTGACCTTTCTGCCTCCTCCATGGCCAGAGTGAGTCCCACCGTAAATTGGAGGAGCAGCACCTCCTATTTCGCTTGGGTAGTTTACACCCCAGTCGTAGTAACATTGACTTCTCCAATTTCAGGTAGTCATTGCTGTCTCCCTCCTTCCCCTCCCCATCCCAGCTCTCCCACAGCCCACTGGCTCCACCGCTCCCTTTCTTCTTCCCGCCCCAACCACCCCCACATCAGTCTAAAGAAGGGTCTTGACCCAAAATGACACCTTTTTCCATAGATGCTGCGTCACCCGCTGAGTTTCTCCAGCATTTTTATCTACCTTCGATTTTTCCAGCATCTTCAGTTCGTTCTTAACCAATTATATACCAATATGGTTGACTCTACACTGCCCTCTGAAGGGTAAGGCAGGCAATTGACAAAGAATAATTTTCTATCACTTCAAGCGAGTTGATTCCTTTGTCATTCATTTGTGATATTGGCTCAGCTGGTTTGCTTTCTTGGCCTTTGGAAAACCTGAAATGATAACTCTGTTTCTAGATCTCATGACCTGCTGAGAACTTTTCGTAGCAATTTCTGTTATTCTTTTATATTTCCAGCATCTGCAGCATTTTTTTGGTTTTTCTTCTGTTACAAATAATTAAATGCATTGATTTTATGACCTTCCACACTCTGTTTTCAACTGTTTATGAACACTGACAAGCAGCTCTTTAAGAAATCTAAGATAAGAGGCAGCTTTGCTAGCATTAACTCTGGAAGGAGTTTTAAGTGAATTTTAAAGAAGGACTGGAAGTGAAAGCCATGATTGAAGTAAAGTAGTTATCCTTGCTGATGAAAGTATTGTGAAGTATGCCAAAATAACTCAGTGTTTTAATAATTCATGTAAATTCCCATAATCAAGTAATAATCATAAAATGTATGCTTCCATTTGGATTTTCAAGCAATCTGAACATGTTTGGGGATAAGAAGCATATGTGCAAAAAACCATTACAACTCAGGGGTGCAACATTTCCTCCATACACAAATGCATAGTAAAATTATAAACTCACTCTTCATGAACAAAATTATAATTATATTGTGTGCAAACAAAATTAAACTGTATCTACCTCGCTGGAAGAATTACAGTTAACTGCACCAAGATGAGCATTGGGAATGCCAATAAGAGTGGAACTTAAACAAAAGTTTTCGGATCAAGTGATTGCTTCCAAAACTCTCCCTCAGCTACCGATTAGTCAATTATCTACTGTAATATTCTGCTGCAGTGGATTGATAGCAATCTTCAGCTCTGAAACCTGCATGAGAATTCAGCCTGGGCCCATGGGATCCAAATCGCTTTAGTTTTCTGGCCAAAGATCCCAAATGAAATGCTTTTCTGACAGATTCATTGTAATTCCTAAGGTTCATTGGCCCGCGGCCTGAAACTGTTTCTAATTTGGCAATCATACTTAGAAATGCCAGAAGGACACTGATAGGGCAAATTAATATTTCACATTCAGCGGCTTGCAGATGATCTTTGGTAGAGAGAATGAAGGCATAGTGAGAGTTAATCCTGTCAATAAATGAGCATTTGCCTGTCAACCAAAGTAACGGAGCTTTAAGTTCCAGTGCCAAAATAATTTCATCCTTAAAACAAGGAAAAATAGTTTGCCAGCATTTTTCAAACTTGGATTGTTTTTTTTCTGATACATCAGAGGTTGAGTGGAGATCTGATAGAAGTAAATAAAATCATGAGAGGCATAGATAGAGGTGACAGTCAAATCTTTTTCTGAGGGTAGAAATGTCAAAGACTCGAGAGCATCGCTTTAAGGTGGGAGAGACAAAATTTAAAGGAGAGGGTTTGCAGGGCAAGTTTTTTTAACAGTTGTGGGCGCCTGGAAGACGCTGACATGGGGTGGGTGGTAGTGACAGCACATATGATAGTGTGTTTAGAGACTATTTTACTTTGAAGTCATGTGAGTGACTACGTGAAGGAGCCCGCCAGCCTGCATGCGTGTCAATATGTCCAATGCATGGCGCCACGACTGGCAGGTAGGCGCGTCGCTTCTCCAGCGGTAAGTTTAAAAGACCCACAGGTAAGTTCTCAAACTTACTCTGAGGTTGTTTGTTCACTAATTATTGATTGCAGTGCTTCAAGTACGAACAGTGATGGACAAATCAAGGGTGACCTCCAGACGGGCCGCGGGGAGACCTGCTATGGAAGACCGCGTGAGTGCGGTCAGTGGGCGGCCATTGATTTCACCATCCGAGTTGCTGACGACACAGCCAGTGACTTCAGACGGTGCGTATGGAGAGCACCTTGGTTACTCCAAGAGGTGGAAAAGCCAAACAAAAATCCAGTAGGCCTTTCGACTCAGACGAATCAGGCCAGGAGGGGTCGCCTCCTACATTGGGTAGCATCTTTGGACGTCTATCCCGGATGGAGCTACTGATGGAAGGGATGCTCCATCATGATATACTCCAAGGAACGGAGTCAGGGTGGGTCTTGGAGGCCCGCGGCAGCAGGGCTGCATAATGTCTCCCTCTCTGAGGAGGGGAGCATAAGTCAGTTTTGGGCTGACTCGGAGTTCGGTGTTATGTCCGGGGAGCATACCCCGATGCACAAGCTGCATGAAGCAGAATTGCCCGCTATGGTATCTAAATTTGCGATACCATCGTAATTGGTGAGCCACTGGATGAAGAATTGGTGACCAGCATTAATTACCTAGCTTCACATCAGCTCCAGGAGCAGGTAATGGTGCAAACATCCATGAGGTGCCATACGCCTGTCAGCTGTGCTTCACTCAGAGTGTCAGCTGTAAACAGCTCGATCTGGAGTTACATGGGTGGGGTCATCAAAACCCAGGAGGTGAAACTCCAGAGGATCCTGAACTTGCTAGCTTCAGGCATCACAGCCTTTGCCAGGTCAGAAGTTCCCTGTCGGATGTGCAACAGGATGCGCTGGCATTAATGTGCAATGCACATTTTGAGAATAATTGCTTCCGCAAGAATGCCATCCGCCCTGCCCTGAATCCCAAGTTTGCGGGATTATGCAGGGCCAGTAATGTACAGCCGCCAAACTATTTGTTTGGGGAAGATCTTCCAAAGCTGGTCAAAGACTTGGACGATGAGGCAAAAGCTGTGGGGCTAATCAGAGCTCCACCAATGAACAGAGCTTCATCATTCCGGCAGCAGCCCCCCTACGCTTCCACCAGCAGCAAACGACTCACAGAAACTGGTGGCTGCACGAAGACTGAAAGCTTTGGGCAGAGGTCTTTTTTCGGGCAAGGCTCAGGCCG
The DNA here is from genome assembly GCA_963514005.1 of Raja brachyura. The sequence continues at coordinate 97,191,682 of OY740784.1, read as the reverse complement.
GCCCGCGTCGAAGATGCGCAGTTCGCGCACTCCAGCAGCTCTACCCCCCAAACACCGGGGCGGAAATAGACACCGTGAATCCACCAGTAACCATGGAGGTAGGTGGGTATGGTTCTTTCCGGAACATGAGGTGCATGGGTCAGTCACAAGTTGGTGTGAGATTAAACTTGTTTTTGAATGAATGGCATGGGATAACATCAGATTTGTTTATACTGCACAGGATAGACGGGTTCCAAATTGAATTCCTTTCTGATTCACTTCCACCCACCCAGCATATAGGTAACCAAACCTTTGTTCATTCAAAACTGGAGGGTTTGGATGTACAAGCTGAAATTCAGTCATTATTTACAAAAGGGGTAATTGAGGAGTCATGAATCTCACCAATTTGAGTCCAATATATTTACAAGACAAAAGAAGGATGGAGGATGCCGAATCATCGTTGACTTGACTCGGCTTAACTCCTTAGTATAGACATTTGAAAATAGAAATCTTTGTTACTGCCAAACAACTGGTTTCCAAAGGACGTTATATGGCCTGCATTGATCTTAAAGATGCATACTATTCGGTACCCATTCATAGGGATCACTGGAAATATTTGAAATTTAGCTGGATGGGGCAACTATGGCAGTTTAAAGCATTGCCTAATGGGTTGACTTCAGCACCCAGGTTATTCACAAAATTGTTGAAACCAGTACTTGGGCTATTACGAGCTCAAAATCATATAGTGATGGCATACTTGGATGATGTCCTAATCATAGGAAAAACTCTGAAGTTAGCTAAATTAGCTATTTCAGCCACAGAACTCTTGTTTGAGAGATTGGCGTTTCTCATCCATCCAGTTTAATCGAAGTTGACACCATCTAGAGTTATGGATTATTTGGGATTTACCATAAACACCATTCACATGTCTGTAACTTTGCCTTGGGGCAAGAGATTAGAATTAATAGAAGCCTGCAACAATCTCATTGTAAAGCAGCAACCTTCTATTCAACAAATAACCAGTATAATTGGCAAATTAGCAAAATTTGGACCTTTGCATTATCAAAATTTACAATGTGCAAAGGTGCAGGCACTCAAACACCATGCCGGTCACTTCAACATACCTATGCGATTGCCAGCGAAGCCATTGCTGAGTTACAATGGTGGACATCCAATATTCAGCATTGTTCCAGTAACATTTTGGTCAACAATCTTTCAGTTATATTACAAACTGATGCTAGTGCTCTGGGATGGGGCGCTACTGATACCATCTCTAGCTGTGGTGGTCAATGGAATGCGCATGACTCATCAATTCTTCAGTTGTATTGTATTAACTACTTAGAGTTGCTGGGAGCATGTTCAACTTCAGATTGACAACACCACAGGGTTGTCAATCTGAATTTAACAATCAGGGTTGTTAATTTTGTCCATTAAAGCATCAGCATGTTTTAAATCTATGTCATGTCTGAATGCATTATTAATTTCACTCACCTTAGTCAACTAATACAGTGTGTGGCATGGACTCATTTCTACAGCATGAAGTCACAGAGCTTTGAAATCTTCACATAGTCACTCATGTGACTCCGAAGTAAAATAGTAAGATTAAATGAGAATTTACCAGTTTGAAGTTTGATCTTTATTATATGAGGAGTTACGTTGAGGGATTACGTGCCCTCCGCTCCCAACCCTCTTCTCATAAAGGTCAGCTGGTAGTTCTAGTTTCTCGAATCTTACTATATTCTGTTCAACAACTGTTATCTGTGACTTCACACTGCTGCTTTGACGGTTGATGCGCATGCGGGCTGGCGGGCTTCTTCATGTAATCCCTCATCGTAACTACTCATGAAATAAAGATCAAACTTCAAACTGGTAAGTTCTCATTTAATCTTACTATTAGATAGACACAAGGAAATTTAGGAAATGGATGGATATGGATCACGTACAATCAGATACTATTAGTTGCCGTCTTGGCATTGTGTTCAGCACAGAAATTGTAGGCTGAAGAGCCTGTTCCTGTGCTGTTCTGTTCTATGTCAATAAACAAATAAGAATACAAAATAGGGAAGCAACAGGCTGAATCTCCAAAAAATGTAAGCAGTGCCTCAAGTAATGCTTATCATGAGACCAAAATGTTTTTTTAATGGAATTCTCTGCCTCAGAAGGCAGTGGAGGCCAATTCCCTGGATGCTTTCACGAGAGAGTTAGATAGAGCTCTAAAGATAGTGGAGTCAAGGAATTTGGGGAGAAGGCATAAATGGGGTACTGATTGTGGATGATCAGAATGGCGGTGCTGGATCAAAGTGCCAAATGGCCTACTCTTGCACCAATTGTCCATTGTCTATTGTTTATTGAAAGATGGAAATTCCTGCTGTTTTGATGAGAGCAATTCAGAGTGAATTCAGAGAATATGAAGATGGACTTTAGGTTTCAGCAGTGGTAGCAAGTGGGTGAAAACAGATTGGCTACTTGATTTTCATATTGATTCAAGTCAATGGAGAAGAAAATCAGTAAACAAAAAAAGTGGGAGCAATCAACCACGTCCCAAGCTCTACCTTAGCAGAGAACTGCAGTGTTTGAAATGGGTGATTCAAATAAAAAAAGCATCACTTGACACCTGCTGACTGAATTGGATGTTCCAGGTGGGTGTTTGTAAGGCTGATCTGTGAATTCTAAGATAATTATGCAGAATACTCAGTCATCACAATTCTTTGCACCAGCACCACAGAAATCTGAGTTAATTGACTCTGCAACCAGGAGTCAACCAGGATGTTAAAGAAGGAACTGCAGATGCTGGAGAATCGAGGGTTACACAAAAAGCTGGAGAAACTCAGCGGGTGCAGCAGCATCTAAGGAGCGAAGGAGATAGGCGACGTTTCGGGTCGAGACCCTTCTTCAGACTGGTCAGGGATCAGGGAAACGAGAGATATAAACAGTGATGTGGAGAGATAAGGAACAATGAGTGAAAGATATGCAAAAAAGTATTGGTGATAAAGGAAGCAGGCCATTGTAAGCTGTTTGTGGTGTGAAAATGAGAAGCAAGTGCGACTGGGGGGGGGGGGGGAGATGGAGAAGGAATGTCAGGGCCAGAGGGCTGAGGGAGAGGTGGGGGGGAGGCAGTCTGGGTTAACAGAATTGAGAAAATTCAATGTTTAAGCCCAGAGGATGCAGACTCCCCAAGCGGAATATGAGGTGCTGTTCCTCCAACTGGCGGTGTTGATCACTCTGGCCGTGGAGGAGGCCCAGGACCGAGAGGTCGGATACGCAGTGGGAGGGGGAGTTGAAGTGCTGAGCCACCGGGAGGTCGGGTTGGTTATTGCGGACCGAGCGGAGGTGTTCGGCGAAACGATCGCCCAGCCTCCGCTTGGTCTCACCGATGTAGATCAGCTGGCATCTGGAGCAACGGATGCAGTAGATGAGGTTGGAGGAGGTGCAGGTGAACCTCTGTCGGACTTGGAATGACTGCTTGGGTCCCTGAAAGGAGTGGATGGGGGAGGTGAAGGGACAAGTGTAGCATCTCTTGCGGTTGCAAGGGAAAGTGCCCGGGGAAGGAGTGGAGCGGGAGGGAAGGGAAGAATTGACGAGGGAGTTGCGGAGGGAGCGGTCTTTGCGGAAGGCAGACAGGGGGGGAGATGGGAAGATGTGGCGAGTGGAGGGGTCACGTTGGAGGTGACGAAACTGGCGGAGGACTATCTGTTGTATGCGCTGGCTGGTGGGGTGAAAGGTGAGGACCAGGGGGACTCGGCCCTTGTTGTGAGTGGGGGAATGGGGAGAGAGGGCAGTGTTGCGGGGTATGGAGGAGACCCTGGTGCGAGCCTCATCTATAGTGGGGGAGGGGAAACCCCGTTCTCTGAAGAACGAGGACATTTGCGATGACCTGGTGTGGAACACGTCATCCTGGGAGCAGATGCGGCGTAGACGGAGGAATTGGGAATAGGGGATGGAGTCCTTACAGGAAGCAGGGTGGGAGGAAGAGTAGTCCAGGTAGCTGTGGGAGTCAGTTGGTTTGTAGTGGATGTCAGTCAGGAGTGTATCACCTGCAATAGAGATGGTGAGGTCAAGGAATGGTAGGGAAATGTCGGAAATGGTCCAAGTATATTTGAGTGCCGGATGGAAGTTGGTGGTGAAATGGATGAAGTCAGTCAGTTCTGCATGGGTGCAGGAGGTGACACCAAAGCAGTCGTCAATGTAACGGAGGTAAAGGTCGGGGGTGGGGCCCTGGTACGCCGAGAACAAAGATTGTTCGACGTGCCCGACAAAGAGGCAGGCGTAGCTAGGGCCCATGCGTGTGCCCATAGCTACGCCTTGTGTTTGGAGGAAATGGGAGGAGTCAAAAGAGAAGTTGTTGAGGGTAAGGACCAACTCCGCTAGGCGGAGGAGGGTGTCAGTGGATGGGTATGGGTTGCTCCTCTGGTCGAAGAAGTACCGGAGGGCTTTGAGACCATCCTGGTGGGGGATGCAGGTGTATAGTGACTGGACGTCCATGGTGAAGATGAGAGGATGGGGGCCTGGACAACGGAATGTGCGGAGCCGACGGAGAGTGTCTGAGGTGTCTTGAACATAGGTGGGGAGGGATTTAACAAAGGGGGATAGGATGGAGTCAAGGTATGTGGAAATGTGTTCGGTGGGGCACGAACAGGCAGAGACAATGGGTTTGCCGGGGCAGTCGGGTTTGTGGATTTTGGGGAGAAGGTAAAATCGGGCTGTGCGGGGCTGGGGAACGATGAGGTTGGAGGCTCGGGGGGGGTAGGGAGCCGGAGTTGATGAAGCCGGTTATGGTGCTCGAGATGGTGGCCTGGTGCTCGTCAGTGGGGTCATGGTCCAGGGGTAAGTAGGAGGAGGTGTCCGAGAGTTGGCGCGTGGCCTCTGCTTTGTAGAGATCGACGCGCCAGACTACCACAGCACCTCCCTTGTCGGCGGGTTTGATAACCCAGTCTGGGTTGTTGCGGAGTGAGTCGATGGCAATACGTTCGGAGGGGGAGAGATTGGAGTGAGACAGGGGAGTGGAGAAGTCAAGGCGGTTGATGTCCCGACGGCAGTTCTGAATAATCAGGATGACCTCACCCTCACACCCATTGTTTTACTTCTGACAGTATAAAGGAAATGAATGTTGAAGCAGCACACACAAGGAAGTGAGATGAAGGAACATGTTATTGATTTGGTAAGATTACTAAGCTTCCTCTCAGAAGTGGCACTCTCTGCAGTATAAACATGCCATCCATTCCTGTCCCCTCTCCTCAATCATCCCCTCCCTTGTCTCTCCCTGCCCCCTCCCCTACCCCCTCTCTCCACACCTCCCCTCTGCTTTCCTGTCCTCTCCTCTCCTCTCCCTTACACTCCCCTACATTCCTCCCCTCACCCAGCCCACTTCTATCATCGGGAGTCTCTTTGCAGATTTTATACAATACGATACGATATGATACGATAGAACTTTATTTATCCCTGTCACTGTCATAGTATACTGCCACTATCATGATTTATTTGTACAAATTTAGCTTGCTTAATGGATACCAGTGTGACAGAGACCTACTCCACTTAAGGTGGGCTAGGTCTCTGTCACATTGGGACCCATTACTCAGATATATAGCTGCTTTAAGTAAGCTATCATAACACTGGGCTCCTTGCCTGTGATATGATGACAGGAATAGGCAGTAAATCAGAAATAAAACAGCTGTCATGAAACGTCTCAAATTTTATTTCCAACGTGGAATCTCTAAGATCTAAGACAGGGTGGCAATTATCTCTGCCAATTAAACTTCCCAATGGTGAAGGATAAAACTGCCACTGATATTTTTTGAGAGGAATGTCCTCTTGTTATTTGTTTTATCGGTGTTGATGTGTTGCCAGGCTTTTATTTTCACTCCTTCCGTCAGATACGAAGTTATTCTGGAATTTAGCAGTCAACTCAGGACTTATGAGCCATTTCCCAGGCAGGTTTTATTTAGCTTGCCAGAATTTCATTGCTGCGAGATCATAAACAGGTAATAATTTGTTTTGGAATTAAAGCGCTGAATAATCCCCACCCAACACATTCGTTTTATTTTTGATGTATAATGCAAATGCATGGGAACTAAAAGATGAGAGAGAGAGAGAGAGAGAGAGAGAGAGAGAGAGAGAGAGAGAGTAGAAAACAGCAGAGGTTTCATTCCTCTCAAACACCTTGAATACCATGGTTCAGTCACAATCTGTCATTAAATGTCATGCCTTCAGAGGAAAGTTGCAACCTCAAAAGGAAACTTTTTATAGGAGATTCATAAGAATAGTCCATTTATTCCCCCCCCCCCCCCCCCCCAGAAAATGTACAAATGTTGCTGATAAACATTTTCAACATTAGAACTGGAGTGCAGATTGTGGCAGACCTCATGTACAGTGAACAACTGGGGAATGGGAGTTATCTTCCATCATAACCAAGGTCCCAGTTGGATTATATTTTTGTCTCCAATTCTGAAACACCATAAGTAATCTCTTGCTATAGATGCAAACATTTCTACTGTGCATTCCTACTTGTAGCTTACTTTAAGTTAGAAAGAGCACTCCACTTTTGTTGGGGAAAGAATATGGGTTGAAAACCGATTAAAGTGTAAAATACAATAATTGTATTTTGTGTTTGTGCTCTTTGTGATTTTGTTCTTGCAAAATGGGTGCTGGAAGAAGTGTTACTGGATATAAAATAAACCAATTTAGTTTGCTCCTGGTTACAGAGAGCCATGTCTACTTTTTCAGGACTCAGTGAACGAACACACCTCATTTTCACTTTTGGAATATTCTTAGAACAAGATGATTGTTATTCTGAGAATGGAGACAAGGGTGTGCAACGGAAGTTATATGCTGTATTAACAAATTTTAAGCTGAACTCGCTGGTGCCTTTCAGAGGGCCTGAATATATGAAAAGTTAGTTTGCCGTCTCATATAATACTGTGTCCCACATTGGTTCATTACATATCGCGTTGAAATTAGAAGATCCAGATCGTTCCAATAACTTCCAACAGGTAATGCAGTGTAAACATTTAAGCCAATAATTATAGTTGTTGACAAAGTGGTGAACAATACTGTCTAAAACCTCTTATATACCTACACACAGTTATAGCTTTAAACTTGTCAGTATGTCAAATATCCATTAGTCCATTGACTGAAATGCTTCTTTTTTTTTGTATTTGTACCTGGACTAAATTGTATATGAATTTAGCTTTAATCTATAACACACCTTGTTAAAGAGGTTTCAAGGTGCTAATTAGTATTCACTTTACAATTAATGGCCCAGTAATCATACTTAGATCAACTTTTGGAAGGTAGTTACTTATTAAACCACTTTGTAAATACAGGGTAATTTAAGAGTGCATCCGGGCATCTGGTAGCTTTCAGTTCTGCTCAAAACGATGTTATGTAATTCAAGGTTATTGCTTGAGATGTGCTAAATCTGCTAGCTAGCTTCAATATGGATGAAAGTGACAGTGTAAATTAGGGTATTAGGAGGAGCTGTGGAAATGCCAGACTGAAATAGCTTCATTATCACATAATGTTCACATTGGAACAGATCTCCAAACAAGGCAGTAAGAAAAAAGACTGTTAAAAAAAAAAAAGGCTTTGGCTTCTTTTCTCTGGGAACAATTTAAGTAAAGCCTTGCAAGAGATCACTCGCACTATTTAATGTTAATTATGCCAAAGCAGCAGCATTTTCAGGTGTCTTCTCCATGTAATCGGTATTGATAATGCACTCAAACAGAATATTTGCACATTTACAATCCTAGTCGAATACATTCCATTTCGTCAATATCCCGCAGGGGAAATCCACAGACAACAGATGGAAAAAACAGATGTGTTCCATTATCACCTTCCTCGCAATGAATTCTGGGAAGAATTATCTCAATTTATTTGTCATAATCTTGAGTATCAGCACGTCGCTTAGAAGAAAACTTGAAAAACTTTGCCTTATTTGAATAATGGAACTAGACACAAAATGGTGGATTAACTCAATGGGACAGGCAGCATTTCTGGGGAGGAATGGGTGATGTTTCGGGTTGAGTCCCTTCTGATCATTTTGTACACCGTGACAATTGTCCCATAAACTTGCATATTGCATGGTTAATAATGGACCAATTTATCATTCACAATACCAATCGGTAATAAAGTATTTTCTCAGTAATAAAACTTTATGTCTACCTTTGGTATAAACTAGCATCTGTAATTCCTAGCTATACATATGGGAGAATTTATTGGTCACTGAAAATTGGTTGGAATATGTAGGTTGGCCTTGTAGTAGTGATAAAATCTGGCAGAAACTGATCGGAATGTGGGGAGAATAAAATGAGATTGGTATAAATGGATGCTAGATGATTATTGCAGACTCCATGGGCCAAAAGGCCTGCCTCTGTGCTCAATAACTGTGACTTTGGTATAGTGACAATAATGAAGAGCATCCACCACATCCAGAAGAAATGCAGGAAAGCGAGTCAAGTTCTGGAGATAGACACAAAATGCTGGAATAAGTGGGTTAAGCGGCATCTCTGGATAGACAGAATGGGTGACGTTTCAGGTCGAGACCCTTCTTCAGACTGAGGGGAGAGGGAAGTACAGAGATAAGGAAGTGTAAGGTGTGAAAAGTAGACAGTTTTCTGAAACTTTTCTGTGTCAGCTTCTGGGATGGGTTTGGAAGGCCATGTATAGAACTATGAATAAATTCTTGCACCTGTATTTTATGTGCACATATTTACTCAACCTCTTCCTCAGAAGAAACATAGTGCTATATTTCTCTTGACTGGGCACACCATCTGTGAATTTCAGTGTGAAGTTGTGAACCAAAACTAGATTGCTTTGTTTTTTGGGAAACTCCATATAAAAATAGGTTTGTGAATGTCTGAGCTAGATTTCCATAAGAGCCATTCAGCCACAGAGCAGAGTTGGTTCTTCTTTCTGAGTTGCATGTACATTCCAGGTACAGAGTTCTGCTGCCTGGTTCATTGTTTCACCCAATAACTTTCAAACTAATTTCACATCTAAATTTAAATCTAAATAAACAAATAAAACATATATTGTGGTTCAGTTGCAATAAAGACCAAAGAAAAATACAAATCAACGTGATTGATCAGATGTAGAATGTTCAACCCTTCCAGTAGACCTACACACAGTAATTTGCACTGCAGAGAACATGTCTGCTGACTAGTTATCACAGTAGCACTATTCTAATCAGTAACAAAGTCGAGAAAGGGTCATTGGGAATGTCTGGGTGATAGAGACAGAGCCCCTTGCAACACTTAAATATCTTGACAAGCAGTTGAATCACCAAGACAAAGAAGGGTTTAGATCAAGTGGCAGAAAATGCGATTAGTACAGATGGGTGCTTGATGAGTGATGTAGACTCAGTGCCTGACCCGCCACATCCCTGCAGCACATTGTGTTTTGTT